>CM021107.1:405486152-405705919 GCA_007115665.2 Sequoiadendron giganteum | reverse complement strand
TTGAATGCAAGTGCATTCCTTATTCATTTTTCATTATACTTCTAATAGGGTATAATCTTGTGGATTATAACATCCACCGTGGTTTTTCTCCTAACAGGGTTTCCACGTATAAAATCTTGGTGTTCTGTGTCTCTAATGTGTTATTAATTTATGCTTGCACTATTAATTATAAGATTTGAGATGTTGATTAATGTTGAATAATTTTGATTTTGGTAACAACTGATTCAGTTGTCTATCCTTATTTTTCCAACAAAGATTCCATGTTCATGGCCATAATTTTATCATAGTCATCATAGCTTTCATTGCCCACCTCTTTTTGGTGCATCAATTCTCCACCATTGATCTAGGCATCATTCTAGAAACTTGATCTTGGACATTCGTTTCGTAACCTCCCTCTCATGCATCCTCATTCGTTGATCTTAGAATCTTTTTAGAAGATCAATCTCATCCATCCGTTTGAATGTTTATCTATAAAAGAAACCGTTCTCCTCCATTTTTTATTTAACAACTAATTGTCTCCAGCTTTTTTCTCACTATACTTCTAACAGGGTATAAGCTTGTGGATTATAACATCCACCGTGGTTTTTCCCCTAACAGGGTTTCCACGTATAAAATCTTAGTGTTCATGTGTCTCTGATGTGTTATTAATTTATTCTTGCACTATTAATTATCAGATCTGAGATTAAAGGTTGATTAATATTGAATAAGTTTGATTTTGGTGACAAATAATTCACCCCCTCTTAGTTGTATATCCTTATTTTTCCAACAAATATTCCATGTTCATGGCCTTTATTTTGCTCATAGTCGTTGGGTGTCATAGCCGTCAGCATCATAGCCTTCATTGCCCACCTCTTTTTGGTGCATCAATTCTCCACCATTGATCTAGGCATCTTTCTAGAAACTTGATCTTGGCCATTCATTTTGTAACCTCCCTCTCATGCATCCTCATCTGTTGATGTTAGAATCTTTTTTAAAATTCAATCTCGTCCGTTCATTTGATCAAATGTTTGTCTATAAAAGAAACCATTCTCTTCCATTTTTTATTTAACAGTTAATTATCTCCAACTTTATTCTTACTACTTTGTAGATATTTGCACATGTGAAACAAAAAATATGAGCGCAAAGATTGTAAAAAGGAGAAATATGAGAGTAAGAGAAGTGATTCAAAATTCAAATATTGTAATTTAATGATTTTATTTTGCTTATGTTTTCATTTTTTTCTCTTGTTTGGATGAGGCTAATAGCTTAGAAGTGTTGGTTGTCACTTAGTCTATGCTATTTGAAATTACCCCATCTTACAATCCTAATAGTCATCTACAACACAATCCTAAATCAAAATTCTCCAAACATGGTTGATTATGGGGAGTTCGCATGACACAACTACAATGTAGCTTTAAAATTAGGTCCTCGCCGAACTCGACATTAAATTGATAGAAATTCAACATTCACGAAAACCAATAGAAAATAAAGGTTCTTATTATTCATCTACAACACAATCTAAAATAAAATTTCTGCAAACCTGGTTGATTATGGGTAAAAAATTTGAGTTCGCATGACGTAGCTACAACATAGCCTTAAAATCATGTGATAGACAAACTTGGCTGTAAATCAATCAACAATTAATGTTCACAAAAGGTGATTTAAAATAAAGGGTCCTAATATTCATCTACAATAGAATCCTAAATCAAAGTTCTCCAAACATGGTTCATTATGGGTGAAAAATTGGAGTTCATGTGACACACCTGCAATGTAGCCTTAAAATCATCTGTTCGTTGAATTCGATATTAAATCGATGGAAATTGAACATTGACAAAAACATATATAAAATAAAGCTTTCTTAATAGTCATCTACAACACAATATAAACTCGAAATTATTTAAACTTCATTTATTATTAGTAAAAAAAGGGAGTGTGCATGGCACAGCCGCAATGTAGCATTAAAATCAGGTGTTTGCTGAAATTGACTGTCAATCGACAGAAAATCAACGTTCACGAAAATTGATAAAAAATAAAGTTTTCTAATAGTCATTTGTGACACAATCTAAAATCAAAGTTCTTCAAACTTTGTTTATTTTAGGTTTAAAATGGGTTGTCACATGCAACAGCTCGAACGTAGCCTTAAAATTAGGTGTTACCTACAACACAATATAAAATCAAAGTTCTTAATAGTGATCTACAAGATAATATAAAATCAAAGTTCTTAATAGTGATCTACAAGACAATATAAAATAAAAGTTCTCCAAACATTGTTGATTATGGGTAAAAATGGGATTTTGTATGACACTGTTGCAACATAGCTTTAAATTAAGGTGTCAGTCCAACTTGGCTATAAATTGATGGAAAATCAACATTAATGAAAACCAATAAAAAATAAAGGTTCCTAATAGTCATCTGCAACACAATCCTAAATCAAAGTTCTCAAAACATGGTTGATTATGGGTGAAAAATGGGAGCTCACATGACAAAGCTGCAATGTAGCATTAAAATCAGGGGTTAGCCAAACTCGACTGTAAATCAATGGAAAATCAACATTCACAAAATCTGAAATAAAACGAAGGTTCTTAATAGTCATCTACAACATAATATAAAATCAAAATTCTCCAAACCTCATTGATTATGGGTGAAAAATGGTAGTTTGCATGAAATAGCTGCAATGTAGCCTTAAAATCAGGTGTTAGCCGAACTTGCATAGAAATCGATGGAAAATCAATGTTCATGAAAGGAAATAGAAAATAAATGTTCTTGATAGTCATCTACAACATAATTTAAAATTAAAGCTATCCAAACATCATTGATTATGGGAGAAAAATGGGGTTCGCATGACACACAATGTAGCCTAAAAATCAGATGTTAGTCGAACTCGATAGTAAATTGATGCAAAACCAATGTTCACGAAAGTTGATAGAAAATAAAGGTTCCTAATAGTCATCTAAACCACAATCTAAAATAAAAGTTCTCCAAATTTGGTTGATTATGGGTGCAAAATTGGAGTTCGCATGGTACAACTGCAACATAGCCTTAAAATCAGGTATTAGTCAAACTCCACTATAAATTGATGGAAAATGGCCGTTCTGAGTAGACCCAGATCCTCTATTTTTGAAAAAAAAAAAAATTTCACCAACATGCAATAACCGCTCAAAAATAGAATCTACAAAAGAATTTTTTTGGGACAAATTGAAGATATGGGTTTTGCAAGGGGCTCTTGTGCTAAAGAGACCCAGATCATTTGTTTTTTCAAAAAATAAGTTGTTCTTGAAAAGATAGATTGTTTTGAAAAGTAGTAGATTTCTAGAGGGAATTTTTTTGAATTTTCGTAAGGAAAAATCCAAGAAATTGGTTTTGTAGAGAATTCATTTTGAGTAGACCCAGTTCGTCCGTTTTTCAAAAAAATGATTTTTGACCAATATGGAAGAACCCTAAAAAATAGACTCTACAAAACATTTTTATTTGGAAAAAGTGAAGATATGGGTTTTGTAGGTGCTCATGTGCTAAAGAGACCCAGATTGCCAATATTTTGAAAAACTAGTAGTTGTTGAATTTTTATTTTTTTAGAAAAGTAGAAGCAGTAGGTAACAAAGACAATTTTTTTGAATCTTTTTCAGAAAATTATGAGAAATGGGTTTTGTAGAGATTGTCATTCTGAGTAAATCCAGATCATCTATTTTTCGAAAAACTTATTTTTCACCCACACGCAAGAACCCCTCAAAAATAGAATCTATGAAACAATTTTTTTTTGGAGAAATCGAAGATATAGGTTCTGCTAGTGCTCGTGTGCTAAAGAGACCAAGATGGTTCGTTTTTTGAAAAAATAAGTTGTTTTTGAAAAAGATATATTTTTTTCAAAAGTAGAAGTAGTAGATTTATAGAGGCCAATTTTTTGAATTTTCTTAAAAAAAATCTCAGAATTGGGTTTTGTAGAGAATGTAGATTTGAGTAGGCCCATATCATCCATTATTCGAAAATCAAGATTTCATCCAACTCGACTTTGAATCGATGGAAATTCAACATTCACGAAAATCAATAGAAAATAAAGGATCTTAATAGTCATCTACAACACAATCTAAAATCAAACTTCCCCAAATCTAGTTGATTATAGGTGAAAAATGGGAGTTTGAATGACACAGTTGCAATGTAGCCTTAAAATTAGATGTTAGCCAAACTTGGTTGTAAATCAATTGAAAATCAATGTTCACGAAAAACAATACAAAATAAGAGATCCTAATAGTTATGTGGAACATAATCCTAAATCAAAGTTTTCCAAACATTGTTGATTATTGGTGAAAAGTGGGAGTTCACATGACATAGTTGCATTGAAAAGTGATATAAAATAAAGGATCCTAATATTCATCTAGAAGACAATCTTAAATCAAATTTCTCCAAACATGCGAGTTCGCATCACACAGTTGTATTGTAGCTTCAAATCAGGTGTTTGAAGAATTCGTCAATAAATAGATGGAAATTTAACATTCACAAAAATTGACAGGAAATAAAGGTTGTTAATAGTCCTCTACAACACAATCGAAAATCAAACTTCTCCAAACTTGGTTGATTTTGAGTGAAAAATGGGAGTTTGCATGACACAACTGCAACGTAGCCTTGAAATCAAGTGTTAGACGAACTTGGTTGTACTTTAATTGAAAATCAACGTTCACAAAAGGCAATATAAAATAAAGGATCTTAATAGCCATCTACAACACAATCCTAAATCAATGTTCTCGAAACATGATTGATTATGGGTGAAAAATTGGAGTTCGGATGACACAGCTGCAACGTACCCTTAAAATCAGGTTTTCATCGAACTCGACATTAAATCAATGGAAATTCAAAATTCACGAAAAATCATAGAAAATAAAGATTCTTAATAGTCATCTACAATACAATCTAAAATCAAAGTTCTCTAAATCTTAATGATTATGGGTGAAAAATGTGAGTTTGCATGACATAGCTGCAACGTAGCCTTAAAATCAGGTGTTAGATAGACTTGGTTGTACTTCAATTGAAAATCAACATTCACGAAAGGCGATATAAAATAAGGAATCCTTATAGTCATCGACAACACAATCATAAATCAAATTTCTCCAAACGTGGTTGACTATGGGAGAAAAATGGGAGTTTGCATGACATAGTTGCAAAGTAGTATTAAAATTTGGTGTTCGCAGAACTCAACATTAAATCAATGGAAATTGAACATTCACGAAAAATGATAGAAAATTATAGTTCTTAATAGTCATCTACAACACAATCTAAAATTAAACTTCTCCAAACTTGGTTGATTATGCGTGAAAAATGGGAGTTCGTGCGACACAAATCAACGTAGCCTTAAAATCAAGTGTTCATTGAATTTGTCATTAACTCAATTGAAATTCAACATTCACGAAAACTAATAGAATATAAAGGTTCTTAATAGCCATCTGTAACACAATCTAAAATCAATGTTCTCCAAACCTTGATGATTATGGGTGAAAAATAGGATCAGTTCGCATGACACAATTGGAACGTAGCCTTAAAATCTGGTGTTCACCAAACTCGACATTAAAACGATGGAAGTTCAACATTCAAAAAAAATGATAGAATATAAAGGTTCCTAATACTCATCTACAACATAATCTAATATCAAAGTTCTAAAAACCTAGTTGATTATGGGTGAAAAATTGAACTTCGCATCATAGAACTACAATGTATCGATATGAATTAAAGGACCCTAAATCAAAGTTCTCCAAACATGATTGATTATGGGTGAAAAATGGGAGATATCATGACATAGTTGCAATGTAGCCTTAAAATCAGGTGTTCATTGAACTTGACATAAAATCGTTGTAAATTCAACGTTCACAAAAATCGATAGAAAATTAAGGTTGTTAATAGTCATCTACAAGACAATCTAAAATCAAACTTCTTCAAACATGGTTGATTATTGGTTAAGAAAGGGTATTCGAACGACATAGCTAAAAGTAGCCTTAAGATCAAGTGTTAGAAAAACATGGTTGTAAATAGATCAAAAATCAAAATTCACGAAAGATGATAGAAAATAAAGGTTCGTAATAGTCATCTATAACACAATCCTAAATCAATGTTCTTCAAAAATGGTTGATTGTGGGTGAGAAATGGGAGTTCACGTGACACAGCTGCAAAGTAGCCTTAAAATAAGGTGTTCTTCCAACTTGACATTAAATTAATGGAAATTCAATATTCACGAAAACTGACAGAAAATAAAGGCTCTTAATAGACATCTACAACAAAATCTGAAATCAAACTTCTCCAAGCCTAGTTGATTATGGGTGAAAAATGGGAGTTCACATCACACAACTACAACGTAGCGTTAAAACCAAGTGTTAGACGAACTTGGCTGTAAATGGATCGAAAATCAACGTTCATGAAAGGTGATAAAAAATAAAGGATCCTAATGGTCATCAACAACACAATCCTAATTCAAAGTTCTCCAAACATGGTTGATTATGGGTGCAAAATTGAGTTCACATGAAACGGCTACAATGTAGCCTTACAATCAGGTATTCGCCAAACTCAACATTACATCGATGGAAAATCAACTTTCACAAAAACCGATAGAAAATAGAGATTCCTAATAGTCATATACAATGAAATCTTAAATCTAAATTCTCCAAACTTGGTTGATTATGGGAGAAAAATAGGAGTTTATGTGACACAGCTGTAGCGTAGCCTTAAAATCGGGTGTTTGGCAAACTGGACATTGAATCATTGAAAATTCCACATTCACGAAAATTAATAGAAATTAAAGGTACTTGATAGTCATCTACAATACAATTTAAAATCAAACTTCTCCAAATTTGCTTGATTATGGTTGAAAAATGAGAGTTGGCATGACATAGCTACAACGTAGCCTTAATATCAAATTTTAGATAAAGTTGGTTGTACATCAATCGAAAATGAATGTTCACTAAATTTAATATAAAATAAAGGATCCTAATTGTCATCTACAACACAATCCTATATCAAAGTTGTCCAAACATGGTTCATTATGGGTGAAAAATGGTAGTTCACATTACATAGCAGCAATGTAGCCTTAAAGTCAGGTGTTCAACGAACTTGATATTAACTCGATGGAAATTCAACATTCACAAAAAATGATAGAAAATAAAGGTTTTAATTGGTCATCTACAACACAATCTAAAATCAAATTTCTCAAAACATGGTTGATTATGGGTGAAAAATGGGAATTCGTGTGACACAGCTATAATGCAGCCTTAAAATTAGTTGTTCGCCATACCTGACATTAAATCAATGGAAATTCAACATTGACAAAAACCGATAGAAAATAAAGGTTGCTAATAGTCATCTATAACACAATCTAAAATAAAACTTCTCCAAACCTTGTTGATTATAGGTGCAAAAATGGGAGTTTGCATGACACAACTGCAACATACTTAAATTCAATTGCTAGACGAACTTGGCTATAAATCAATAAAAAATAAACATTCACAAAATTCGATATAAAATGAAGGATCCAAATTGTCATCTACAACACAATCCTAAATCAAAGTTCTCCAAATATGGTTTATTATGGGTGAAAAATTTGAGTTCACATGACACAACTACAACATAGCCTTAAAATCAGGTCTTCACTGAACTCAACATTAAATCGATAGAAATTCAACATTCACTAAAATTGATAGAACATAAACGTTTTTAATAGTCATCTACAACACAATCTAAAAATATATTTTTTCCAAACTTGGTTGATTATGGGTGAAAAATGGGAGTGTGCATGACACTATAATGTAGCCTTCAAATCAGCTGTTACACGAACTTGGTTGTAAATTGATTGAAAAACAATGTTCACGAAAGACGATATAAAATAAAGGTTCTCAATAGTCTCTACAAAACAATCTAAAATCATACTTCTCCAAACATGGTTGTTTATGGGTGAAGAATGGGAGTTCACATGACAGCTGCAATGTAGCCGTAAAATCATGTGTTAGACAAACTTGGCTATAAATCATTTGAAAATCAATATTCACGATAGGAAAATATAAAATAAAGGATCCTAGTAGTCATCTACAACACAATCCTAAATCAACGTTCTCAAAACATGGTTCATTGTGGGTGAAAAGTGGGAGTTCGCGTGAATCAACTGCATCATAGACTTAAAATCAGGTGTTCGTCAAACTTGACATTAAATCGATGGAAATTCAACATTCTCGAAAATTGATGGAAAATAAAGGTTCTTAATAGTCATCTACAACACAATCTAAAATTAAACTTCTTCAAACTTAGTTGATTATGGGTGAAAAATGAGAGTTTGCATGACACAAATGCAATGTAGTGTTAAAATCAGGTCTTCGCCGAACTCAACATTAAATCGATGAAAATAAAACATTCACGACAACCAATAGAAATTAAAGGTTCTTAATAGCCATCTATAACACAATCTAAAATAAAAGTTCTCCAAACCTTGGTATTTATGGGTGAAGAATGCAAATTTCCATGACACAACTACAACATAACCTTAAAATCAGGTGTTCACCGAACTCAAAATTAAATTGATGAAAATTAAACATACATGAAGACCAATAGAAAATAAAAGTTCTTATTAGTCATCTACAGAACAATCTAAAATAAAAACTCTCCAAACTTGGTAGATTAAGGGTGAAAAATGGGAGTTCGCATGACACAGCTGCAAAGTAGCCTTAAACCTAGGTGTTAGAAGAAATTGGTTATAAATTGATAAAAGAAATGAACATTCACGAAAGGCGATAAAAAATAAAGGATCCTAATAGTCATCTCCAACACAATCCTAAATTAAATTTCTCCAAACAAGGTTGATTGTGGGTGAAAAATGGGAATTCACATGACACAACTGCAACATATCCTTAAAATAAGGTGTTCAGTGAACTCGACATTAAATCGATGGAAATTCAGCATTCATAAAACCTATAGAAAATAAACGTTACAAATAGTCATCTAAAACACAATATAAAATCAAACTTCTGCAAACTTAGTTGATTATGGGTGAAAAGTGGGTGTTCACATGACACACTTGCAATGTAGTATTAAAATCAATGTAAAATAAACTGGGT
Source organism: Sequoiadendron giganteum (assembly GCA_007115665.2). Classification (NCBI taxonomy): domain Eukaryota; kingdom Viridiplantae; phylum Streptophyta; class Pinopsida; order Cupressales; family Cupressaceae; genus Sequoiadendron; species Sequoiadendron giganteum. The sequence goes on along the minus strand of CM021107.1, from coordinate 405,696,863 downwards.
TGTAAATCGATCAAAAATCAATGTTCACGAAAGACGATATAAAATAAAGGATCCTAATAATAATCTACAACATAATCCTTAATAAAAATTCTCCAAACATAGTTGATTATGGGTGAAAAATGGGAGTTCACGTGACACAACTGCAACATATCATTTAAATCAGATGTTCATCGAACTCAACATTAAATCGATGGAAATCAAAATTCAGGAAAACCGATAGAAAATAAAGGTTGCTAATACTCATTTACAACACAATCTAAAATCAAAGTTCTCCAAAACTCATTGATTATGGGTGGAAAATGGGATTTCGCATGACACAGCTGCAACGTAGCCTTAAAATCAGATGTGAGGAAAACTTAGCTAAATCGATTGAAAATCAACATTCACAAAATGCAATCTAAAATATAGGGTCCTAATAGTCATCTAGAACACAATCTTAAATCAATGACACTGCTATAACGTAGCCTTAAAATGAGGTGTTAGTTAAACTCGGTTCTAAGTCAATGGAAAATCAATGTTCACAAAAGTCGATAGCCTTAAAATCAGGTGTTCGCCGCACTCGATATTAAATCAATGGAAATTAAACATTCACAAAAATTGATAGAAAATAAAGGATCTTAATAGTCATCTACAACACAATCTAAAATCAAAGTTCTCCAAACTTGGTTGCGTATGGGTGAAAAATGGGAGTTTGAATGACACAGCTGCAACATAGCCTTAAAATCAGGTGTTAGCCAAACTTGGTTGTAAATAAATTGAAAATCAAAATTCACAAAAGGCAGTACAAATTAAAAGATCCTAATAATTATGTAGAACATAATCCTAATTCAAAGTTTTCCAAACATTGTTGATTATTGGTGAAAAGTGGGAGTTCACGTGACATAGCTCCAATGAAAAGCGATATAAAATAAAGGATCCTAATATTCATCTACAACACATTCTTAAATCAAATTTCTTCAAACATGGGAGTTCACATGACACAGTTGTAATGTAGCCTTCAAATCAGGTGTTCGACAAATTTGACAATAAATCGATGGAAATTCAACATTCACAAAAAATCCTAAGAAAGAAAGGTTCTCAATAGTCATCTACAACACAATCTAAAATGAAAATTCTCCAAACTTGGTTGATTTTGAGTGATAAATGGGAATTTACAAGATACAACTGCAACATAGCCTTGAAATCAAGTGTTAGACGAACTTGGTTGTACTTCAATTGAAAATCAACATTCACGAAACACAATATAAAATAAAGGATCTTAATAATATCTGTGGAATAAGCCCTAAATCAAGGAGGAGTTTATAAACACTTAAGTTGATTATGGGTGAAAAAATTGGAGTTCCACACTTGCGTGATTCTAGCTAAAATAAATTATTCCATCAGAACTCGATATTAATCAATGAAATTCAAAATTCGAAAACTCATGAAAATAGATTATTAATCAGTCATCTGATACAGAATTAAAATCAAAATTCTCCAAACCATAATGTTTATGGTGAAAAATCTGAGTTTACTGACACCATTACAGCAGTAGCCCTGCTATACAAATGGGGTCACTAAAATAGAGACATACTTCAATCGAAATCAACGTAATGAAGGCCATTCTAAATAAAAAGTCCTTATAGTCATAAACCTTTAATCCTCAGAATTAAATTTCTATCCAAATTATATGTAGTTGATTATGGGTAGAAAAATGGGAATTCCATGACATATTTTAAAATAATTAATTAAAGAGTTGTTCATGAGACTCAACATTCTAAAATCTATTCAGGTGAACATTTAAAGTGTTAGAAAATACATTCATGAAGTAGTTCTCTGGCTCAAATCAATTCGCTTTTTCCAAACTTGATTATAGGTAGAAAAGTGATTATTGTACCATCAGCACCAAATTAAGTGTTCATTGAATTTGACATTAAATCGATTGAATTTCAACATTCACGAAAACTAATAGTAAAATAAAGGTTCTTAATAGTCATCTATAACACAATCTAAAATCAAGGTTCACCAAACCTTGATGATTATGAGTGAAAAATGGGATCAGTTCGCTTACACAACTACAACGTAGCCTTAAAATCTGGTGTTCACCAAACTCGACATTAAATAGATTGAAATTCAACATTCAGATAAAATGATAGAAAATAAAGGTTCATAATACTCATCTACAACATAATCTAATATCAAAGTTCTCAAAACTTAGTTGATTATGGGTGAAAAATTGATGTTCGCATGACAGAACTACAACGTACCAATATGAATTAAAGGACCCTAAAATTCATCTACAACACAACCCTAAATCAAAGTTCTCCAAACATGTATGATTATCGGTGAAAAATGGGAGATCGCATGACATAGTTGCAACTTTTCCTTAAAATCAAGTGTTCATTGAACTCAACAGAAAATTCTTGTAAATTCAACATTCACAAAAATCAATAGAAAATTAAGGTTCTTAATATTCATGTACAAGACAATCTAAAGTCAAAATTTCTTCAAACTAGGTTGATTATTGGTGAAGAAAGGGTATTCGAATGACAGCTAAAATTAATAGCATTAAAATTAAGTGTAGGAAAAATTTGGCTGTAAATAGATCGAAAATCAAAATTCACGAAAGACGATATAAAATAAATGATCCTAATAGTCATCTATAAGACAATCCTAAATCAATTTTATCTAAACATGGTTGATTGTTGGTGAAAAATGGGAGTTCGCGTGACACAGCTGCAAAGTAGCCTTAAAATCAGGTGTTCTTCGAACTTGACATTAAATTAATGGAAATTCAATATTCACGAAAAACTGGCAGAAAATAAAGGTTCTTAATAGTCATCTACAACAAAATCTAAAATCAAACTTCTCCAAGTCTAGATGATTATGGGTGAAAAATAAGAGTTCCCATGCAACGGCTGCAACGTAGCCTTAAAATCAAGTATTCACCAAACTCAACATTACATCAATGGAAAATCAACGTTCACAAAACCTGATAGAAAATAGAGGTTGCTAATAGTCATATACAATAAAATCTTAAATTAAAATTCTCAAAATAGTAATTACATCAGGTGTTTGACGAACTCGACATTGAATCATTGAAAATTCAACATTCATGAAAATTAATAGAAAATAAAGGTACTTAATAGTCATCTACAACACAATCTAAAATCAAACTTCTCCAAATTTTGTTGATTATGGTTGAAAATTGAGTGTTCACATGACATAGTTGCAACGTAGCCTTAACATCAAGTGTTCGATGAACTTGGATGTACATCAATCGAAAATGAATGTTCACGAAATTCATTATAAAAATAAAGGATCATAAATGTCATCTACAACACAATCCTAAATCAAAGTTGTCCAAACATGGCTCATCATGGGTGAAAAATAGGAGTTCACATGACATAGCTGCAACATAGCCTTAAAGTCAGGTGTTCGCCGAACTCAATATTAACTCGATGGAAATTCAACATTCACAAAAATTGATAGAAAATAAATGTTTTTATTCATCATCTACAACACAATCTAAAATCAAATTTTTCCAAACATGGTTGATTCCGGGTGAAAAATAGGAATTTGCGTGATAGGGTGAAAAATGGGAGATCGTGTGACACAACTGCAACGTAGCCTTAAATTTAGTGTTCATCGAACGCAACATTAAATTGATTGAAATTCAACATTCATAAAAATCGATAAAAAATAAAGGTTCTTAATATTCATCTACAACTCAATCTAACCTCAAACTTTGCCAAACTTGGTTGATTATGGGTGAAAAATGGGAGTTTTTGTGACACAACTGCAACGGAGCCCTAAAATCAAGTGTTCGCCGAACTCGACATTGAATCGATTAAAATTCAACATTCACAAAAACTAATAGTAAATAAATGTGAAAAATTGGAGTTCGCATGACACAATTGCAACGTAGTCTTAAAATCTGTTGTTCGTCGAACTCGACATTAAATCAATGGAAATTCAACATTTAGAAAAACCAATAGAAAATAAAGTTTATTAATACTCATCTACAACACAATATAATATCAAAGTTCTCCAAACCTAGTTGAGTATGCATGAAAAATCAGAGGTCCCATCACACAACTAAAACGTAGCCTTCAAATCAGATGTTAGACAAAGTTGGCTATAAATCGATTGAAAATCAACGTTCACGAAAGGCGATACAAAAAAAAGGATCCTAATAGCTATATAGAACACAATCCTAAATCAAAGTTCTCCAAAGATGGTTGATTCCGGGTGAAAAATGGGAATTTTTGTGATACAGCTGTAATGTAGCCTTAAAATCAGGGGTTCACCAGACTCGACATTAAATCGATGGAGATTTAACATTGACAAAAACTGATAGAAAATAAAGGTTGTTACTAATCATCTACAACACAATCTAAAATAAAACTTCTTTGAACCTTGTTGATTATAGGTGAAAAATTTGAGTTCGAATGACACAAATGCAATGTAGCCTTAAAATCATTTGTTAGATGATTTTGGCAATAAATCAATAAAAAATAAATGTTCACAAAAGTCGATATAAAATAAAGGATCCAAATTGTCATCTACAACACAATCCTAAATCAAGGTTCTCCAAACATGGTTTATTATGGGTGAAAAATTGGAGTTCACATGATACAGCTACAACATAGCCTTAAAATCAGGTGTTCACCGAACTCAACATTAAATCAATGGAAATTCAACATTCACAAAAATTGATAGAAAATAAAGGTTTTTAATATTCATCTACAACACAATATAAAATCAAACTTCTTCAAATTTAGTTGTTTATGGTTGAAGAATGGGAATACACATGACATAGCTGCAATGTAGCCGTAAAATAAAGTGTTAGACAAACTTGGCTATAAATCATTTGAAAATCAATATTCACAAAAGGCAATATAAAAGAAAGCATCCTAGTAGTACATAGTCCAAAATCAAAGTTTTCAAAACATGGTTGATTGTGGGTGAAAAGTGGGAGTTCGTGTGGCACAATTGCAACAGAGTTAAAATCAAGTGTTCGTCGAACACGACATTAAATCGATTATAGGTGAAAAATGAGAGTTCACATGACACAGCTGCATGTAGCCTTAAAATTAGGTGTTAGACAATCTTGATTGTAAAAATATCAAAAATCAACATTCACAAAAGGTGATATAAAATAAAGGATCTTAATAGTCATCAACAACACAATACTAATTCAAATTTCTCAAAACATGGTTGATTATTGGTGAAAAATGGGAGTTTGCATGACACAGCTGCAAAGTAGCCTTAAACCTAGGTGTTAGAGAAACTTGGCTGTAAATCGATAAAAATTTAACATTCACGAAAGGTGATAGAAAATAAAGGATCCTAATTGTCATCTCCAACACAATCCTAAATTAAATTTCTCCAAACAAGGTTGATTGTGGGTGAAAAATGGGAGTTCACGTGACACAACTGAAACATATCCTTAAAATAAGGTGTTTAGTGAACTCGACATTAAATCGATGGAAATTAAGCATTCATAAAACCTATAGAAAATAAACGTTACAAATAGTCATCTAAAACAAAATATAAAATAAAACTTCTGCAAACCTAGTTGATTATGGGTGAAAAGTGGGTGTTCACGTGACACACCTGCAATGTAGCCTTAAAATCAATGTAAAACAAACTGGGTTGTAAATCGATCAAAAATCAATGTTCACGAAAAACGATATAAAATAAAGGATCCTAATAATAATCTACAACATAATCCTAAATAAAAATTCTCCAAACATGGTTGATTATGGGTGAAAAATGGGAGTTCACGTGACACAACTACAACATATCACTTAAATTAGGTGTTCGTCGAACTCAACATTAAATCGACGGAAATAAAAATTTAGGAAAACCGTTAGAAAATAAAGGTTGTTAATACTCATTTACAACACAATCTAAAATCAAAGCTCTCTAAACCTCATTGATTATGGGTGAAAAATGAGTTTCACATGACACAAATGCAATGTAGCCTTAAAATCAAATGTTAGGTAAACTTGGCTGTAAATCGATTGAAAATCAACATTCACAAAAGGCGATCTAAAATATAGGATCCTAATAGTCATCTAGAACACAATATTAAATCAAAGTTTTTCAAATATGGTTGATTATGGGTGGATGATGGGAGTTTACGTTACAGAGGTGGAACATAGCATTAAAATCAGGTGTTTTCCGAACTCCACATTAAATCGATGGAAATTCAACATTCACAGAAACTAATAGAAAGTAGAGGTTCTTAATAGTCATCTACATCACAATCTAAAATCAAAGTTCTCCAAACCAGGTTGATTATGGGTGAAGAATGAGAATTCACGTGACATAGTTGCAATGTAGCCTTAAAATCAAATGTTAGATGAACTCGGTTGTAAATTGATAAAAAAAGAACTTTCACGAAAGATGATATAAATCTATCAAACTTGACTGTAAATCAATCAAAAATTAATGTTCACGAACAGTAATATAAAACAAAGAATCCTAATAGTCATCTCGAACACAATCCTAAATCAAAGTTCTCCAAACAAGGTTGATTATGGGTGAAAAATGGGAGTTCACGTGACACAACTACAACGTAGCTTGAAATCAAGTGTTAGCCAAAGTCGCATCTAAATATATGGAAAATCAACATTCATAAAAGCTGATAACAATTTTTTTTGGGAAAAATCAAAGATATGGGTTTTGTATGTTCTCGTCTTGATAAAGAGACTGAGAAGTTCCATTTTTTGAAAAAAATCAGTTGTTCTTGAAAAAGATAAATTATTTTGAAAAGTAGAAGCAGTAGAGGTAATAGACACAAATTGTTTTCAAAAGTAGAAGCAGTAGAGGTAATAGAGAAATTATTTTTGAGTCTTTTTTAAAAAAATCCGAGAAATGGGTTTTGTAGAGAATGTCGGTATAAGTAAACCCATATTGTATGTTTTTCGAAAAGCTTATTTTTCACCAACATCCAAGAATCCCTCAAAAATAGAATCTATGAAACAATTGTTTTTGGGAAAATTTGAAGATATGGGTTTTGGAGGGACTTGTGTGTTAAAGAGACCCAAATTATCAATTTTTTTTTTAAAACAAGTTGTTATTGAAAATGACAGTTTTTTTTAAAGAGGCAATTTTTTGAAAAACTGAATTTTCACCAACATGCAAGTTTGATGAAAATCAATGTTTATGAAAGCCGATGGACATAAAGGTTCCTAATAGTCATATACAACACAAACTAAAATTAATATTGTTAAAACTTGGTTGATTATGGCTTAAAAATGGGTGTTAGCATGACACAGCTACACCTTAGCCTTAAATCAAGTGTTAGTCAAACTCCTTTGTAAATAGATGGAAAATCCACATTCATAAAAGCCAATTCAAAAGAAACATTCACAAAAGTCGATAAAAAATAAAGGTTCCTAATAGTCATCTATAACACAGTCTATAATAAAAGCTCTTCTAACTTGGTTGATTATCGTAGCCTTAAAATCAGGTGTTAGATGGACTTGACTGTAAATCAATCGAAATCAATGTTCACAAAAGCAAATATAAAATACAGGATCCTTATAGTCATCTAACACACAATCCTAAATCAAACTTCTCTAAACATGGTTGATTACTGGTGAAAAATGGGAGTTTTCGTTACATGGGTGCAACATAGCCTTAAAATTAGGTGTTCACCGAACTCAACATACACAAAAACATATAGAAAATAAAGTTTCTTAATAGTCATTTACAACACAATCTAAAATAAAATATCTCCAAAGCTTGTTGATTATGGGTGAAAAACGGAGTTTGAATAACACAGCTGCAACGTAGCCATAAAATCAGGTGTTAGCCAAACTTCAATGTTCATGAAAGGCGATACAAAATAAAGGATCCTAAAAGTTATCTACAATGCAATCTAAAACAAAGTTCTTCAAACATTGGTGATTATGGGTGAAAAGTGGGAGTTCGTGTGACACAACTACAACATAGACTTAAAATCAGGCGTTTGCCGAACTCGAAACTAAATTGATGGAAATTCAACATTTAGAAAATTCAATAGAAAAGTAAGGTTCTTAATAGTCATCTACAACATTATCTAAAATCAAACTTCTCCAAACCTAGTTGATTATGGGTGAAAAATTGGAAATCGAATGACATAGATACAATGTAGCATCGATCAAAAATCAATGTTCATGAAATGAGATATAAAATAAAGGATCACAATAGTCATCTAGAACACAATCATAAATCAAATATCTCCAAATATGGGAGTTCACATGACACAACTACAATGTAGACTTCCAATCAAGTGTTCGTCGAACTCGACATTAAATCGATAAAAAATAAAGTTTCTTAATAGTCATCTACAACACAATTTAAAAACAAAGTTCTCCAAATCTGGTTGATTACGGGTGAAAAATGGAAGTCACATGACACAACTGCAATGTAAACCAAAAATAAGGTGTTAGACGAACTTGACTGTAAATCTGGGGTTCGCGTGACAAACTTGCAATGTAACATTAACATCAGGTTTTCGTTAAACTTGACATTAAATCGATGGAAACTGAACATTCACTAAAAATGGAAATTCACATGACAAAGCTGCAACATAGCCCTAAAATCAGGTTCTCGTTGAACATGATGTTAAATCGATGGAAATTCATCATTCAAGAAAACCAATAGAAAAAAAAGGTTGTTAATAGTCATCTACACCACAATCCTAAATCAAAGTTTTCCAAACATGGTTTTTTTGTGGGTGAAATATGGGATTTCACATGACACAGCTACAATGAAGCCTTAAAGTAACGATTTCGTCAAATTTGACATTAAATCAATAGAAATTCATCATTCATGAAAACTGATAAAAAATAAAGGTTCTTAATAGTCATCTACAACACAATCCTAAATCAAAGTTCTCCAAACATGGTTAATTGTGGGTGGAAAATGGGAGTTTGCGTGACAAAGCTGCAACGTAGCCTCAAAATTAGGTTTTCGTCGAACTCAACATTAAACCTATGGAAATTCAACATTCATGAAAACTAATAGAAAATAAATGTTCTTAATACTAATCTACAATACAATACTAAATCAAAATTGTCAAAAAATGGTTGATTGTGGGTGAAAAGTGGGAGTCCGCATGACAAAGCTGCAAAGTAGCCTAAAAATCAGGTTTTCGTCAAACTTGACTTTTAATCAATGGAAAAAGAACATTCACGAAAACCGATTGAAAATAAAGGTTTCTTAATAGTCATTTACAATACAATCCTAAATCAAAGTTCTCCAAACATGGTTGATTGTGGGTAAAAAATGAGAGATCGCGTGAGATAGTTGCAACGTAGCTTTAAAATTAGGTTTTCATCGAACTTGACTTTAAATCGATAGAAATTCAATTTTTCATGAATGTTGAATTTCGGTCGATTTAATGTCGAGTTTGACGAAAACCTAATTTCAAGTCTACGTAGCAGCTGTGTCACGCGAACTCCTATTTTTCACCCACAATTAACCATGTTTGCAGAACTTTTATTAAGGATTGTGTTGTAGATGAATATTAAGAATCTTTATTTTCTATCGATTTTCGTGAATGTTGAATTTCCTTCGATTTAATGTCGAGTTAATGAAAACCTGATTTTAAGGCTACGTTGCAGCTTTGACATGTGAACTCCCATTTTTAACCCACAATCAACCATGTTTGGAGAACTTTGATTTATGAATCTATTGTAGATGACTATGTAGAACATTTAAAAGGCTACAGGATTGTATTGTAGATGACTATTAGGATCGTTTATTTTATATCGTCTTTCATGAACACTTGACTTTAAAGATACATTGTAGTGGTTTCATGCGAACTCCCATTTTTCACCCATAATCAACCATGTTTGGAGAACTTTGATTTAGGATTGTATTGTAGACGACTATTAGGATTCTTTATTTTGTATCATCTTTCGGGAACATTGATTTTTGATCGATTTACTAGCAAGTTCGACTACCACCTGATTTTAAGGCTACGTTGCAAATCCATTAGAAAAGACTATTCCAACTAAATAAAACGGTTATTGATAACGGTTGTTTTTCGTAACTTACATATTGGATATCAGTGCAGTTGCCAGGAGCGCAATAACAAATACCCAATTTCATGGTCACTGCACAACCAATGAAATCAATTGCTATTTTTGAATGTTATTTTTCATTGAAATGTTTTGTAATTGGGACATTTGTAGCCATTGTGAGCACTATTGGAACAGGGTATTTTGTTCATTGGTTGGGTTCATTCTAGTGTATGAAATCAATTGCTATTTTTGAATGTTATTTTTCATTGAAATGTTTTGTAATTGGGACATTTGTAGCCATTGTGAGCACTATTGGAACAGGGTATTTTGTTCATTGGTTGGCTTCATTCTAGTCTATGAAATCAATTGCTATTTTTGAATGTTATTTTTCATTGAAATGTTTTGTAATTGGGACATTTGTAGCCATTGTGAGCACTATTGGAACAGGGTATTTTGTTCATTGGTTGGGTTCATTCTAGTGTTTAGTATTAGTGAAATCGAAAGATGAGGCAGGTTCCCTGCCTTTCTTGAAAGTAAAGGACTTCGGGTTCCTTGACATTGCATTAAGATGTACTAGAAGGTTTTCAATGGCATCCCCTAATTTATTGTTGAGCTGTTAAGATTATATTTCTATCTTTTAGGAATTTGGCTGGTGTGAATTATGTTGTTTTTTCATTGTGTAAAATTTTATTATGAGAGGGTTTTATATTATTTATAAATTTTTTTGTTATTATGTTGAAAGTATTAAACAAGGAAAGCAAGCAATGAGTATGTGAGTCTATTTCTATAACTAGATAGACATCCAACATTTTTGGAATTGGGTAGCTATAATAAAGGTGTGGATTATTTTACTTTTGTCTAGGGACATAACTACAATTTTTGAAAATATATTTTTCTTTTGTGAATTTAGAAAATCCAACTCTATAAAAGATAAACACATAGAATTTGGTTATATGTCTAATGATCTTGCATTGATGCTTATAGGTTAATATAAAATATGTTTCATCTTCTATTTAGTTTCATGTATTGGATAATCATGCAACATATAGTTATATCTTTAATTTTTACAAATCAGCTTATATAAAATCTTCACTTATATGTTAAAATGATTGTTTGTTGGGTATTTGAAGAGTAGATTACATGTTGGGTATTTGAAGAGTAGATTACATATAATTAGATAAAGAATTAGTAGAACATTCATTTGAACATTCATCCATATTTTATTTTGAATGCAACGTGGTAAGTTTATAAATTTAGAAATGTAATAAAAGAACTTACTAAATTTTATAAAAGTAAGTTTTGAGATTAATTGACTTCAAATTAAAAAATATTCAAGATTTTTTTAAAATAAGATATCCCTTTTTATATAGACTTGTTTAAGCAATCTTTTCTAATCAGAAATATTATTTATCATGATACAATATTGAAATATGTGAGATTTCTAAAATTTAGATAATTTAGATAATTAAGTATGAATCAACTTTATTAAAAGTTTATACATTAATATACTAAAATTAAAAGCAAAAATATTCATTGATATCATTATACAATATTTATTCACACTAGAATAATAATTAAATTATAAAAGAATGAAAAATAATTATTTAAAAAAAAAATCTAAAATTAGAAAATTAAAATAAAAAATCTTAAATTTACAATTACACAATAATATGTTTCTAAATTATTATATTTAAATCATAAAAAATATTCAATTTATTTATTTTTTAATTGATAAATATTTCAAAAAGAAAAAATATTTCATATTCTATTTTTATTCAAAATCAATATATATTTATAAAGAAATATTATAAATTTAAGGTTTCACTAAATATTTTATTGTACAAAATAATAGCAACTTAAATATGCATCCAAAGACTTTTCATAATAAGTGCACATTTAAAATCATGTTAAAAATTTACAAAATTAAATACAAAAAAAATATAATAAATTTATGATAACAAATAAAAATAAGTTCTTAAAATAATTGATATAATATTATTATTATGGTTAGGGTTAGATTACAATTTAATTAGGGTTAAGATTATAATTTTGCCAAGGTTAAGTTTCAATTACGTTGATGGTTCAATTATGGTTAAGATTAGGTTTAGATTAGTTAAGGTCAGAGTTCTTATAGTTTTATAATTATTTATATAGTTAATTAGGATTAGAATTACAATTTGTAAGGTTAGGGTTCAATTAGGGTTAGATTTCTATGATTACTTAAGGTTAGGGTTCTTATAGGTTTATAATTATTGCTATGTTTAATTATGATTAGAATTACAATTTGCAAGGCTAGGGTTAGACTAATATGAGGTTTTTAGGATGAATTAAGGTTAGGGTTTGTATAGTGTTACAATTACTATTACAACTCAATAAGGATTAGGGTTAGGTTTAACATTATGATTCATTTGGGGTTAGGGATGGGATTAGCCTTGAATTATGCTTATATTTTGGTTAGGGTCACGGTTCATTTAGTAATAGATTAAATATATTACTATAATATTTTAAATATAATAATTTATAGGGAGTGGACCATGGTTAGAATTACGTTAGGGTAGGATTAAGGTTAGAATAAATTTTTAATCTAATTAGGGTTGCATTCAATTTTAATAAATTATGGGCTGCCCCAAAATATAGATTAATGGTTATAATCACTTTAATCTAAACCCTAATATGAATATAATAAACATGAGAATTAGAGTTCAATTTATGATTACAATTAGGGGTGCATTAGAACAGGATTGGAAGGATATAGATTGCACCTTGAACCTCATGAAAGGAAGAAGGAAGTGAGGTGGAAAGAGAATAAAAAAAAAAGGGTAGGAGAGCAAAGAGTTAAAATAAGTAGTAAATAGGATTAAATCACAAAAGAAATTAGATGAAAAAATAAGACTAATAATATATAGAGAGAATGAAAAAAGAAAGTGTAGGTTTAAACTTAATTGAAAAAAAAATGTACAATACCCTTTATAATTTAATGATATATTATAATTAAACTAATATGTTTTCATTTATAACATGATATACTGATACATTATATTAATGTGATTAAAGCTTGATGTAAAAACACACATATTTAAATGGAAAACACTTTTACACTTGAGTTCAATTTTAAAAATAAAATATTATTAACTTTTAACACTTTGATTAATTAGATCAATTAAATAAAATTTATATATTTATTCAACATATTTTTGAATACATATGTTTTAGTATATTTAATGATCCATTTAAAAACAAAATATATAATTAGGTCAAGATAGTTACCAACTTATTGTTAAAAAATAAATAATGTTAATTTTTACCATTTGAAAACATGGTGATTACATATATTTTTGGTGGGTTAACAAGTATTTAGAAAAATGAAAATAGTTGTAAATAAAAGTCAATTAATATTATAATTAGGTTATTTTATCACTCTTACTCTTAGGTTATCTTATTTACTTAAGAGTTATTTTACTTTTTACTATTTAAGGATTATTTTATTTTATTTTTAATATAGGTGGCTAAAGATATCTCTCAGCATACATTACATATATTTTTTAAATATAGGTATGCTAGTAATAAGAATAATAGAATATTATAATAGTAGAATAATATAATAGTAATATCAAAGTAATAATACAATATTATGAATAATATAATAATTTAAATATTAATAATATATTATTAATATTAATAGTAATGTATTAATACAAATATAGCACTATAATAGTAAATATATAACAAAAAATCCATAATATAATAATATTATTATATTATAAAAATATATAACAATAATAATATAATACTAACAATATATAATACCTAATCCAATCATTTATTAATATAATAATAATATAACATAATGCAAACTTGATACATTAATAAAATAATAATAATATAATAGTAAATGTATAAAAATAATAAAAAATATATAATAAAAACTAAATTAATAGTAATAATATAATATTATAAAAATAGTAATAAAAATATTAATAATAATATATCAACAAAATCATTTCTTAAATGATCAACCAATTTGATCTTATGTATTGCACAAATGCCTTAAAACAAGGTGCTAAAGAATTTTTCTCCCTAATTGGCTTTTCCTTATTGCCCATTAAACACACCAAGTCTGATTCTAGTTTTATTTTTTTTTGCCAAAACCATCATTTTACTATCTTTAAGGCGTTAATCTCTCTGTAGATGCCATGTTAATATTTCGACTACTAACATTATAGGGTCAACTTAATTTCCACACCACGGAAAAACAAGAAAGGATATATCGGATGAATTTTTTTAACTTTATAATTGTTTATTTTATTTTCAAAGTATATATGTTAAGCACTTGTTTTTTTTGAATTTGACCTTCCACATATATTCCAACAGACATAGTTATGTTGTATAATTAGTCAATTAATATTTCTTGGTTTACGGATTTGAATATATATGCACCTTTAAGTCACGTAGTTTAACATATAGTTAATTGCTAGATTCCTTCTCTAATATTATATGTAAACAAGTGAATCCAAATAACCATATTCCCTTCTACTCCTTTGTTTATTTTTATTTATTTATTTATTTTCTTTGAAAAACAAAATCATGTAGTTGAAAATAGCTAAGCCATTCAATTCTTTACAAAATGAAGTACTAGACAAAATGGAAATTCTTAAATGGATGATTATAAAATTTCAATATATTTTGAAGCAAACTATTCTCTATTTATTCTAACTAGAATAGTTGTCTTTCTTTTATTATATTTTGGAACAAATATTTTTATTTTTGTCTTCTTTTTGTAATACAAAGGAGGTTATATCTAAATCATATCCTCTCCTAACATGCAACAAACACTCATGACAAAATTCCATTGCAATGAGACTTTTCTCCCAACTTCAAGAATATAAATAAGATGTTTTCAAGAGACATGCCAATATCAACAACTTACTCTTTTTCCATTCTCTACCATGATACAACAAAATTCCAACTTTCTATACTACTAAGAAATTTAAGTAAATACAATGAAGGGAACACAATTGATTGAGGCTTTCTCTCCACCCTACTATAATGGCATCATGGAGCCTCATGGGCTCTAGCCATACCCCCGAGCAAGGAATTATTTTACCTCCATGATCTCAATGGAGTTTTATCTCTTTTTTTCTTTAAATAAATAAAACTAACATAGCTAACAATTTATAAAACTGGGTTTTCTACTTTCTATTTTCAACAAAGACCCATACAACTTGTCACATTTCTACATTCAATAGCAAGAGTAAATGGAATAGAAGAAACTTATCTCTTTGCTTTAGGTGTTGGACCTTATCTCCTTTATCCTTCTCTCCTCTCCCACCAAGCCATCTTGAGCACTCCCTCCCCAACATGACTCCTCTCCTCTTCTCCTTCTCCCTACCTTCCTCACTAAAGTTCTCCAAAAGGAGAAGTGGGTAACACCCCACTCATTCTTCCTCTCCAAAATATATAGGAGTTTCAACTTGCAAATTTCAGGTGCGAAGTGAAATTGCCTCCATCAATGAGAGTCTTTTCATTGATAAAGAAGAAACATGCACTTGGAAAACCCCCCCAACTCTATCTCTCCTCAAAACTCGTCATTCTCCATTGTGAGGGATTTTCAGAGGTCAAATCATGTCCTTGGGGTACTATTATATGCCTACCTGACCCCTACCATTATGGTATAGACCCTAGGGGATTTATTTTTGCATCCAAACCAAAGAAATTGACCAACAACCCTCTTTAAAGACCCACTCCAGGTTTCATCCGAGTTTTCCCACTTGGACATGGGTTCCTAACCCCTAGCCCCACTTACACCCACATAACACATAATCAATTATCCTTTTAATATCACCCTCACCACCTTAATCTACTAACATATCAACTTTATTTATTTTTAAGCCCCAAAAAGGGGGTCAAACTCGCAACAAAAATATGTCTTTTTGGTGTGTTCTCAGTGGTCTTCTTCTCTTTTTGTACTGACACTCTTCCTTTCCTACACATTACCAATGAACCATAAGCAAAAATCGTTTATCGCATTAATCTGATAGGTAAAACAAGATTTAACTATACAACAATTTTATTTATAATTTCTATGCATATTCACAATTTAAGAGTTCTACTTCCATGGTAGCATCAGTAAATATCATAATGAAACACAAGAATATTGTAAACTAATTGCACCATTTATCATCCACAATACATCTTACCCTCTATTGGGGAGTACAAAAAACAAATAAGGGTTTTACTTAATCACAAGGAAGGTGGGGTCTTACAAAATGGTACAGTGGGTAATTATTTTATCCAAAAGAATATTTTCTCAATAGGGTGAAAATTGCAAGTAAAACAAATAAGAAAGATTAATTTTCATCAAAAGGGGTTATAAAATGGGTTATTATTCATTTGGCAAAGAGTGAAGATTTTCCGCAAAAAGGAAAGAGGATAGTTAAGGTAGGAAATATACATAAAATACTTTTAAAATGTTTTACATAGTGTGATGCATGTATAAATTTTGAAGAGGTCAATGAAAATATATGATTTTGCGGCCTAATCTTTGTTGTCTCCACTTTAATGCTTCTATATTATTTAAATTGATATCAGAAGTATATATTCGATGCACATTAAAATTTGTATTCGTGTGATCTGATTAATTGGTTCTTTCAAGTAAAGATTAAATCCTTCTAGTCAATCACAATAATTTAAAAGTGTTAATTGGATCAATAAGAAGAACCGTATAATTAGGGTTGTCAATTTGTCTAAAGTAGAGTTTATCAACTATTTATTCGCATGTTTATACAAGTTATAAACCCATATTAGTGTGCCAAACAGTTTGAGTTATTTCCATTACAAGTCACATTTTCTAGGTCTTCATGGGACTCCATATACCCAACAAGGCACTAGTCTCATACATTTCATCATTTAGTTCCATCCATTTTATTTTCTTACATATGTTAACTGAACATATTAGATTTTACCTTGATATTGTGTATACAATTCATACCAAATTACGATTTCATTTATCCACTCCTGATTGCCATTGTGGATAGATTGCTTAGGGAAGAAACACATAGTTCAGATCTTCACCACTGACATAGGTACACATGTCTAGGTTTAACAGAGCCTAAAGAGTAGAAGGTTCAAAAACATTATTTGGCCTTGTACGTTAGCTAAAAACGTTGTGAGAGCTTGACAACCTCTCATGGTTCAAACCTGCATTTTTGAGACCTAATAGTATGGCAACTCTACTGGGGAGTACTTTCAGAATATTCGGTTGAAGACCATCATATAGAGTCATTGAAGAGAGATTCATAGTTAAGAAGTTTGAGGAAAAGTGACTCTGCTGGGTAAATCAAAATAAATTTCATTTTCTCACTTTTAAGAAGTGAGTGGCGAATTTGATAAAAATTTGATGAATAATACAATAAACAGTTTGAAATTGCAGCATTGCCAGTCAGAAATAAAAATCACAAGTTGAAATATGCATAACAATTATTCTTTTCCCTACACGCACTGTGGTATACTAGGACATTTAATTAAGTTAAGGGAGAAGACTGAACAATGGATGGAACGGGTGCAAATGGTTGCACCAACAAGAGAACATGAAGAATTGGTTCAAAAGGTGTTACAATTTAGAGCTAAAGTTGCCTTAGAGATATCACAATATGCACCCGTCTCCAATGAGGATGAATACACAAATGACAGTAGAGCTTGGACTCCACAAGTGCCACATAATATAACTGGAAATTTTGGTAATGGAGGTAAAGCATATCATTCGCGACAGTCATCAAACCAAACAAATTCTTATCCTATCCCTCTTGGAAATAGATTGATAAGCTATCAGGATCATCAACACAATCCATATCCTGAGCGTTGTACATATCAGTACCAAAATCCATATCAAAATGTGCAACACAATGTCATCTCTCTTGGAAATGTCAATCGGAACTTGCAGCAAGATGCACGTCAGAATCAACAATTTGAGGAAGGAGAAGATGGGTATTCACACACTCAACAAAGGGGTCATAGTCACATCATGAGATCAAAAAATTGCATATCCCCCTTAGGTGCATTTTTTGATATAAGGAGACATGAGGGAGAATGGGGACGTGATTTGTTCAACAGAATGGCAAATGCCTATATGTGAATACCTATTAGTTCCCTACCTAATAAGTCTGAATTACACTTCATTGAGCAGTTCATGAGGGTATATGAGCCCAAATCCATTCATTGGCTTGAGTCATTGAAGCCAGTTAATCTAGACCAGATGAATAAGTTAATGGGTACCATAGATGAGAAAAGGCAAAAAATGGTGAAATCACTGATGAGTATGGGGAAACCAATCAAGCAACATAGCTAGAAGATGAGACGTGGGAAAGGCAAAATAATTCCTATAATAACATGCATGAGGATGATGAAGATATAGGAGACATCTCCTGCATAACAGATTATGACAGTAAGAGCAGTGCATGTTATGAGGGATCCATGGAATATTCAGATTGTGAAGAAAGACGAGCCTGTGGATTTTGATCTACAACAAAGTGATTCTTGCAGTTCTTATGATGAAGAAGCAATAGAAGAGGAAAGCACACTTGACAGTGAACAAAAAATACTTCCAACTGTAGTTGAGCAACATGAAGATACATTTGATGAAGAAGAGGTGTATTCAAATCCACTCTATGATGAGAATGAACTATTTTCTGATAATCAGGGTGATGTGTCAATTCGTGAAGCAAATGAGTGCAAATTCAATACATCTGAATGGCCACTTTTTGATAATAAGAGAGAAGAACGCATCAACAATGAGATGGATGAAGAGACATGTTCACTCATTCGTGAAAAGATTTCAGACTTGCTAGCAATAGAGTATCAGAAATACATACATAAGAAAAATTCATAAATTTCATCCCCAACATACATTCGCTCTGACAAAGAAAGTAATTTGTGTGACAATGATGAGGGAAATCTAGAAGCTAATCAAGATCATATGTTTGTTTCTACTCAAGAAGGAATATGTAAATCAGACTTGAAGATCTTTTTCCTACAAGAGAAAGATATTGGTTTGCATATTATTGATGATGAGTGTTCAACATTGATTGGTTTAAATATGCATAAGGATGACTCTATGGATCAAAAATTTGTGTCACTACCAATTGGTGGTACAAAAGAGATGGATTGTATTTTAGATTGGAGTGTCTCAAAAGATCCTCTGATATGACAAAATTTTTAGACCCATGTGAAAAGCATATAGAATATGGAATGAGCACAATTGTCTTTATTCCCATACAGCTAGAATTTGTTTGCCTAGTTTGCATCAAAGGCCATATGAAAAGTTTAGATCATCTATGCAAAATTATGATGAATTGAGACCCAATCACTTCAGTTGTGAAGATTTTCGGCTTTTAGTTCAGCTGGGAGACCATTTCATAATGCATAACAGTGACAAAAATAGAGGAAAATTTTGCATTGAAAATAAAAGTTCTTGGTGTAATGAATGGGGCATGAGTTTGTCACATGATAATAAAAAAATTAAAAATAATATACCTAAATGTGAATCAAAGAATGGAAAAATAAATATTGTCAGTGTTGAAGGTAGCGTTATTTTGAAAGCTTTCCAATGGTAGTGCATGTAGCAAGGCAGATTGCATGAATGTTTTCAAGAGGAATTTGATGAACTCAAAACAAAACAAGGTGTATGATAGGGGAAGATAGTGGCATTTCTTTTTGGTGGCCTGGTGCCATCAGCTATGGTGTGGTTCTTTCAAAAAACCATATCAGTTCATGATAGAAAAGGGTTTGACTCAGCTGGTCAATAGATAAAACATTTGGTCTGCGCTCCCAGAAACCTGGATTCTTGCTATGCCCACAGGGGGCATACATCCCTATATGGAGCCACTATTGGAACCTTTGAAGGTTCCATATCAAAAAATTTAGTACGACACTTAGAAAACTCATTTGTAAAATCAGCCTCAGGAGCACATTTTGAAAAATCATGACTTTGGATCTGTTCACTTTCAGGCCAAACCACTTTGCAAGCGTGTTTATCTGGCATATGGGAGTGTGCACACCGATTTTAAGCTTCATACGATCAGTTTTGATTGGGTTTCAAAAGGTCAAGCTAAAGGGTTCTATGAAGGTTTGTTGTCTGCACATAGTAAAATCTGCCAAGCGGGAGAAATTTGACGATAAATATTAATTAAATGGATGATTATCATGACAAACTGATTGGTACCCTCGATTGTCTACACCAAATCTACCTCCATGCCAATTTTCAGGGTGTTTGGACATCGTTTGGTATTTTTTCAAAATCAAATCCAAATGGGTTTTACACAGTTTGATGACTGCATTTCCGAACATCTATAAAGTGGTCAAGTTTGATTTTTTATATCTTGTAAAGGAAGAACATTGAAGAAAAACCCATTTTCCTACATGTCCATGTGAGCTAAATGAACCAATCCCCACGGTGGCAGCTTCTAAGAATCAAATATGATATTTTTCCAAAGAGGCAATTTGATGAGTTTCAAGTGATTCTTGACAGAGACAAGTTTTCAAAAAATGCTAAAAGTCCAACTTTGAGTATTAGCATTTTGCAAATATGATGGCTTCATTCAAAACCGTTTGGGAATTGTAGCCTTTGAGTCTAGTTTGAAGTAGATGTATTTGATCCCTTGATTATTAGCACCCATCACTCTATATAGTGAAATTCAACTATATATTTTTTTTTTTTAATATTATCTAATCATCATTTTTAACTTAATAAATATATTATTGTTCAACCATAGTGATTGAACATTACTTCGCCTAAACGTTAGTTGCATTAATATCTTCTCCCAACCCATATTAATACCATCATGAGTAAGTGCCATATAGGTATCAATGTGACAATCGCTACCGTGTAAGGTGATACTAGCTGAGCATTTGATTTAATGTTATCTAAAATTAACTCAGGATTACCCATAATGTTATTATCCTTTTTCAAACTCATTTTTCAATAGTATTGAGGATGATTTTATTGCCATCAACACTCCTATAGTAAACTTATAGTTTATAGAAAATTATTTCTTAATACAATATTGTTATTAATACTTGAGCCCCTAATATATATACTTTTCTTAGTAAATCTTCAATAATTTTAAATATTATTATTGTTTATACGTCCAAGAAATCAATTATTTTCCATTGCCCAAAATCTTGACCTTCTTCCTTTATTTATTTTTTCAACAATGATAATGTTTGTTTTTTTTTTTTCTCCTTTTTATCAATTAACCACAATTTTAAAAATATAAACTAATTTCATTCTTCTTAATGGTATAAATTCCACAATTAATTCTTTAGTTTAACCTCCCACGAAACATAGATAGTAATTTAAATTATCATTGACAACATTAGCATTTAATTAAAAGTCAATAATGAAGATCATGATTATTCCAAATAACGAGCATCAAATGCAGTAGAAATTTTTCCCAATGTTAATAATTGGTTTTGTCACAACATAGAATGAATTAACATTAACTTAGGAAGACATTAAAATAGTTATTATTCATTTCATCGGTTCAAGTATTGAAAGAAATTTAAGAAAGGTTGATAGTGTCATTATTAGTAATTAAAGATTTCTTTTAATATTTGTATTAACACTTGTTGATGTTGAGGTGACCCATTATTTTAAAGTCTTATTGTGTTAGTATTAATTTTATCTCCATATTATTATTATTTTACTATTTTATTGACAATGTTAATATGAATATTTTTATTAATATCATATTTATGTTTTTTTCTACATCCATTAAGAACTTACTATTATTATCATTAACTCCAAATGTTATTTCCTCATGTTAAATCTATCATTTTATTAATTATCAAACTTAAGACTGGGTGAGTTGTAGAAACTAATATCTCCTTTAAGAATATCATTGCTGGTATAATATATGTTGTTCATATGTTATTATTACTATTAATATATTTATATTTTTATAATCATTTATATGTTTTTGATAATACAATTATTAATTATATGTTTACTAGCAAGAATTCAGCTATCAGTATTATAAATTACATTCTTTAATATCAAAACAAATATCTCTTCTAGCATAAAACTTATTTATTTTTATGACTGCTATCATTACTATCTTTAATAAGTGTTAATACTACCCTCTTTTATATAACCTTCATATTTTAATCTATCATTATTAATTTCTCTGGATATTTTTTAAATATAGGTATGCTAGTACCTAATCCAATCATCTATTGATATAATAATAATGTAACATAATGCAAACTTGATATATTAATAAAATAATAATAATATAATAGTAAATGTATAAAATATATATATATATATATATATAATAAAAACTAAATTAATAGTAATAATATAATATTATAAAAATAGTAATAAAAATATTAATAATAATATATCAACAAAATCATTTCTTAAATGACCAACCAATTTGATCAATACATAAATGCAAAAAAAAATTAAAATATTTTCTCCCTAATTAACTTTTCATACCTCTTCGGCGTACCCATTGCACACCAAGGTGCGATTGCTAGTTTTATCTATTTAGATGAATTCATGAACACAAATAAATTATATTATGTATATTGTTATTTAACAAAATTATTATATAAATTTTATGTTTAAATAATTATTATTTAATTCTATCTTATAATTATATTACATAATCATTTCATTTTTATATTTTATTTAATATAAAATAATTTAAAAATTATTATTAAAATTTATATTATCTAATAAATAAATATAATTTAATCAATTTATATTATATTATACATATTATTAGATAACATAATTATTAGATAAATTTTATATAAATGCATGTAACTACCTTTTATTCTATTAAACTAAAATATAGACATGCTTTATCCTACAATTTTAATATATTATTTACATCATTTTAATAAAAATTAACATTAAGTGACATTTTTAAAAGATTATGTTAACACTATAATTAACAAAACAAACATTTAATTTTATTGACATTAATAAAATATACATTTTTTTTTATTAAATCGAATACTATAATTAAAATACTGTAAAAAATGATTATGTTAACACTATAATTAACAAAACAAACATTTAATTTTATTGACATTAGACTAAAGAATGATGAGTATGGATTGCAAACCCCTTATAGTTGTTTTTACATATATATAACCATAAATAACTAATTAACACCGACATTGACTATTCACTTGTTTCTATTAACTTATCCCATTCTCTGCAACACCGACTTGAACTATCCATTTCTATCTATTAACTTATCCCATTCTCTACGGCACTGACTTGACTATTCGTTTGTTTCTATTAACTTATCCCATTCCCTACGACACTGATTTGGACTATTCGTTTGTTTCTATTAACTTATCCCATTCTCTACGGTACTCACTTGACTATTCGTTTGTTTCTATTAACTTATCCCATTCTCTACGGTACTCACTTGACTATTCGTTTGTTTCTATTAACTTATCCCATTATCCCATTCTCTACAGTACTCACTTGACTATTCGTTTGTTTCTATTAACTTATCCCATTCCCTATGGCACTCACTTGGACTATTCGTTTGTTTCTACTAACTTATCCCATTCTCTATGGCACTAACTTGGAATATTCATTTGTTTCTATAACTTATCCCATTCTCCACGGCACCGACTCAATTTCTTGGAGAGGCTCAAACGCACTCTTTCGCAATTAGACTCTATTAAATCGAAACCAACCATGTTTGGACAAAAGGACAGAGAAAATAGATGAACTTTGTTGGAGTTATGTTCCAAGGAAAAATCCAAACATATCATAATTCACGTATATTATAAATTTCATGTAAGATCTGAAGGAGGATGGTAATTTGTTCATATATATACAAAAATCCAATTTGTAAAGTGGAGGAGCCTGCAAGGAATATTTGGCGACCCCACGGAATCCCATGGATCTCACGTACATGCATTTAAATATGAATGCAGTGTGTATGCATGTTTGCTCTCAATAAATTTGTATCCTTGTTAATTTTCCGACTGCCTCAATGCCAACCATTAAAGCACTTGTCATATACCAAATAATAAATAATATCAATTTTTCATATACAATATGGTCCATGTCATGTTAGGTTCCTTTTATGAACCATACTGTCTAACTTTAGGGTTTTTAATAATTAAGGTTAAAATAATTATAATATAATTATAAACATTTTATTCAATTACAATATAATATACTTTATTGTTATAATTTAAATAATTAAATAACAATAGTAAAAACACAATTTGTTGTGTTTCACTATAATCAATTAAGAATAAGATATTTGTTATTTATTAATTTATTAGATTTTTCAAAATTTTAAAAACAATAATATATATATATATATATATATTTCTTTTTATTATAAAACAATTTAAAAATATATCTTTAAAAAGGATATCTCTTGACTTTTTATATAAAGAATATTTTAAATATATATACTAGTCTACGAAAATGGATCATACCGTCAATTAGAGAGCCCAATCAATGCCTCTTTTGTATGATGTTCCTTGATTGAGTTTCTTTAGTGAATTCCTTTGAATTTTGCTCAAAAATTGGACACCCACTTACTGTCCTTGAAAACATAATTGTCCTTCCTACTTTTTTTGAAATAAACACCTTGCTTTTCACATAATAATACAAATGTAATTAACTTTTTAATGATAAGTATTGTTTTGGTAATTTCATAAATAACAAGTGTCAAGCCATTACTTGCCAATAAATGTAAGTTTTGTTAATGTGAATAAAATTAAATGTTAATTTTGTTAATTATAATATTAACATATATAAACAATTAATCATTATAAATGTCTATCTACATTATAATGATTAATTGTTTATAAATGTTAGTACTATAATTAACAAAATTAACATTTAATTTTATTCACATTAACAAAACTTACATTTATTTTTATTAAATTTTAAATATTATAATTAAACTACATTTATTTTTATTAAATTTTAATTATTAAATTTTAAATACTATAATTAAACTACTATAAAGACAAGTACATAACGTCTTTAACTATTGAAATCATAAACAATTAAAATTGGACTTTCAAGTTTAAATAGACAAAGCCTAATATTAAATAGTGTCAACTTTCCAGACTCTTAACTCGAGATTTCATACTACTTAGTCAAAAGCTAATACACATAAAAAAAAACAAAAGTCAAAAATCTAAATGATCATATTATGCCATCCAATGGATGAATTTCCACTCTTGCATCAACCATGTTGCCAATTTTTAGGTATTCGATTATGATGCTCTCTAGATATTTGTTACTCTCAAGTTCGGGTTCCTCTATAGACAATAGAACTGGGGTAAATCATTGAGGCTATATACATCAACCACTCCATCCTCCAAGGTTGCAGTTGCTCCATCAAGTAGAATTTGGTCCCATTTTGTTGAAGGGCCCTTGTACACAAGGTCTACATGAGAGAGAAGGTAAAGTGAGATTTGAATGTAGACTAAGTTTTTTGTTTTCTTTGACCCTAATCAATTCCACTTCAGTGAATGAATGAAACTATAATTACTCCAATTCCTCTCATAAGATGAAGAGTTTGTTGCATGTGAGAGCAATCTAATTGCAAATTATTACAATTTAGTTGTTTCACCTCCATGATTCCACCACCACTCTATAAGTTTGTTCTTTGCACACATATCATATAAAATTAAACTACGGATTTCAGAAAAAATGAAAATGAACTATTATTTTACCTATTTAAAAAACCAAATTTACTCACTCAAAAAAAAAAATGTGAAACATCCATATAAAAAAAACCATCCTTAAATCTAGGAAAAAACAATAAATTGTTATAAATTAAATTTCAGACTTGTAATAAATCTTTAACCCCACCACCTGTTACAAGTAAATCTTCACCCCGTGCTACGAGAATGGAAGAGACATCGCTTGGAATTACGTAACGGACGAGTGGAAGAATAAGTGATTTGATTATTAGGTTGGTAATGCTATAGCATCGTGGGCTCTCTTACATATGAATTTGCAGCCAAACAGTTGGGTGATAGGTGCCAGCATTTATTTCGATTATATTAATAATATTATTAATTAAATATAATATAATGGTAAAATATTATATATAATATTAATATATTTATATAATAAAAAATAATATACATAATAACTATAATATTAAATATATATTAATATATTAATTATTAATTAATAATATAATATTTTTATAATTATTAAGATATCATAATATAACAATTATATAATAATAAATTTTAATATATAATAATACTAATGTAATAACTAGTTTATCTATCTTAATATATTAAGATATATATATTATACGTCGAGAGATATCATTATCTCAACGTATTTTTTTTTCTTTTTTGCTTTTTTGAATTTAAAAAATACGCCTCGATAATGATATCTCTCAACATATAATAAACATATCTTAATATATTAAGATAGATAAGCTAGTAGCAGCTGCAACATGCATAATACATTGAATAAATTAATATAATTAGGGTTATGATTAGAGTTAGCATTTAGGATTAGGGTTTATATCATGGTTAGGGTTAGGGTTTGGTTTATATTTATTATTAAGATTAGGGTTAGGGTTTAGTATTAATGTTGGGTTTATGGTCATAGTTAGTGTGATAACTATGCTAGGGTTAGGGGTAGAATTATGGTTAGGGTTAGGGTTTGGATTATAATTATAACAGGTTTCAGGTTAGGAATAAGGCTTTGGTTAGTGTTAAGGGTAGGGTTGGAATTGCTATTAAGGTTTGGATTGGAATTATAATTAGGGGTAGGGTAAGGATTTATATTTGGTCAGGACTATGGTTTGGGTCAGGCTTAGGGTCAAGGTTAGGATTAGGGTTAAGATTAGCATTAGGGTTAGGATTTGGTTTACGATTATGATTATGGTGAGGGTTAGGGTTTAGACTTATCATTAGGGTTATAGTTAGCATTAGGGTTTAGTGTTAAGCTTTAGTGTTATACATTGAATAAATTAATATAATTAGGGTTATGATTAGGGTTACAATTTAGTGTTACGATTTATATCACAATTAGGTTTATCATTAGGGTTAAATTTTATAGCATGGCCAAGATTAGCATTAGATTGAGGGTTAACCATTTAGGATTAGGGTTTAGCATTTAGGTTTATGATTATGGTTAGGGTTTAGTGTTAAGGTAAGTGTTAGCATTAGGTTTATGGTTAGTGTTAGAATTTTATTCTATAGTTAGGATTATGTTTAGGGTTTACATTAATGTTCAGGTTAGGGTAAGAATTATGGTTAGGGTGAGGAAATGGGTAGGATTGGGATTATTATTATGATTATGATAAAATGATAGAATAATAGTTATGGTAGGTTTATTTTAGAACCCTAACCCTAACCCTAACTAACCCTTGACCTAACTTTAATCCTAACTTTATAACCCTAATTGACCTTTAATTGAATCCTAATTGAAGCTTAATCCTAACTGATCCCTAACCCTAACCCTATCCCTAATTCAACCCTAATTCTAATTAATCCTTAAACCTAACCCTAATTGTCATCTTGATCTATCTTCACTTGCCTAAACCCTCCAAGCTTTATCTTAGAATTTTTATTGAACCCTAACCTAATTTAATCCCAATCCTAATCACATCCATCTCTCTTTATATACATATATATCTCGCTCTCTATATATATACATATATATATATATATCTCCATCTCTCTCTAATATACATATATATCCTAATTTAATACATTTGTACCTCTCTCTCTATATATCTTCCTCTCTCTACCTCTATATATAAATTCTTATATCTTTCTATCCCTCCATAGATCTCCCTCTCTTTGTCTCCCCCTAGATTTATATCTCTATTTCTCTCTCCCTCTCTCTTCATATCCATCTTCATCTCTATCTCTATCTTCCTTTCTACCTCTCCCCTATCTCTATCTCCTTACCTCTCCTTGCATATCTCTCACTCTTTCCCCTATATCTATTCTAATATCTCAAGCTCTCTCTCCCTATCACTCTCTCATTCTATATCTCTCTAAATCTTTATTCTCTCTCTATTTCTCTCCCTCTCTCTATATATATCACTATCTATCTATATCTCATTATCTCTCCCTCACTCTCACACACACACTCCCTATTTCTCAGTCCCTATATTTAACTCTATATATTTCTCTCACTCTCACACAAAAACTCCCTATTTTCCCCTCCCTATATTTGCCTCCCCCCCTCTATCTCTCTCTCCCTCTCTATCTCTATTACTTATCTCTATCACCTCCTTTATCTCTTTCTTCCCCCTCTTTATATCTCTATTTCTCTCTCCCTCTCTCTCCATAAAAATCTTCATATCTATCTCTATCTTCCTTTCTACCTCTTCCTTATCTCTATCTCCTTACCTCTCCCTGCATATCTCACTCTTTCCCCTATATCTTTTCTAATCTCTCTCCCTCTCTCTCCCTATCACTCTCTCTTTCTATATCTCTCTACTTCTCTATTCTCTCTCTATTTCTCTCCCTCTGTCTCTCTCTCCCTATATATATCCCTCTCTATCTACATCGCAATAGCTCTCCCTCACTCACACACACATTCCCTATTTCTCCCTCCCTATATTTATCTCTAAATATTTCTCTCTGAATTATTCACTCAATCTCTCCCTCCATCTCTCCTACTCTCTCCATATCCCTCTCTACTTCTCTCTATTTATCACTTCCTATATTTTTATCTTTCTCTCTCCAACCCCCCCTCTTTCATTGTCTCCCTCTTTTTGTCTCTTTGTATCTCCTTCAATCTCTCCCTCTATATATTTGTTCCTTTGTCTTTGTCTTTGACTCTCTATATCTCACCCCCTCCATTTTTCCCAAGTTGTATCTATCTCTCCATCTCTCGTTTTATATCCCTATCTCCCCCTCTTTCTATCTCTATCTCTCCCTCTCCCCCCTTTCTCCTTATCACTCCTTTCTATATCTTTATACTTCTCTCTCCTATCTCTATTTTTCTCCTTCCTCTCCCTCCCTCTCTATATATTTATACATAACCATCTCCCTCTCTCTCTCTTATGCACACACATACAAAATCCTTGTTTCTCCCTCCCTATCTCTACCTCTATCTCTATATCTAAGTCTCTACCTCTCTATCTCTATCTCTCCATATTTCTTCTTTCATCAATACCTCTATCTCTATATCTAACCAAAATTTATTATACAATACTATTGTTTATGATGATAGCTCTCTTACATCTCATCTTCTTATATTTGTTTCTATTGATGAATAACTATCTCTTGTATTAATCATGATACCATTCCTCTTATTCATGAGTTCTTAAGCAGTTATTTTGATGGTTCCAATGATGCATCTTTAGATGTTTGATCAAATTCATGCTCCATAGATGATCCATCTTTCGAGGAGTCTACTCATAGCGATTTATGTGAATTACCTTCTTTTATACATAATGTTATTATTTATGATGATTGTTCTCCTACACCTCATCTTGAATCTATTGTTATTCATATTGATTTCATGTATTTGTTTCTATAATTAATGAGTTCTCCTAAATTATATGATGATATCATTCCTCTTAGAGAGAAGTTCTTGCATGGTGTTTTTTTTTTGTCCTACTAATATATCTTTACATGTGAAATTATTTTGTAATACTTAGATGAAAATACCTTATTAATAAGTGATTTTAGACTATTGTGAGTAATAGATAATGATAAATAATTATTATGGATTCATTTGGAGGAAGAGGGATGACTTAGGTAGACCAATAAATAATTATATAACTAATAAGACCATGATAACCATTCTTCTTGATGTATATACCCATTAATAATTAATTTAAAAATTTACATTAAGCTTGTAATAGAGTGAAACAACTATTTCGCCTAGATATTTGAAAATGTAATTTAAATGAATCAAGGTGAAAAAGTAAACCTAGAATAAAAATTAAAACCAAAAATAACTTTGTTTCTTAAATATTTATTTTTAATTCACTTGATTTAAGAAAATTATTTATGTTTTAGGATGTGAAATAAAACCAAAAAGAATTGAAAATCAAATCAAATCAAAATATATGAATAAGAAAAAAATT
The DNA here is from genome assembly GCA_007115665.2 of Sequoiadendron giganteum. Classification (NCBI taxonomy): domain Eukaryota; kingdom Viridiplantae; phylum Streptophyta; class Pinopsida; order Cupressales; family Cupressaceae; genus Sequoiadendron; species Sequoiadendron giganteum. Next base: position 405,666,778 of record CM021107.1, on the reverse strand, counting down.
GTTCATACGTTTTGTCCAAACCTGTAAAAACATTTGAACCTATTTACAAAGGCGGTTTCACAAAAATCGATAAATATAAATAAAACAAAATTTCATTTATACATTTAATATCCATTTTGTGTTGGTTATGCAGTTATGGCATCCCATGATTCTCCATTTTTTGGAAGCATTTTGTTAATAGTTTATGTGTCGTGTTTGTGCTTCCTCACTTGTAAAATACTGGCTAAATTGGATTTATTCTAATGATTGCATTAGACTCCACGAGGAAACACTTAAGATTTTTGTATCAAATGCAGTGGGAAGGAGAACAACATAATCATTTTACTTTTCCTTGTGAGCTCAAGGCATGTGCTGGTTTGTTTGCACTATTAAAGAGTAAAACTCGTCTCTAACAGAAGCGTTAATAATTACAAGAGAAACAATGAAGGCACAATCGATTCCAGGCTCCACCACCACCGCAAACGTATCCTTCTCCAACAACACATTTGTTCTCGAATATTTCCGCTTCATCTGATCCATACAACAACAACAACAATCAGAAAAAAAACCTCTAATTTTATATTTTACCACAAAATGGCATCAAATTTAAGCCATAGAATTCGAAAAAATGAGTAGTGCAGAATGGAAATAGTTTAAGAGGACAGAGAAGAGTATGGAAAACACCACGCGAAGAAAGAAGTAGAACAAAATATTATACGTTTACGTATAGTGTGGAGTTCAACGAGATCTAGCAGCGGTCTCTCATCGAGCATTGAAGTAGACTGCAGCAACAGGCGATCCCAACCCATTTCTCTCTGCAAACTGCCTCATCTTGAAATGGTGCCGCGACGGAGGAGGATCAACTGTCCCTTTCCCATTTTGTTGGAACAACACAAATACATATCGATGGATCCCAATCATCACCTTTGGACTTTCATAGCTCACCATTTCTCGACCTACATTAAACATTCTAGTTATAAATTACGTTAAGCCAGATCAAAATTTCAATAATTCAGATCAGTCTGAATTTTTGTTACATAATGAGGAAATATTATTCTACGCTTACCAAAATAATTGCACTTTGTCCGCGGGATATCGCTCACTATCCTGCACATGAAATTAAAGTAGAATAGATCATCACATAGCATGTATTTACAGCTTCAACGTTAAAGTCATTCATATATTCACCATAGAAAACACAAATGCTTGAAAACCAACACAATAGTAGCGGAGGTATTCGCGTCCAGTAGGATCGCTAGGGCTTGGTGAATCTAGATCTGCCAATGTAAGGCTCAATGTTGTGTGAAATGATGGTTGGTGGAAATGAGCGATAATGCTCTTGAAGTAGAAGACATCCTTAGTTTCCTCAGACCGACTGGCGTTTCTTCTGGAAGAAAAGCCTGATAAAAGAATTTTATATCAAAAAATATTTCCATGTTCATGAGTGAAGCAAATTTGATTTGAAGTGGGATAATGAAGTACCTTGTTAGCAAAGAAAACGTGGCCATTCTTGTCGGGGCCAGATGGGAATATCCAGGAATTGCAGTGAAAACGAATTTGACCTTGACCTAGGATGAAAATGGTGAGTGATTTCAGAAATAACTCTCGTGCGTGCGCGTTTTTGATGAGAAACGCACCGGGCAAACCAAGCATAGGGATCCATTTAAAAGTGATTTTGTAGCCATGATTTGAAACACCCGCCTCTTCGAATTCCACCTTCTCCGTTACAATCTCCTGCACTTCCATTCCTATCTTGTCCATTACAATATCCTCCACTTCCCGTCGACTGCCAACAGTGCACCTCCAGCGATGACCATGATGGTGCTTCGTCTTTCTCCTGCAGAATATGAATCAATTCTTTTTGCTAAGACTGTTACTTGTGCTGACCCCTATAGGGGCAGTGCTACCATTGTAGGGTTAAGTCTCTCGGCGTAATTATATATTAATACAATTCTATAATTATAATAATATTAATAGTTATAAATATTGATGAAACTAAACTACTAGTTAATTACTATATAAGTGTTCACCCATTTTTTTTTCACAAATAAAAAAATTATTATCTTGAAGAAGGTATCTCATAAGTCTTAATTATCTGGTAATAGGGAAAATCCATTGGTTAAATTTATTTATCTTTCGTATACACGACCCCCTATAAATTGGGACCTCTGCAACAAGAAAGGTTTAGCCAACCAAGCTAGGGCCTCCACCTCATTTTAATTAAATTATATTATATTATCATTTGATTTTTTTAATTTTTTTGATATTTATAATATCTTTATAATATTTTAAAAGATTATATATAATTGATTTTTATATAATATAATTAAGATAAAATTATTAATTATTAATATTAATATAAATGCATATAACTACCTTTTATTTCATTAAATTAGAATATAGGAACACATTATCATACAATTTATATTATAATAATTAATTATTTATATAATTTTAATAAAAATTAATATTAATGTGACATTTTAAAATATTATGTTAATACTATAATTAACAAAATTAACATTTAATTTTATTCACATTAACAAAACTTAGATTTATTTTTATTAAATTAAAATAAAATATTATAATTAAAATACTATAATGTGATTGTTGTACAAATTCAATAACTGCGAGATCCCTAACTCCTCAATGTTTGCATGAATGTATGCCCTAATGTCCTCAATATGCAAGACGTCGTACAAAATTGACAAAAGTGCACCTAAGGGCTCTATCTCAACAGATTTGAAAGGATTCCACTTGAATTTTGGATGGGGTCTTTCATTGACATCAACTACAAACAGAGTAGCCATTTTTGCAAATTCATAAGTTCACAAGTTTTCTCGATAAATACCTTTTCACCGGTTTGAGATTTTGTCGCCGAATCGCCTTCACACTTGAATCTTTGCCAAAAATAATTAAATTTCACTTCAAATCTCTCCAAAATACTTCTTCTCAAAGTGCAAAGTGACAAATGAACAATACAAATGACCTTTTATCATTCGCATACCTAACTTTTGTTGCAATAAATTCTTTTTCCCTAACACATCTGGATACCCTATTTTCATACACTGTGAAAGATAACTCTTCTATAGACCTTCAACTTAGCATAAGTAGTCTCTCCAATTGTTTCAGCGAGATATGTGGATCATAAATCTAATTACGACACTCATCCATATTTTGATACCAACTACCGATAAGGGGTTTGAAGGATTTTCTTGAGAACTCCCCCTAGGCCAGAGATCATGAACTAATTCCTGGATGAATTACAAGAACTAGGTGTTGGTTCATTTCCTGCAACAAAAGAATTCTTCTTCACCCATATCTTCTTCATTTCCATCTTGATCTCACCTGTAGTGACTTTCTCTTTTCCTTTTTCCTTTTTCTGCATGTTTCTTCTTTGATTTACCAGACCCTTTATGTTTCTACAGAATCTAGCAATGTGACCGGATTTGTTGCAGTTGTAGCACACCACATTTCTTTGTCCAGACCATTGTTCCATTGATTTTCTATTGATTTGCATTGGTTAGCAATATGGCCAAATCTATTGCATGTATAGCATTTGACATCTCTATAAAATTTGTTCATCATATTTTTGCATTCATTTGACTTATGACCATACTTGTTGCAGTTAAATCATTGACCAAAGAATGATGGACCATTTGAATGCATTCTACTTTTACATTGAGAAGCCATATGACCAAATTTATTACAAACAAAACAATAACCATTGAATCTTTGAGCATTAGGTTATCTTACCGGATACCTTCCAGATTTGTTCATCTGATTTCCTTGCCTAAATCTCCTTTATCCAGATCTGGAAATTTCTCCTTCCTCATATCCAAGACCTCATTTGTCACCTTCAGTCCTCTGAATTTTAATTAGTTCATAAAGCTTGGCTGAGATGATCTTGAACTTCTCCTTGAATTCATTTGCAGTAGCAAGTTCATCTTTGAGGGTAACAATTTATCTTTCAAGCTCTTCTTCATTATTTCTGGATTGTTGTAATTCAAGTGCCAGATTTATGAATCCATCATTAATTATGTTGCATTCTTCAAATTTATGTTTCAAGGACTAAGCAAGGTTCTCTTCATTCTTCTTTTTTTCTTCAATCTCCTTGTTCATCCTCATCACGATAAATTTCATTTCATGCTTTAGGACTGTATTATCTCTAGTAAGCTTTTCACATTCTTCTATCTTTTGTATCAGGGCTTGACTCAGTTGTTCATCTTCCATGCTTTTACCATCATTCTGCTTAATCTGATCATAGATTTCCCTTCTCTTCTCCCCATACTTATTGATTTTATCTTTCAGAGACTCAATGAATTTCTCAGCATCCATGAGGTTTTCTTGCAATTTTTGAACTTCAAATTTTGACTGATCAAAATCATCTAAGGCCACCAAGAGATGTTGTTGAAGACTGTCTGAGTCCATTAAATTAATTTCCCAGATCTTTCCCAAGCTGTTAAACTTCTTCCAAGGAACTAGGCTCTGATACCAATTGTTGGAATCAAGGAACACTGAGAGGAGGGGTGAATCAATGTTCTGCAATTTTTAACTTTATTAATTTGATCATGAAAGCACTTATAACATTCAACCAAAATAAATATGCATGAACATAAGCCAAAAAACCATAATAGCATAACACAAAAATTTTTACGTGGAAACCCTGTTAGGGGAAAAACCACGGTGGAAGGCCAATTCACAATATGAGTATACTCAAAAATAAGTGTTTACAAAATGGGAATGCACTTGCATTTAGGCACCTTGCCTAGAGCTCACTGCTCAGAAAATGAAGACTCACTGTCTTACAAAATATTTAGATTAAATCCATCTGAGAAATTTGAACTAACAGAGTAGCATCTATGAATTCCTGATCACAGTTCCAGTTAGGATCAACAATCAAACTCTTGACCTTCTGTCTGATTTTGCTCTTTTGCTTTGCTCTACTTCAATTTGTATCACAAATCCGTTTATGCACAAGTGAAACTATGCATAATCCTTTTGCTATTCACAACACACATCACATGCCTATATCAAAATGATATAATTGATTGCTTATATTTCCACCACCAAGGATTTAATCGCTACTTGTCAACTCCAACAAAGTATGAAAATATTTACAAACTATCGGCTCAATCCATCGTTAATTCTCAATGTGCACCTACCAAAGTCAGCCAAGGCATAGTAATGACCCAAATCAATATGGTCGAACATGAAAATACTTAAGCAGTTACTCCTTAACTATCTACAACATATTATATTCATGAAGTTGGCTTTTTGTACTGATAAATAGGAAATTAATAAACCGGATCTTCGAACTTGCATACCAATGAATGTGTATCCTGATGATTCTCGGATAAGATAGTACGTACAACAAAATATCTTCTCTAAGATCCACAACTCAAAATGATAACAGGAAATTGTATATGGATCGATGAACACAGTTTTGTCAGATGCTTTGTTCTTGCTTGATAGTCAATTATAGAACTTCGATTTGACTTTCGGTATGAGAAAATGTAGACTTGTGGATCGAATCACGGACTAGGGTTGCCATCAATGACAACACCAAAATGATATTTGCAGTGTCTCTTGCCAACACAACCTTCAATTTGTTGGGCACATTGGGGCATGACACCAACTAATTTTTTTGTACCAACATTATATTTTTGAAATAACTCAATAAGAACATTGTCTCAAAGAGGGGAAAAATGTAGATACTTAAAAATGACTATCGCAGTCTATCTCATCACCTCATCATTTCTCATCAATTCCTCTATCAATATTTAATTAAGCTAACACACCATTCAAATTAATTTCTTTCATCCACATCAATTATTTTTTTAATTATTTAATTCATTCATCAATTTTTCCTCTCCACATTAATTAAATCATCAATTTCTCCTCTTCACATTAATTAAATAATTTTTTAATTATTTCATTAATTCATCATTTTTTCCTCTCCACATTAATTAAATATTTTTTAATTATTTAATTAATTCATCACTTTTCCTCTCCATATTATTTAATTAATTCATGATTTTTTCCTCTTCATGCTTAATTATTTACTTAATTCGTCAATTTCTTCATCCAAATTAATTAAATATTTTATTTTATTTTATTAATCCATTCATTAATAATTTTTACCCATTATAATTAAATAATTTTAATTATTTAATTCACTAACATTTCCTCTACAATTACATAAATAATATTTTAGATTCCTCTAAATAAATAAACTTCCATGATTTCCATCATGTACAAGAATTAAATAAATTTATTTGTTTAATTCTATTAATATCATTTTGTCCATCAATTAAGTGAGTTAACTAAAAAACCACATCAGTTCACTCATATATGTTCATCAATCAAATCCACTTTACTCATCCATGCAATCAATTAACTCATTTATGCAATCAGTTAACTCACCAGTCAAGCTCTTCACAAGGACACATGGCACATGCATATTCCTCGTGTCCTCACAATCAACCTCATCCACTGATTCCTCTCATCATTCTTCATCATTGATCAACGTCATGGAAAAACTATAAAACTACGACCTTCCAAGCTATCAAGGATCCATATTTTTTGAGAGAAATTGTGCTATCATCACATCCATTTGTTATCACAAGTTATGCCAAAAAGAAGAGCAATCCACACATCATACTACTAAAGCATATCCAAAGTCAATGGAGCAAGTTGAGGCTTTGTGGAGGTAATATTGTTATTATTTCATTTGATTTATTGTGCTCATGCTCTATTGTAAGTGATTTTTGAATGTGAAATAGGTAATTTCATAGTGTATTGTCCTTATTTTATAGTTTCATATTTCATCACTCCACATCTTCTTTTGAATTTTCTTTGAGGAAATGGTGCCAAATGTCTATATGCTTGGATGGATCATGAAATGTTTGATTATCAAAGAGCTTCATGTAACCTAGATTCTAAAAATACACAACTATCAACTCCAACAACTAATTAGTAACTTTTTCTATCAATTTGCAAAGTTAAATAGTATTACAACTAGCAAAAGAAGTTGCAATGTACTCTCAATGATATCATTGCCTAATTCTTACTAAAACAAAATGATAAAGTGCTCTTCCTAGCACTAGCATCACCTACCTAGTCGGAATACACAAGGTCATGCAACATCAACTCTTTATCTCCAATATGAATTGTGCCCTTCAAGTATCAAACCATATGCTCTACAACAATCCAATTAATTTTTCTTGGCTCAATCGTGAGTTGGTTCAACATATTCACCACAAAGAAAATAGCAAGTCAGAACCTATCTATTACCTATACACCAAAGGAACACTAATAGGGGTTGAATTAATATTCTTCAAATTTCAATCCCAATTAATTGCCATTGATGCTAAGTTATACCAATTAAGCATTCATCTACTTAAGTAAAACAAGAAAGAAGACAAGCATCCACACAAGAACACAATTGACACTAGATTTAAGTGGAAAACCCCACAAGGGAAAACGACGGTGAGAAATGATGCTAGGAGCTATTGTCCTAATCTAGCCTCACAATTAAATAACATTTACAAATTTGATTTAGAGCTACAACCCAAGGAAGCTTGATGCAGGAGCATCCCTGGTTGCAAAGCAATCCTGTATCAACCAAAAAAAATTCTTTTCTTACATTGCATTCAGTAGAAATTTCAGTATTTCATTTGCATTTTGCATTATTGTTTCTCATCTCATGAAGAAGGATATATCATCTACACATGGACATCTATCACATATCTATATTTCACATCATTTGCATTTGTCTATCAAAATTTATCACTCTCAAAATTTTACTGTATTTCATTGTTGGAGCATTTAGGGCCGACCTAGTCTAGATTTCTTAATGCAGACCTATTCCAGATCGTGCGGAGCTTTATGGCATACCTTACAAGCATCTTGGGTTCATTGGGACCTATCCTAGAGATTTGTAAGTTATTTCATTTCGTGTGGGATTATCTCTTCGTATTTTGAGGCCGACATTCATATGTGATCATTCATTGGGTTATGAACCCTTGTGGCCGATGTGAACCTTTATTGGAGCTTGAAAAACATATTTATAAGCATTTGTAATCATTTAGAAAATAGTTCATTCGATTAGAGTTAGATTAGTAGTTAGATTTTACATCAACCCTTCAGGGACATGTAATAAGGTCTTTGGCTAATTGTATGGTTGAATGCCCTTGTGACGGGCCTACGAGCCCTGGATATTTTCCCATGAGGCATATGTTGCATGTAAGATTGTCAATTCAATAAAGTATCATATTTGCAAACCAATTTCTTGTTATTTTCGTTGTGTTGACTCTAAGCTGCATGGTTTGGACATTTCTTTTTGAACCCTCCTACTGTGACTGCACAAAGTGGTATCAGAGCGAGTTCCTGAAGGCATACTTTGAGGTGAAAAAATCACCGACCCAAGGCATACTACATGTATTTTCAATCAATCACCGATTGTGAGGCAGTTGAAACCCAGTAGCTAGATCGCCGAATTAAGGCAGTTGCACCGATTTGAGGGGAGAGATGCCACCAAGGAGAGTGCCTATTATGGCGAATTTTGTTGGAAGAATAGAAGAAATGTTGGAGATGATGTGTGAGATGTGAGTTTGATTAGATGTAGTTGAAGAAGATTGAAGGCAAGGCCTAAACCCTAAACATGAGGATGAAAGTGATGATGAAGCAGATCATGTTGTGAATTAATTTGTAGGAGCCCTAGGTGAAGAGGAAGAAGAATTAGATCAAGTGAAAATGTTGAAGGTGATTTCAAAAATTGGTAAGTGACCTAGAGTTGAAATTCAAAATTACGTAGGAAATTTGAATCTTGAAGAATTGATTGATTGGATCAATGAAATGGAAGAATAAATTGAATATGAAGATCTTGAAAGAGTCAGATTTGTGAAACAAAGTTGAAAGGTCATACTGCTTTATGGGGGAAAGAAGTTCAATTTGATAGAAATATAAGAGGAAAAGAGAAAATCATCAAATAGGACAGAATCGTGACAAAATTGAAGAATCAATTCATACCAGTTAATTATGAACTGGAATTGTTGAAAAGATTACAAAACCTAAGAAAAAAAGAGAGATTTATGAAAGAATATATTGAAGAATTCCACAAGATGATAATAATAACCGGTCATAGTGAAGCAAGCAAAGAAAAGTTTGTTAGATACATCAATGGACTGAGAACAAATATTCAAGAAGAATTGAGCTTGGTAAAGATGACATTAGCTGAGGAATCATATTAGTTTGCATTGAAGGTAGAAGAGAAGTTGAACAAGAAGTTTGAACAAAGGTAGAGAAGTGCAAGAGGAAGATTCTAGAGGAGTGGACCCCAATCCAGAGAAAGAAGACCCTATGCAAAGCAGAACAAAGATGTAAAGCCCTACCAAAGTGAAGAAAAGGATGCCAGTTCATACTGCAAAGGAAGAGAAGATATAAATTCTTACCGCGATGATGGATTCCAAAGAGATGAAGGGAGATTTGAGAGAAGACCATTTAGAGGAACCTATTTCAAGTATGGGGGTTAAGGACATAGATCATTTGAGTGTCATCAAGGAAGTACCGGAAAGAAACCCAAGCATATCGGAAGAGCAGCTTATGTGGATGAGGAACATATTTAATTCCCTAATTCAGTTGGAAAACTTGAGAAAGGCAAATCATTGGTGATGAGGAGAGATTTAATGCATGAAGTGACTAAGGAACCACCACAAAAGAAGAGTTTATTTAGAACTAGATGCAAGTTTGGAGGAAAGGTATGTAAAGTTATCATTGATAGTGGTAGTACTGATAATCTAGTTTCAGAGGAGATGGTAACCAAGTTGAATTAGGAGAGATTGAAACATCCAAACCCTTATAGGATAGCATGGATTCAAGATGAGCATAAGATATTGGTGAATGAGAAATGTTTGGTGAAATTTCATATTGGATCATATAGGGATGAAGTATTGTGTGATATTATGCCTATGGATGCATATCATTTATTGTTAGGAAGACCATGGCAATATGATAAGAAAGCAATTCATGATGGAAGAAGGATTACTTATATTGTGACATCAAATGGAAAAATAATTAAGTTGATACCTTTAGAGGAAGAGGAGAATACTGAAGTTTGTGGTACTACCAGACTATGTTTGATAGATGGAAGGAAATTTCTAGATGGATTAAGGCATGAGAATATGTGTTTTGCATTGATTCCAAAGAAGGACGATAGTCTGAAGACAACAAAGAATGAAGATCCACAACAAATAGAAGTATCATAATTGTTAATAGAGTATGAAGACATCATGTCAGAGAATGTACCAGAGGGATTGCGACGAGTCTAGATTATTAGTCATCATATAGATCTTACATCGGGAGAAAGTTTTCCAAACAAGGCAGCATATAGAATGACACCAACAGAGAATGCAAATTTGAACCAAAAAATACAAGAGTTGTTAAGGAAAGGATTGATTAGAGAAATTTTGAGCCCATGTGCGATACCTGTTGTACTTGCACCAAAGAAAGATGGACAGTGGAGAAGGTATATAGATCCAAGAGAAATCAATAGGATCACTATCAAGTATAGATTTCCATTGCCAAGGATGGATGACATTATGGACTATTTGAGTGGAGAAAAGTATTTCACGAAAATTGGCCTAAAGAGTGGATATCATCATATCAGAATCAGAGAAGGAGATGAATGGAAGGTTGCATTTAAGACAAATGAAGGATTTTATGAGTGGTTAGTAATGCCTTTTGGATTGACTAATGCACCAAGAACTTTCATGAGATTAATGAATGAGGTACTAAAGAAATTTTTGGGTAAGTTTGTCATTGTTTACTTGGATGATATTTTCATTTTCAATAAGACTAGGGAAGAACATTTGTGGCACATCCAGCAAGTATTGCAGAGGTTGAGAGAAGAGAAGTTGTTGATTAATTTCAAGAAGTGTAGTTTCATGAAGATAGAGGGAATATTTGGGATTTGTTATTTTTGTTGAAGGATTGAAGATGGACCCTGAGAAAGTAAGAGGAATTGTTGATTGGCCTACACCTGTGAACATTGGAGAGGTGAGATCATTCCATGAATTAGCTAGTTTCTATCGAAATTTTATCAGAAGTTTTAGCAGCATTTGTAATCCCATGGCAGAGACAATGAGAGGAGATAAGAAGGATTTTAAGTGGACATCCGAAGCACAAAAAAGTTTTGAATTGTTGAAACAAAAGGTGACAAAGCAACCAGTGTTAACATTACTGGATTTTGACAAAGTATTTCAAGTTGATTGTGATGCAAGTGGAAATAAAATTGGAGCAATGTTAAGTCAAGAAGGAAGACCTATAGCCTATTTCAATGAGAAGTTGAATGATGCCAGAATAAGATATTCAATTTATGATCTGGAATTCTATGTCATAATTCAAGCCTTGGAAAAGTGGATACATTACTTGTTTCCTAATGAGTTTGTGTTGTATACATATCATCAAGATTTGCAGTATTTGAATAGTCAAGGAAAGTTGAATCAAAGACATATAAGATGGGTTGATTTCTTGCAGAGTTACACATTTGTGTTGAAACATAGGAGTGGCAAGTCAAACAAAGTTGCAGATGCATTGAGTAGAAGAAGGAATTTGGAAATAGGGATAAGAGGAAAACCAAAACGGTCCACCTTAGCCTAAGAAATCCATGATGAATCCTCCACTGGTTTTCCTTTCCACTTCACAAGATATTCTTTGTAGTGCTTGTTCCTAGTGCTCTTTCTGGTTTTATCCAAAATTTTCTCAATGCTCACTTCAAATTCACTTCGTTGCTACTGCCACTTGACTTTCCTTCATGGTACTCATATATGTCTGCAATATTGAAAGTAGGTGATATACCCAATGTCTTTGGCAACTCCACTTCAAATGCATTTCCAGAATCAAACTTCCTTAAAATCTTATACAGTCCAAACTTCCTCATCTTCAACTTATTGTATGTACCAACTAGAAATCTCTCCTTCCTCAGATATACCATCACTTCATCTCCAACAACAAATTCCTTATGTTCTTGGTGTTCATATGTCTTCTCCTTACACTTACTATTCATGTCTTCCAAATGCTTTTCGACTTGATTATGCAATGTCTCCATGAAATCTGCAAATTCTTCTGCCTTCACACTCCTTTTTTTCTCCATACTGACGTCTCTTAACTTTGCAAATCCTTTGGGGTTTACTCTTGTCATAATCTCAAATGGTGTCTTCCTTGTACTCCAGTTAACTGAATTATTGTATGCAATTTTTTCTTGTGGTAGAACTATATTCCTAGCTTCCTGTCTTATCTCCAACCAAACATCTTAACAAGTTACCCAAGCTTTTGTTTACTAGTTAGCTTAAATGTCTATCTACATTATAATGATTAATTGTTTATAAATGTTAGTACTATAATTAACAAAATTAACATTTAATTTTATTCACATTAACAAAACTTACATTTATTTTTATTAAATTTTAAATATTATAATTAAATGTCTATCTACATTATAATGATTAATTGTTTATAAATGTTAGTATTATAATTAACAAAATTAACATTTAATTTTATTCACATTAAAAAAACTTACATTTATTTTTATTAAATTTTAAATACTATTTATTTTTATTAAATTTTAAATACTATAATTAAACTACTATAAAGACAAGTACTAGCTACTATGTGACACTTGTTTATCTATCAACTAAGAAACAAGTACTATTATTACACTTTAAAAAAAAAACAAATCCTCACTACCTACTCTGTGACAAATCCTCCCTACACTAAGACTAGAAGCAGGCCCTTCTACATTATGAGCGAGATGCCCATATTCCCTGCTCTGTTATGAGAAAACAACCTTACTGTTGGGCAGGCGGCATCTTGGGTCTTTACCTTTGCCATTGCAGTTCTTACTGGACGACTTCATGGCACATTATTGTTGTTGGGAGGATTTCAGAGGTTATATCAAGCGGAGACAAAGACCGTGAACAGAAAGAAGAGCACGACAAGCAGTGTGATTTTCATGCGCATCAAACTCCCCATATTAAAAAGGCTGAGAGCTTTCACTAAACCAAATGCAAAGGAAAATGTATAGGTTGCAGTAGATGAAGATTGAGATGAAAGCCATTTATAGAGCAAAGCACTAACCCAAATGGATTGAAAAACGATGGTGGTAATTTATTATAAGAATAGTATGGTAACTTTTTAGTGGGGCGCACTGAAAATGGTTAATTTTTTGCTTCGAGTTTCACTCCACTTTGGGTAGAAAATAACTAACAATTGTGTTTTGGTGTGTAATATGTATGAAACTAACTTGAATTATTCATTTCTTTCTATTATTTATCCCATTCATATCACATTCTCCATGACACCGACATAGACTATTCACTTGTTTCTATTAACTTATCCCATTCCTTGCAACACCGACTTGAACTATCCATTTCTATCTATTAACTTATCCCATTCTCTACGACACTGATTTGACTATTCGTTTGTTTCTATTAACTTATCCCATTCCCTACGACACTGATTTGGACTATTCATTTCTTTCTATTAACTTATCCCATTCTCTACGGTACTCACTTGACTATTCATTTGTTTCTATTAACTTATCCCATTCCCTATGGCACTCACTTGGACTATTCATTTGTTTCTACTAACTTATCCCATTCTCTACGACACTAACTTGGAATATTCATTTGTTTCTATAACTTATCCCATTCTCCACGGCACCGACTCAATTTCTTGGAGAGGCTCAAATGCACTCATTTGCAATTAGACTCTATTAAATCAAAACCAACCATGTTTGGACGAAAGGACAGAGAAAATAGATGAACTTTGTTGGAGTTATGTTCCAAGGAAAAATCCAAACATATCATAATTCACGTATATTATAAATTTCATGTAAGATCTGAAGGAGGATGGTAATTTGTTCATATATATACAAAAATCCAATTTGTAAAGTGGAGGAGCCTGCAAGGAATATTTGGCGACCCCATGGAATCCCATGGATCTCAAGTACATGCATTTAAATATGAATGCAGTGTGTATGTGTGTTTTCTCTCAATAAATTTGTATCCTTGTTAATTTTGCGACTGCCTCAATGCCAACCATTAAAGCACTTGTATTTGGATGATGCCTTTCAAGCGGCTGGACTTAAACAACACACTAATGTGTGATGTTCCATGTGGGGCTCACTAACAAATTCCATTTTCATTTCTACCCTTCATAAATAATGTCTTTCTTTTAAAATTTTCTGCGAACTACGGTAACATAACTGTGGGGAGAAGCTAATCTCCTGACAAAATGCACCTATGCATAGACATTATAACATAACACTCCATCCTTCATGCCATTCTTCCAACAAAAGGCATTGATGGAAATATTTGACAGACGACGATGATGAATGTTTAGGTGCTTTCTGTTTGGAGTGCCGAAACCTATCAAAATGTGGCAACATCAGTGGGTTTTCAAAATCATAATTTAGAATGGACAAAAAGTCCAACTTCACCATTTCAAAATAATAATTTGGAATGGACAAAAAACCCAAAATGTCGCCATTTTAAATATTCATATTTTAGAAGTTGATGGAGAGCGCGGAAGGGAGTTGCAGGCATTTGGAGGCCAAAGCAGAGCAACCACTCTCCCCACCAAAATGCATTTGACAGGTGTGGACATCTAGCTAGCAGGTATATTTGCCAGAAATATATGCCATTTTGCCATTCTGCCTAGGAACTGTGAATAATTGAATGTCTATTCATTGGGTTTTCATTGGTAGGAAAACAAAGGGTTTTCATTTGAATTGCAGAGCTATTTATGTGTTTTTGTGTTAGGGTTTTTTAATTTTGCCATTTTAATGTTCTCAAAACATAGAACTTTTAGATCAAGATGAATGAAATAACTAACAACCCATTGTGCAAATATGAGTGAAATAATTGAATAACATTTAGTGGAACGAGAAACCATATAAAATATATAACGAGGTTGGAAAACACAATGTGGGTTTTGTAATGAAATGATATATTTTTAAAACCATAAAGCCCATAACGTCATCATTTTTGACATTCTCATTTTGAAGGCTACGGGCGAGCTTAGAAGGGAGTTGTAGGGTTTCAGAGGCCAAAGCAGAGTGTCCATTCTCCCTACCAAAACACATATGCCAAGCACAAGAAACTAGCTAGTAGGTATGTATATTTTCCAAAAATATATGTCATTTTATTGTTTTCCTTAGGGATTGTGAAGAATTGAATGACTATTCATTGCGAAGATGGGTTTTCATTGACTAGAAAACAAGGGCTTTCATTTACCCTCAGTGTGTAGAGGGTTTTACAACATTGTGTGGGTTGGAGGTTTCATAAATTATGTACTTAGCTTCCACTGTACTTTCCAACCTACAATCATACTGTGCATGCATATTTGGATCATATTAAGAAATTGAAACACAATATTTACTCTGCATAAGACTTGTTATAAATTTTGAAGCTTCCATTCATTACATTCATACTGTCTAAATAACAAAATATTTTCAAGACATTCATACTCTTCTGTGAAATTCCAGGTTGGAAAATACTGTGTGTCAACTCACATACTATTATAAAACCCTTTACAAGTAACAACCCAAATGCTAAGTCACCCCTCACCTAAATTTTTTGTGTTTTTTATTGTCTTGAGAACCTTTTGTGAATTAGATTGTAATAATGTGATGAAATTGGAAAACACTAGGTATTATGAAACCTACAACCCACATAGTGTTGTAAAACCTTGTAGAAATAACAACCCAATTGGTTAGTCACCCCACACACACCTAAATGTACATCAATGCGGTCCATCAAGTCTTTATGTCATGTGTTTTTTTTGGGAGAGTGGCATGGAGGATGGGTGTTATGTTATAATGTCTATACATAGGTGTGTTTTGAACGTACATAATGAAATAAATGGAAAACCACATTGTGTAATCTAAGCTGCAATTATATTATGCATTTATTTATAAATCATATGAGGAAATTGAAATGCAACTTTTAGTGTAAGTAAGAGTTGATTTAAATTGTGAATGTGAATAAACTTCACTACATTCTTACTGTCTACAAAACTAAAGGTTTTCATTAGACTCATTTTGTCTACATATAATCCTACTAAACTAATAACTTGTAATTTTCCTGGGACACAGAGCACCTAAGTTGTCTTGTCCATCAAACCTTTTTTCAAGAACTTCCCTAACATTATTATCCTTTTTAGAGAGAGTACAAAAGTAATTTTAATAATCTTTCTCTTGAAGCACAATGTTTAATGCATTTCCAATCAATGTTCACCACACTTTGGTTAACTCCTCTTTTATCTCATTCAATCAAAATTAGGAAAGCAAAGTTAGCCAAGGTGTGGCAATAATTGAGTGGAATGCATGAAAAATTTCTTCAAGAGAAAGAATATTCAAATTCCTATGTACTCTTTCTAAAGAGGATAATAAGTTAGGGAAATTCAAGAAAAGGTTTGATGGACAAGAAAATTTCAAGTTATTAGTCTAGCAAGTGACACTTATGAAGCTTCAAAACTAATAGATAAAGTGGTTATTACATTCATAGTGGAAAATATAATGTGTTGTAGAAGTTATTCATGATAAAATTTACTTGTTCAACTCCACAACTAATGAATCAACTTTGGAATTTATCTCTCTAGGTATAAATTCTATAGAGAAAGCATCAAAGTGCTCAATAATATCCCATACCTTATTCCAGTAGTGTCTTAATCTCTCATTCTTTATAATGAAAATCTGGCATAATTGTTTAACTATCAATTTAGCATCACCCACAACCCTCAACATCTTAATACCTTGTTCTTTTGCAATTGATAGTCCCAACAACAACCTCATATTCTGTAGTATTGTTAGTATTCCTAAATTATAATTTGTAAGAGAAAGGGAATGCCTCAACAGCAGGGGAAATTAGAACCACACTCACCCCTAATCTAGAGCTAGAGAAAATTCCATCGAACTCCATGGTCCATAACTCTAAAGATATATTTGGACAAAGGATTTATGTATCTTTCTCTAAATAAAAAAAGGCATGTAATTTCTAAATTTTGATTCCTCCAGAAGGATTTGTGATCTAGGATCTTCCAACTTTAGGACAATGAATTTAGCCTTAGGTTCAGGATTTAGACACACCTTCTTACTTCCTATAGGAATCGAGGCATGAGACCAATCCAACTGAATCTCACCTTCAAGGTCTTTATAAAAACTTTTTCTTATAATCATACCATAACTGGTGACGATATCTTCCACCAAGATTGTTAACTTAAGTCTCTTTTCAAGATAGGCAGCCAAAGAAACCTGAGCATCTTTAATCTGCCCTGCTAAAGGAACTTGTTTTGATTCCATACAATAACACTTCTCAAATTTAATTTTCAAGTTTAACCCCAAGGCATGAGCTACTTTCATTGGCATAACATTGTCAGAAGCTCCTGAGTTAATAATGCAATTGCTTAGCCTATATCTATTAATGAATAAATATACATAAAAAGGATTAGGTTTACTTCCAGGGTCAACAGATGTAATATTCTTATTATCCAATGAAAAACTGGTAGAAGGTTCCTCTATGTTGATCATTTGTTCAACTAAGGCTACATGAGGCTCCAAGTTTCTTGATTTCACATATTCTACCAATATATCTAATTACTTAGGGTTCATCTTCAAGTATTCTTATTGAGAAATATGCACCTTTGAGTTCTTAAAAAAATCAATATATCAAATGGATCTCGAGATTTCTCAACATGCAAGTAATTGGCAAACTTAGTACCCTCAGACATTCGTTAATGCCCATGAGTTAAGTTTTCACTCTTAGATGAAGCATTATAATTTCTTAGCAAGAATTCAGGAGTATTTTGAGTACCTTTATTATTTGCATTATGTTGGCTTTGAGTCGATGTGGCACATGTAGAGTCATCCAGAGTGATGTACATGTCTCCTCCTCTTTCACCACCAGGTTTGAATTCAAAGTATCCAATACTAGATTTGCCACATTGACTAGATGCATCTTCTTCATCAGTGATTTCTTCGATGAATTCCTTCATTTTAGACATCTACATGAATCTGTTCATCTTGAGACAATCTGATCCATCATGATCAGTGGTGAGATAAAAGGTACACATATTTTTCTTGTTTCCTCTTGGGGGTGCTTCAATTGCCAACCTCAGTTGAGTCTAGGAGGAAGAGGTAGGACCTTGTTATTGGATGGAAAGTTCCCTTTCCTTGATATAACTTGATATGGTTATGGATTCTTAGGTATTTTCCTTTTTAGTGCAATTATATCATTAGCAATTCTTTGGATCATAGGATCTGAAGAAGTGGAAATTTATGACATACTAGAGTGTAACTCCTTTTTCCATTTTCTTACTATGATAAGATCATCTTCTAACTCAATAGCCATGGCTTGTGCCTCATCTAAAGTGGCTACCCATGCCTCCTTAGGTGGAAGCTTACATATGGAAGATGAGCATTGATAAGGAAATAATTTTGGTTTTTTGGTGTATGCCTTTTTGCATTATCAATTTTATTTACCAACTTATTAAATTTAGCCACAAATTCTTTGATAGGTTCATTAGCCTCTTTATTTTAAGGTGATTCAACCATGCCAACAAGGTGTGTTCATATTCAACACTGTTAAACCTATTTTCAAAATTTTGTTCTCATAACTTCCTAGTTATTGATAGAGGCATTAGGTAAGTGGGAAAACCACTCATCGAATGCTTCTGTGAGAGACTCCACAAACAATCTAAACACCACATATTCATGTTGTACACCAAGTAATCCACAAGTAGCATAGAAGTAATTGATATGTTAATCTATAGAGACTCTCCCATCTCATTTAAACTTAGGGATATTATTCTAAGAACCTTTAGGTAATTCATGTAGTTGGATAGGCCCAAAGATAAAGGACCAATAGCCCCTCCCTAAGGAACTAGTTGTGGTGGATTAACCATATTTTGGGTAAAGTTGATAACTAGGGGAACTACAGTCTCATGTAAGATTAAATATTTGCAAGTAGAAGAATAGGGGGTTGGTCTTGTGGGTGAAAGAAGGCCTACTTCTTGATATAATACTTCTATTAGGGAAAGCCAAAACATAAAGGTTACCTTCTTGAACAGCTTCAAAGTCTGGATCAATAATCCCTCTTCTTCTATCTCCTTTGGTATATCTTTTAGGATCCAAGGTGACTTATATTTTCAACAAAATATGGATAAGGCTACTTGAAAACTGTCTTTGTTCGATTCTCCAGCAGAGTCACCAAAAATCTGTTGCTTAATATATTGGCACCTTGAAATTTAATCTTTACAAACTTGAATCTTTTTCCCAAAAGATGCAACTGTTTCCAACATCTTGAGATAATCGTTTCTATGTGAAACAATCACTCTCTAAATTTTACAAACGTACAACTCCCTCTTTGGATTTTCAATAAAATATTTAAAACTATAAAATTAAATTCTCGTATTCTTTTAACCTAAAAGTGATAAAGGCGTATAAACCCAATATTAGTTCACACTTCCCTATATCAAATGAAATTTAATGAAATGATCAAAGAACTGGTACAAAGTCTAGTGGATATAATATAAGATGTAAATGAATATTATTGAACCCAATATAACTTAAGAAATAAGTCGATGATCAAGATAAAACAATCATATATCCACACCAAAATGATATAACTAGGTAAGAATAAGTTAAACACACATATTTAAGATATTCCATTCATCTCAATGAAAACCAATTACACACAAATGTCTAGATGACTTGAAATCATATATGTTACATTGAGATTGAAGTATCAATATCTTTTCAAAAACCAAATTTCAAGATAGTTTAGTTCATGTTAATTACATATATATAACCAACGGATTCATAACTACTTCTTTTAAAAGAATAATTGTCCCATGATTAAAAAAAAATTCTTTTAATTAATATAAAACTACCACAAGCAACTGAAAATTCACTAAGGTGGCACTTTGTTCACCAATATCTTGGTCGACTAGGTTGATGAGATGACAATCCTCATTTAGAAGGCTTGGAAAGAATTCATAATAGCCAATATTTCCTTGTGCTGGGGAATGATAACATTTTTGGCTTGAAGTTTCCAAATAGCCTTATTTCCTTGTCTCGCTTCCAGTCTCCCTACGTAAGTGGCTACAAGTCTAGTTGTTTGAAAAAAAATTAAATCAATCCCACTAAACCTTTAGAGACTCTCGACATTGAAAAGTTGTGTGTCAGTGACACCATCAATCATTCTTTTGAAAACTTCTTTCAAAAATTCCTCATCTTCATCACCATTGCCTCCTTCGTTTGTAAGTTGCAGGCCAAGTCCAGATAATTTCTTATGAACATCCTCCTTAATTAAATTGCATTCCATTAGGGTGATCCCACAATACTAGTTTACATTTTTTGGCCAAACTAGACACTGAACTGAATTTTTTTAACTAAATCTTCACTTTCGGGCACCTATAGCGGCTAAACCATGAAGAATTTGAAGATGATGCAAACTAGTGATTTGTGACATTTTGTTTTTAGATTCTAAATATATTTAAATTTTTTAATTTTTTTGAATCAAATTTCATTTCTTTTTCCATCTCCTTTGAAAACTAGTTTTTATCAGTAAACATCATTTTTAAGGAGTGATGCTCACTGTATACAACATAACTTTTTTTCTATGAAGGATAAATTTTTATTTTTTTTGGATTTAGATTTGTAACTATGATATCTACCAAGTTCATTTAGTTTCATAGTGTTTTATTGAATATTTTTTCCTTAATCAAGTTTTGAAATCAAACCAATTATAATTCAGACATAGGTAGACCGTATACAACATAAATTTTTTTGTATGTATTGAAATTCAATTTTTTTTACTGGATCGAGGACATCAATACCTAGCCCTAACATATTTTGAAGAATTTTATTTTGATAATTTACTATTTTTCCACATGTGCATAACTTAGAGCTTGATTTTCGGTGAAAAACCTATGTTTAATCAAACTAAATAAATAAATACATGATAAAACCAAAACATATTAAAATTATATTCAATGGATAGCTTGTTCTGAGGACTACCATCATCTAGTTGGGTCTATGAACTCTCCTCCATTTTCATCCTCAACCTGAGCTTCGAAGGGATTTTTTTTGCAAAAAATTGGTGCAAGAGGGGGAGAAGGGGGAAAAGGGGGTTCACTCGAACTTAGAGAACCCTGACCTTTCGACTAAAGGGGGTTTTCTCGAAGGGGGGTTCGAGTGAACCCCCTTTTTTCAAAATTTCCCTTTGTTTTCAATTTGGGCAACATGCAAAATGTGGGACCCATCATTTAAGAGGGTTCGCTCGAAGGGGGGTTCGAGCAAACCCCCTTTGGGTTCACGCGGACCCTAAGTTCGTTCGAACCCCCCAAAACCCAAAATTTTCTTCATGGGGGAATTTTTTGCAATTTTCCTTCCTCAATGGAATTGTAAACCAGTTTTGTGGGATCACCCATTAGTACTTTATCAAACTCTTGCAGGCCTTGCTTAACTACATAGAGTTTCCACTCAACACTCTTTTTTCCACATAGCGCAACAAATATTTGCAATGTTTGGAAGGATTTTCTCACTGACCAACTTCTCAAGACCTAGCTCCACCATTCCTTTGAGTTCACCCAGAGCATTAGTCCACATTGTCTCTTCGAGTTTAGCCAAGGAAATTTACTTCTCTACCAAGATGCCTTTAGAGTGCTTGCATCCTTGCATATCTTCTTCACATATGAGATGAACTGATTTCCCTTATTCGATATGTTCATGATCCATTCATCTATAGCCTTCCCAAAAATCTTGTAATTTTGTATCTTGTTTACTACCTCCTTTCCAACTGCTGATGATGGGTCGAATGTAGCTTCGTTTTGAGTATTGGTTGTGAGGCAATGTCAAAGATGGACTTCAAACATTTAGTTAGGACTTTAATTTTACCTTTCAATTTATCTTTTCTTTTCTTGTCTTTGGATATTCGCTTTACTAATCTAGTCGTTGTTATTTGGAAATTGTGCACATCTCCATCTCTTGTAGGTGGTCCCAAGTTTACTCTGGTGAAATTAAAATCATTAGCAATGGCCTGGCTTACCTCTTTTTGTGCTGAAGGCTGAGCTACTTCTACACATATGTTTCCAGTATTATCATCTTCCATCAACCTAGAAGTAGTTTTCAACCACTTAGGCTTAGGGTACTTCTCAAAAGAGGTAACCTATGAAGAGGTGAAATCAAAAGTTGAGTATTTATCTCTTTGGAATTTTCAAATAGGAAGGGAAGGTAGCTCTTTGAATCTTCACCACTATTTGGTTATTACTGGTCCTTACTTCCTATGTTTCGGGATCATAATGATTGATATATTTCCACTATCAAATTCGAGCATTGAATTGCCACTAGGAGCAAGCACCTTGTAACAATGTGCTCCTAATTAACCTCTGCATAATGGGTGAAGGTTTATCCTTCCCAATTCTATCCCAAAACTCATCTAAACTCACATGACCTAACTTGGTATCACCTATTTATGGTATTGTTTTGGTTAAGCTAGAAACATATGCATAACCTTGATATTAATACTTCATTGTGACTGAAACCCTAGGATGTGTACATAATTTACAGAGAGAAAATTTGTGCCAATATAATTCTCCACTTCAAGGTATAACTTCTAACAAATTACAGCTCAATCGGGTAAAAATAGTACCTTTGAGTGTGTTCAAAGTTCCAAGAACCACCAGCTATGTGAATTCACCTTTTTTCTCCACTTTGATTCTTTCTATAGCCACTATCCAAATGTGCCTTTCTAATAACTCAAATAATTTAAAAACCCTTCATAATTAATGCTTGAGTTGATGAGTAGTTAATATATCACTTCGCTAAGGTTGGTGCATGCAAACTTTCACATCTTTCCTATCGCTTCAACTATTTTTTAAATATTTGAAAATAAATAGCTAAGAGGGGCCTTTTCGGTGAAATAGGTGGTTTTGACAACCTGTTCGGGAAATGACAGAGGTTTCATAACCATTATCAAATCTGAAAACACTATGATGAAATATTCTTCATGCCATTCCTTGGAAAAAACTCTTCATAATCAATTTTCCTTCAAGAGAAAAAGTTGTTTTGATAACACCTTCAAAAGTTGATAGAGGTTTTGAAACTTCCTCAAGATTTCACAATGATTTTAATTTCACCTTTGTAGTTGTGGCAAGTACTTAGGGCTCCGACGAAGTTATTAAAACTCTATGAAAGACTGAATCCTAATGGAATACTTAGAATTTGAAGTATCGAGTGGGGATGAAGTTTTGCAAACTTAGGTGGAGTCCAAGAAGGATTTGGAAAATATGGAAAAGACTAATGAATTCATCACTTAGGAAAAAAAATTAAATGAATAGGAACGGTTTTGAGGTGTGGCAGGAATTGTGGTAACACATACAAAGAAATTGAAATCCAATTTTTACTTTGACTAAGAGTTGTTATAAATTTTGAAGGTTCCTTACATTATGTTACCCAAATTGTTGTGGGAGGGAGAAATAAGTACCAGATCAACATCCACATTGCACAACCCTTGCATGTACACAATTTTTCTTATTTTGTGTAGTTAAATTTCAACAACCCACATTTTCTCATTATGCAAGGCCATATCACTCAAGTTTTAAACATGAAGCCTCTTGAGATCTTGTCGATGTTTGAGGAGGAAATGGGTACTAGAATGTATGAAATGAAAATAAATCTACTCTAAAAACACTTGAAAAGAATCAAACCAAAGTGAATGAGATAGATATTGTATATATTGAAGAGAATCTTACCGCTTTTGACAAGTTGAGGGAGGAGCATGTGTAGTATAAGAAATGGGAAAATGATAATGAAAAACTAGATGTATAAAGTTATAGAATGTATGAAATGAAAAAGGAATCTACTCTATAAATACTTGAAAAGAAGCATACCAAAGTGAATGAGATAGATAATGTATTGACTGAAGAGATTCTTCCCGCTCTTGAGAAGTTGAGGAAGGTGCATGTGCAATGGGAAAATGGAAATGCAAAACTCGAGCAAAAAGTACTAGAAAGTATGTAATGAAAAGGGAATTTTCTCTAAAAACACTTGAAAAGAAGCAAAAGAAAGTGAATGAGATGGATAATGTGGATAAGTGCGGAAAGATGGGTCCCAAAAAGGGGGCTTAAGTGGCCACTTTGTTTTTGAAATTAGGAAATACTGACCTTGGACGTGAAATTGAGGATAGTTACACTCAAAATTTTAAGATGGAACAAAAACAAGGATCGAAGTTCTCTGAGTCTAATTTCTAAACTACTAATTTATTTTGAAAATGGTTGAGATTAAGGAGTTTAAAAGAGGGATGTACACAAATTGGTGTTTTTTTTTAGAAAAACATAACATAGCAACTCTTGTACGACCCTCGTACGGTGAATTTTTTTTTAGTATTTTTAAAATCGCAATGGTCATAAGTTAGCTAACAATATGTAGTTGATGTACAATTTTTCTGATAATTTTTTAATGAATATTTGATTTTTTACTAATTTTCGAAGTAGACACTTCCTGAAAAATAGAATTTTGGTCATGCTACCCCTACAAATTTTGGAAACTAATTGAATTTTTTTTTTAAAAAAATTTGTAGAATGCAGTCTAGTTTCTAAAAATGTAATTTATTTGAAATTTCGATGAATGGTTAATTTATAATGAAAAAAACACCAAACATTGTTTTTTGCCAAAAAAGAGACATACAAACAAAAGAAATTATGGATGAAAGGCTTAACATTGTTAGAAAGTGAAAAAAATTACATCGTTGGATAGCTAAGAGAGAACCTAACATTACCTAGATGTTCGATTTGTTTGATATTGAAGTCAGGATTGCACGAACCCGATTATGTGAAATATTGTAGAATTTGCAAAAACACTTCTCTGGTCATTGAGAATGCCCTCCGAGCCTTTGGGTTGGTATTCCAAGGAAAATACCAAACCCAAGGCTTGGGGATTCCTAAAGAAAGATATAAAGTGTTCGCATTATAACACGAGCTCATTATAATGTGTGTGCATTATAACGCGAGCGCATTATAACACGCTCACGTTATATCTCAGTTTTGACTTTTTTTGGCATTTGTGAGGAACATGTCTAACAAGACATAACACGAGCATAGTATAACATTCTCGTGTTATGTATTGCTTTATGTTAAATGCTACTCTATTGAATGTATGTTTATATATTTTTATGTTTGTATGTACATGTATGCTTGTATGTCATGTATGTATGTATGTATGTATCCCTATATGTATCAATGCATGTATATTGTATGTATGCCTATATGTATGTAAGAGTGTATCTACACATGCACATGTATGCTTGTATGTATGTAGGATTGTATGTACATATGTATTATTCTTGTATGTATGTAAGTATGTATGTATTTATGTATGTATTTATGTATGTCTTTAGAGGGAGGGAGAATTTTAAGAGAGAGACAAAGAGATCTAGAGTTGTCTAGGTAGGGTGGGAGGGGAGAGGGAGAGAGAGATAGAGAGAGATAGATGAACATTTTAAAGTACACAATTCTATACACTTGTCAATTACATTTTTAAACCACATCTCTTTGAGGAATTTTGTTATTTAACAATTGACTTACCTTGTGTATGCTTCCACATTTTGTATACATATATATATATGACATAAGTTTTAAGGAAGTAAAAAAACATCATCTCTCAATCCTTTATTGTGAATGTGCATACCACTCTCCAAAGATTTTTGATGCAGAGCATCTACACAATTCCATAAAATTCAAGGGTAATTTTGACCCTAATCCCAAACTGAGAAGATCAACAAAACTTTCAACCAAGATTCACTTAAACTTTAAACCAAAATCCACAACTTTGTAACTTGTTTCACTTTGCTAAAAGGAACCAAATTACCAAATTAGGTTACCAACTCACTGTAGACCCTAAAAACACCTTGAACATCATTATCTTGATTGGTTCAAAACAAAAACACCATTGGAAAACTCTGAATCACTCAACTCATCAAACATTCTCACCAAGACACCAATTTGCACCTTGTTTCCACATTGCTATAAAGCACTAAAACAACAAATCTTGACTCCAAACCTTTACTGATGTGACCAAGGGAGGTCCTACAACATAATTATCACAAAAATCAACCAACAAAACAACTATCAGTTCTCCAAAATCTCTAATTCATACTATCTCAACCAATTCTCACAATTTCCTTGTAGCATCGGAAATCAACTCAATCGGGTAAATCTTCTCTATGACCTTCTTTCAGACCAAAACTTGAATCATTTCAAAGACCCATCAGGGAACCTTTCAGCATATCTCAAACACACAATAGGTTTCTTTGTCACAACTCACTCAAATCAAGCATCTAATGCCAACTAGGCCTCAAATTAGGCCTATTTTGCAAAGGGACTCAATCTTAAAATTTCCCTTTCACTCCAAATTCACTTGGGAAGTAATATACAAGTATCAAAACCTAGGATTCCACAATTACTTGTTAGAAACTCATCCACCGAAGTACCAAACCCCAAAACCCTCTTTTTTAGGCAAAAACCTAGGGCTTTATTGAAAGTCTTGCTTCCAATCCTGTCGAAACTCTGAAATCACTTCAAAAATGAACAAATTGACCTGCACAAACTCAATTCATCAATAAATGACACTTCCACAACATAATTCTCACTTTTCCATATCAAAACCTCACTATTTCAGTTGGAAAACTCAATTTTCCCCTCTAGGGAAACGTTCCCAACACTTTATTCAACCTCCCTTGCAGTCACAAACATTATACACACCTTCCCCACATTTTATATGGGCATTCCACCAAGATAAAACAATGGAAAGCAGGTGGAATGGCCTAATTTGACATTTTAAGGCCTCCAACCCTTAACTCTGCTTTACACAGGTAGTTTGGGAAAACAACTCAAATTCCCTCCAAATGGGATATTAGACTATCAAAACTCCTACAAAACAAAGTTAATTCATGATAAAAATGAATCCAACAATTTTTTGAGCAATTAGTTACTGTACGGGGCCATACAGGTCTAAAAAAGAGGGAAAAATACATAAAATCTGATAAAATCAACAATATTTCAATTGTTTCTTCTTCCAAATCTTCAAAAGAAAACTTACATCAATGGATTTTACGTTATTTATGCTTTTTCACTCCAAAATAAATTTCCATCTCCCAAAAACTGAATTTTGAATGCTTATGACCATTGGCATTCCCTTACAAGGCAATTTTTCAATTTTTGATGACAACTTTACAACTTTTCAATATTTTGCATGTTTTACAAACTTGACCTTCTAAACACGTAATATTCATCTAAAATGACTAATTTCAATATAAAATGGTCTCATAGAGCTTATTTTATGCAAAACTCCCAAAATCCTAAAGCCTAGACCTTAAAACCTTGAATCGACAAAAACTTTTAAATGGTGCCCCTGCACCATTTACCAAGCCCAAATTATTCTTAACCATCATCATCTTAACATGGACAAAGAAACATCACTTTTTTGTAACACAATATCATCAATTTCACAACTTATTGCACTCATTTTGTATATGTCTGCACATGGTAACCAAACCGCCTCCAAGCCTTTACCACTGTCATTTCACCAAACCCTAACCTATAGGCACCATTTCTTGCATGGAAATTGATGCAGAGGATCAATGGCTACACAAAAAATTTGAAAAAATTTAAACACTAGGGATTGATTAACTCCCTAATGTACTCACAAAGTCTCATCAAAGGAATAGGCTTGCAAGGTCTCCAATCCACACCAAGGGTTTATGGTCTTTGCATGAATCTTATAAGGCGTCTAACAAGATTAAGACAATAAACCATACACAACTTGACCACTCAAACTATTGGGAAATTTTTTTTTCTAGCAACACTACTCCAAACCACCTACAAGCTATTAGTCCTTCCACAAGGGACTCTCACTCATATCTTTTGACTCAGTTCACCAATCAAGACTCTAAAAACCTTTTTGGATACCCTTTTCCAAGATCTAAAACATGTGTCAAAACCATTATAGACTCTTTTGGAAGAAATAACTAAAACTAGCACTGCTTCGCTGATGCAAAGCTTGTAGGGATCGACAATAAACTTGAACAAATATTTAGAGATTAGTTCTTGACAGGCTTCCAATCACTCTCTCAAAGCCTCATCAAAGGAATAGGCTTGCAAGCACTCAAATCCACACTAATGGTTTAAGGACTTTGCATGAATCTTATAATACATATAACAAGATTAAAAATAATAATCAAACACAACTTGACCACTCAAACTACTAGGAAACTCCATTTGTATCAACTCCACTCCATAACCACCTACAAGCTAGTAGTCCTTCCTCATAGGATAGTCACTCATATCTTTTGATCCTGATCACCAATCAAGACCATATTAGCCTTTTTGGATACCCTTTTCCAAGAACCTAAACATATGTTAAACCCACCATAGACTCCTTTGGAAGAAATGACTCAACCTAGCACTGCTCCACTAAGACAACAAGGCCATTTAGGCCACTTTAACAAAGAGACACCCTTAAAATCTTAAAAACCATCACTAATTTCAATTCCAACCCTCTATAATAACTACCTAAAGACCATTTTCACCATATTGGCAGAGCTACACAGATTTTACTCACCCAAATACTTAGAACTTAGTTATAGAGGCAAATAGGCTTGCAACTAGGGAGGGTTTATTGGAACTCGGTCCTCCATAACACCCCAAACTCTAAAAAATATTGGAAAACCTTAGGATTAGTATGCAAATTCTTTATAAACTCACTTTCAACCTCTAGCACTGTTATTTCCTCAAACCCTTACTTCAAACCACCATTTTTGGTCAAAGCACACAACAAATCATTTAGGATAGAAAGTCACCAAAAACTTCCATCAACTCCCAAACTCTTGAAAAATTATTAAACATTGAAAACAATCAGTTAAAATTTATTTCACTAAGTTCCAGAGGTATCCATTGAAGGAAAAGTTCATACATGCATTCTTTAGTTTTCAAAAACCCCAAAACAGGGTTACAGATCCGTTAACACCAAAAACACCATAAAACTCACAAATCTCATTAAAACTTAATATAAAAAAATAAAAATGAAAGCTAATACATGAATTTAGTGTTTACCATCACTTTTAGACCATGAACCACTTGAACGGGACTGTACAGTGGTTTGAAACACAATTTTACCAGTCAAAACTTTGAATTTTCACTAAAAATAGGGAATACTTTTTGTTCTTCTTCATTTTACAAATATCTCCCCTCTTCCTTGAGGTTCTCATCATATTTATTGACTCATAAAAACATAAACCAATTCCTATAATTGAAATTATACTTACCTAACCTTGCATGCACCTAACTCTGCAACTTTTGCCTTTTTTTTAGCAACTTTTCTTGGCCACAATTTTGCCAAATTGAAAGCTATGACAAAACTAAACTCTCTTAACTCCAAATACATTATAAATGGTCTAATTGACCTTATTGAACATAAAATAATCAACACTAACTAAAACCTAGAATTTGACCATGCTCACTAAAAATGACCTTTCTGACAAAAATTGAGCTTACAAGGTGCTCCTGCACCATCCACTAAGACAACAAGGCCATTTAGGCCACTTTCCCAAAGAGACACCCTTAAAATATTTTTACCCATCAATAATTTCAATTCCAACACACTATACCAACTACCCAAAGATCGTTCTCACAATATTGGGAGGAGCTACAAATATTTTACTCACCAAATGCTTAGAACCCAACTTTAAAGCCAAATAGGCTTGCAACCAAGGAGGGTTTATTGAAACTAAGGCTTCCACAACACCCCACACTCTACCGACACTTTTAACACCTTATAAATATCCTTTAAATACTTTTAAAAAAAACTCACAACCTTTACCACTGTTATTTCATTAGACTCTTACTTCAAACCTCCATTTTGGGTAAAAACTCATAAGGAAACATCTCAGACAACAACTCAAAATCACTCCAATCATCTTCCCAA
Source organism: Sequoiadendron giganteum (assembly GCA_007115665.2). NCBI lineage: Eukaryota > Viridiplantae > Streptophyta > Pinopsida > Cupressales > Cupressaceae > Sequoiadendron > Sequoiadendron giganteum. Next base: position 405,636,759 of record CM021107.1, on the reverse strand, counting down.
CTCTTTAATCCTTCTTAAACATTGAAAAATACCTGATATCCTTCTTTCCACTTAGTTTCAAGAAAAACCACCAGAGATAATAAGAATAAATGCATTTTTAGTGCTTCAAAACCCCAAAACAAGGTTTATTGAAAATCATATTCCCACACCCTATCTCAGCTTGCCAAAGCATCACAATGCTCCAAATGACTTACACAAGCTTAAAAAACCTAAAAAAAATTCTGCCCCAAGTGTTTACTACACTTTCCTTCTCTTAATCAAAACCTCACCAAATCTCATTCCCTACTCAAACTCCTACCATTTTGGACTCATTCCACCGAGTGGTAGCATTGACAATAGGTGGAATGAGTCAATTTATTTTTTTAAGCAACCACAACCCTTCAAAACAAGGTTTCATACCTTATTCATGACAAAAAAGACATAACACACCTAATGACCTATCACAAAACCAAAATTGCAACTTAGCTAGGTGCCCCTGCACCCCATGTCTTCTTCATGCTTCCATTTTTAGCGTATCTTGCAATCATGGCATGCCACATTACCAAATTTATTTAAGGAATTCCATAAAAAAAATCATGTGACCTTTTTCTATGCTATAAATACTCTTCTAGAGGATTATTGTTAGCATTTTTTTGAAGCCTTGAATGACATATATTTCATTTATTTGAATGGATACATTTTTTAGGAACTAATATTTGTCTCATTACCATGCTACAGGTAAAATTATCCACCATGCTAAAGAAATGAAAAAGGAATAAACTAATAGACGAAGAGTATGAAACCTTCCAAGAAAATGAGAGAGAATGGGTGGTGGCATATCGTGAAAAGAAGAAATTGGAAATGATTAATGAAAAAAAGCCAACTGAAGAGGAACCTCAACCGTAAAAAATAGAACAGGAATTGGCAGCACAAAAGGCACGAATGTGAAAGCATCGTGGTAAGATAGATTCAAATACCGTAGTTGGAGACACACCCTCTACATCAAGTGAATATGAAGGGAACCATTAAACACAAGTGAATATGGAGGGACACCATCTACCGCAAGTGAATATGGAGGGACACCATCTATCACAAGTGAGTATGGTTGGACACCATCCAATGCATCTAAATTTGAGAGTACATCATCACTCAGATTTGACGAAGAAGGTATGACATCATCCCCATGTGAACCTCAAGGTATTTCTTCTACTCCACCCATGAATGAAGGTACACAATCTAGTCCACCTCAATTAAATATTGATGAAATTCGTAATGTTGAGGAGTATGTACCTAGGAGAAAACCACCTAGAATTTTGCATAGAAAGCCAAAGTATTTGATTAATATTGATGAGGATATTTTGCAGCACATGGAAGGTAATATTGCAGCATGCACTTGTAGAAGATATGCTGATAATATTTGGAAATAATTCTTTGAAAGGATAAATGAGACCGCAAGATGTCAACTATTTGTTGAAATGATGTGGGGTATAAAGTATAGAACCATCATGAAGACTCTTGGGTTGAGAACATCAAATGCATCAAGTGAAAACACTATTGTGAAGAATCTAATGGATGCTTATGAGAGTGTGGGTAAGACCTCGCACTCAAAGGATAGTAATGGCACCCAACGTGTCATTACATCAAATTTGGTAAGTATTTAAACAAAGAGAGATCATATCATTAAAAGGACAAGTGAACAAATGAGAATTTGTAGAAGAACTTTATCAAGAGCCCTTTAAAGGTGGGAAATAATTAAGGGCACCGATTCAAATTAATTATGGGCATTCTTGGGGAGACTGCCACGAAAAGATAAAAAAGTTGTTGAAGCATTGAGAAAACTAATTGAAGAGTATTGGAAGAATAACACAAGGCCATCTCTGAATCAAAGGGATGTGGTAAGAAGGAGAATCGGTAGTTGGAATCGTGAGCCACATCCAAAGCATTTTTTGGATACGACTCAAACCCAATTTTTTCATCAATTTCAACAAGATAATCCTCAAATTAGTATTTGTCAAAGATATTTTGAAATTCTTAAGCCCTTTTATGTCAAGATAAATCACACATGCACTACTTGTTGTTGTAGACTACATATTGAATTATCTAACCATTATGATGTTTATCGTTCCATATGTTTAGATTTGCATACTAACGATGTTTTGCAGGATTGTGGCTTAGAAGCCCCACCAACATCATCAAGAGAGTTCTTATAAAAAAAAAAATGTGAAATAGAGGATGGCCAAATATTCTACATGACAACATGTTTGGATGGTTCATGCGAGAGTTGTGGTGGCTTGCAACGTATGACATTATGTAAACATATGGAAAGAACAAATGAGGTGGGACAAAAACTAGTAGAGTTCAGGAAATATAAAATAATAGCATACATTACAAAAGATGGGTCTCAAATAAAGAGGTGTGATTTGGTTATTGAGAAGATTCTAGTGTATCAGTTTATGTCCCTGTTTCGTGAGAATATAGTGTATGAGTATGCACGACATACCCATAGAGCCCAATGGCTAGACACATAATTCAATCTATGCAAGGACACCTTTCTAGTTGGCAACATAGTATTAGTGGTTGAATTTGCAAAGAACTACACTCTATAGCCACAACATGAGGTGCAATCATAGTATTACAACTCCACATAGCTTTCGATATTTTTGCACATAGCATTCATTCATGCAACTGATAGTATAGAGGACCAAAGGAAGGTATTGAGGGAGTATCACTTTTATATTAGTGATGATCGCACACATTCTCCAGAGTTCGTGAAAGGATTCTTGTAGATGCTCTATAGTGATTTGGCTCAGAGGGGCATAGCATATGGTCAACATATAATATGGTCAGATAACTATGCAACATAGTTCAATAAATCGTGCATGTTCTACTGGTTGAGCAAGATGCATGTCATTATAGGTGTTCAACATATGTGGAACTTTTGTGAGGCCAAACATGGAAAAGGGGAGCATGATGGTGCAGGAGCATGCCTGAAAAGAGCATTAGCACGAGAAGAGTTAAAGTATAAAGACAGTGCAAAGTTGACAGATGCAAGGTCAATCGTCGAGTGGTGCAATGCTTCGATGGGTCCAGGTAATGAAGGTATATCTTCAGTTTGTAGATTTTTTTGGTTGATGGCTAATAGTAATGTTGATAGTGTTTTTTATGCACTTTACAACACAGGTAATGCATAGGTGCGTTACCTCTCTTGAAAGACAATCTTCGACAATCAAATTGCAGAACACTATCCCAAGGTCTCTCGGATGTCAGGTCTTGACAGTGCTTGGAATATTTCAGTTGTTTATATGATTTGCTGGAATCACAAGGTGGGCTTACGTAATTAAAGTTGTAGGGAAATTGCGTCAACCAACAGAGTCCTATAGATCTGGAATTACATGCTTTGCTGCAGGTTCAAGCAACAGTCTTGGACTCTAGTATTTCGTCTAGTTTGGCTTTTACAATGCACAACGAACCTTGATACGAACAGTTTCTGAAATAAAGGAAAAAGGTGAAAGGTACGAAGAAGAAAGATGTTTCCTAAACCTAAAACTACCGATGAATAGTGATCATGGAGATTCTTGCCATGGACAGTTTCCTTAAACGGGATTTCACTTAACCAGAATTCTCACAATATCATGAAATCTGTGCTATCTTCTAGGGACTGCAAATATTCATTGTTCATTCACTATGGAAGCATGGATGAAGATGAAATTCAATGAGCAGCAATGGAATAGGAGTCCAGACTAACTTTACACAGTCATCTACCCTCAGGAAATGACCAAAAGTATGGACAAGGAAAGCATACACACAACAATTATTTCCAAGATCAGAAATATCATATCAAATCTATCTAACTCAAAGCGAAGATGCTAGAACAGCAGAGTAACTTAAAACAATCTATAACTAAAAGGGAGAAGAATCATGAAACTTATTGAGAAACTTAGAAAATACACCAAAATTGACTGTATTTGCTATTTATAATTTCTGCAACAAGTCTTTACAACAACTCAACTCTCTAAAATGAGAGGAGGAGAGCTCTATTTATAGATTCAAATAACAAAATGTATGGCCAAGATTTGATTCTATTATGTGGCCAAGATTCATCTTACATCAGGGTCTCACCTACCCCCCAAATATTACAATTTAGAGCTCATTTTGTCTCTTCCCAATCTCGTCATCTAGTGAAAACACTGTAGCGGATTTATCTTTCAGCTGTTTACTCTTGGCTGTAGCTACTCTTTAAGGTACTGTTCTTCGATGACCGGATTGCCTTCCTGCTTCCTTTGTGTTGCATACTCCATGAAGCTCAGGATCAAGGTTTGGAGCTTTTCTACCTCCATGATATCAGACTTTAAGATCTAATAACTCCATTCTTGAGAGTTGTTGTTGAGCTTCTCCCAGTCTGCTTCATATTTGGTGCTATTTTCCTTGCAAACCTCTGATTGTGCGAATGCTCGAGCAGCAAAACTCATGAATTCAGTGGTGACCTCAGCAGACATCCCATCCTCCATGGTCTTCAAAAATTGGGGTTTGAGGTTCTCAGGATTGATCTCGGTGGCAGGAACCTCATAACCTGTCATCAATTTAAGGTATTGGGTTCACTCCTCCCTGGAATTTGTACTTCATTAGATCCCGATCTTCTTTGCCCCTTGGTGGCTTTGCAGTTCCTTTTCCTTTCCTGGCAGCACTGGAAGTTTCTGGGCTAGATTCCATGAATTCTGCACAAAGGGCAAGAGTCAATAGTGAAGAACCTGTCATAAGAACTATTGACGAATCCCTGCACATCAAGATTAGTCCAACAATCATAGTAGATATTTAATAAGCACTTGAAGTTAGATACTTTATAACCCTAGAAGTTTGTACAATCAATCCGGGGTTCTCAGGCCGGAAATCCCTTGGCACAATGTCGTTTGGAGAGGAAAAACGAGAATGGAATTCCCATATGCACCTCCTGGGGTTGGATTTCAAGTTTGAAGGTTGGAAATAAAAGACAACGGAATTTTAGCGAGTGGGTCGAAGTCCGTTTCGAATTTGGAGGTCATTTGACCCCCCATTTGAAGGTTCGGGTATCAGTGGCAGGCAGGCCGTCTGAAAACGGCGCAGAAGAAATGGAAATCCGGGAAACAGAATCTAGGTCTCGGAATTCCGTTATCGGGAAGCGGTCATCGTTCGGCCGTGAGGAACAGCGGGACACAGGAGGAAATCCGAGGAGGGAAATCCAGAGGAGGAATTCCGGAGAAGGAAATCCGAAGAGGGAAATCCGAACAAGGAAACCCGAAACGGAATCCGGGAGAAATGTGGAAGAAAATGGAAGTTTGAGTTTGGAAGAAAATTCCACGGCCGGGAAATGGGATCTGGGAAGCCGTCAGCTGGATGCCGTGCAAAAGGCGAAAAATGGACGGATTCCTGAAAAGAGAAGTCCGAAAGGGGAATTCCGGGAACGGGATCCCGAAGACGGAAATCCAGAGAATGAAGGGGTCAAACGACAGACAGGAACATAGGTTCTGGGATCCGAGGGTCGAGAAGACGTTCGGGCGATGCTGTGAAGAACGGCGGCAAGATGACGGAATTTCGGAGACAAAAATCCGAGAACGGAACTCCGAAGGGGGAAGAAGGCCGCGAGGAAACATAGTTCAGAATGTCAGGTGATGGAGGCCGTTAAAACGGCAAAGAGGACACAGATTCCCGAAAACGGGATCCCGGACAAGGAATCCCAAAAAGAGAATTCCGAAGGAAAAGATGGAATTTGCGAGCGAACTTATGAAATTTTGATAAAGGTTCTGGGGAAAGGCATCCGGAAAGCCGCTCGGTCGGGGCCGTTAAAAACGGCGAAAAGGAAACGGAGTTCCGGAGCAGGAAATCCGGACGAGGAATCCCGACAAAGGAATTCCAGAGAAGTAAAATTAGTAGGAGAAGAAAGGGCGGCCGCGGGAAGACCCGGGCCCGGAAGATGCCGGCGTCGTTCCGAAGAACGGCCGCGACACAGGAAAGTTCCAGATCGATCCGGAGGTCGATAGAAGGCGAATTTTTGAATTCAAAGAAATGGGTTTTGTGCGCAGTGAGGATATCTACTAAGTTCGGACTTCGTTTTTTATTTATCCTTAACAAAATCTCAAAAAAAAGCGAAAAGAACTTAGGGCGCGGGATGGAAAACCTACCTCAAAAACTCGAAGAAGAGGCTGGTCGGATGCGCGGACGTCGTTGGAAGAAACAGCTTGAAAAATGTCAAAAAGGAAGCTAAATCGTCGGGAGCTCTGGAATGCACTTCTATTAGTCAAAAATTTGATAATGACAGCCGGAGAACATTTTTATAGCAGAAAACGCCATTAGTACAGCAATAAATGCTTCATACGGTTGCAGGTGGGTTGGTGAACTCCGAAAAAAGGAAGGCGGTGGGACGTCCGAAATCTGATGTCTAGAAAGCCATTCCTGGGAAGACGTTGCCTGGACGCCGTGAAGAACGGTGAAACCTGAAAGGAAACCCGGAAGGGGAAACCCGACGAAGGAAACCCGAAAGGGGAAATCCGGACAAGGAAACTCGATAACGGAAATCCGGACAAGGAAACCCAAAAATTTCAGAAGATGTAAAAAAAATTTTGATGCGAAGTTTCCTGTCAAGGCGAGATTTTTTAAATATAACATTGGGAAATGTGCCACCTTTATTGAAGGGAAAAAAAAAGGGTCCCCGTTCCGAACGGGGCGTGTGTGCAAAAAGGGGCACAACAAATGGCGACTCTGCTGGGAGAACACTCCTGGTGTTCAAGGGATAAATATTCATTCCGAACCCAGAATCTCTGATTTCGCAGACCAGATACAATTTTCAAAGCTGAACTTAGGGCACTTGAAGGAAGGCATGATTGTATTGGACTGCAGACTTATCATGGGAGTGTGTGCATGATGAATTCATTTTCTTTCCTCAGAAAGAGTATGAACAACCGATAGGTGGAGAAGATAAACTACGTAATTTGTAAATCCCAAAAGTAACCCGGACATCGCTCCGCTGCCAGTCAGGTGTCCATAGCCCCGACGGAGTTGTCGCCACAATCCCACGAACATAGCTCTACTACCAACCAGGCGTCTATAGCCCCAGTAGAGATATTCATACACCCATACGGTTGTTTTTGGCAATTTAATTATTGCTCATTTCTCTCTTTTTTTTTTTTTTGTAGCACTTTCGCTTATCTTTGTGTCAACCGTTTAAATAGCGAAGTTCACCATGGGTTTGAGAATCGCAGTGGTCACTGGAACAGACTTTAGATTTTTCATTTATCTTTGCCCCCCCGACGATCACCATACCATTACTTAGAGATATTGTCCTTAAATTTGATTCGTGTACATCATGATAATAGCAGGGATTCAAACAAATAGCCATCCTAGGTTAGCACAAAGTTCGAAAGTTGAAAACCGGTACCCAGGAGCTGTCAGAGAGTAGAAGTAGGGAATGACGGCTTATCTAAAGAACAAAATGGAAGCGGGCAGCGTGGTAACCATTTACTGGATCCAACACAGCCACCGCGGCAGAACAGGGGAGACATCCCACAAAAATATGACAACGCGGTAGAAAGGCAAGCCAAACCAAAAGATAAAGCAGGGAAACTACTTAACCTATGTACAAAGTGCCCGCACTGGCAGCTCGTGAGAGCTCAGGCCTGGAAGTAGTGCTTGAGGTGCTGCCCATTGATGGGGAGCAGGACGTCTTCACCAGTAAGGGTCTTTAGGCAGAAAGCATGATCCCCAAGGATCTCAGCAATCTGAAAGGGGTCGAGCCAGAGCTTGTCGAATTTATTGTGTCCCCCTTTCTTTTCATGGGCCTTGTCCCAGTAGAGGACAAGATCAAAGATGCGGAAGGCCTTAACTTTGGCTTGACGATCGAACCATCTTTTAACTACGCCCTGATGTTTGGCAAAATTTTCTATTGCACGGTCTCGTACTTCTTCAAGGTGTAACAGCTCAGCGAGGCGAGCCTCTCTGCGGTCCCCTCCCTCATAAAAGTCGTTGATGAACTGGAGGGTTGGGATTTTTAAATGTATGGGAAAGACGGGCTCCAAGCTGTAGACTAGATGGTATGGGGAATCCCCCAAAGCGTCCTTGTGGTAGGTATGATCTGCCCATAAGGCAAAACGAAGTTGGGTATGCCAATCCTTGGGATTCCTATCTAGCAGTTTTTTAATTACCGTAATCAAGTTTTTATTGGTGGACTCAGCAAGGCCATTGCCTTGAGGGTAATAGTTGGACAAGAATTTAAGGGCAACACCATAATTGAAGGCCCAACTTGTAAATTTGAGTGAGGCGAAGGCGGGGCCGTTATCACATACTAGGGCATACGGACAACCAAAACGATTTAAAATAAAACTTTCTAAAAAATTGATTACGACTTCAGTTGTACACTGCCTACATGTTATTGCTTTTGTCCATCTAGTACAATAATCGAAAGCGGTTAGAATGTACCTGTGTCTCGTAGATGATGGAGGGCTTATCAGACCAATGAAATCAAGACCCCATTGCGCGAAAGGCCTTACCTCCAGAACAGGTTGTAACGGGGCAGCAGCATTCCTTTCTCTGGCCGCAGCAGTCTGGCATACGTGGCAGGCACGGACATGACCATGGGCATCCTTGAAGATGGTGGGCCAGTAGTACCCAGCCCTTAGTACTTGATGTGCAGTCGATAGGCCTGAGCCATGGCTAGTTCTGAATTTGTCATGGAACTCCCTAAGGACGCGATCAACTTCCTCCTTTCCTAGGCATCGCAGGTAGATACCTTCATGATTTTTCTTGTATAAAATAGAGCCCTGTAGCATATAGCTGCTGCTTTTCAATCTCAGAGCTCATCTCTGGACTCCCTGCAAATGGGGTGGACATCTGTGGTTCAGCAGGTAGTACACTACGTGATCATACCATTCCCCTGGGGAGACGTCCTCTAACTGATACTGTTGCACGGTGAGCTCAGGTACAGCATCTATAACTACCTTAGCCATCGTTCGGGTGAGTGCCTGTCCTCTTACTAGCTTCATTGGCTGAATTTCCATGTCATATTCTTGTAGGACTTCGATCCATTTTGCTCTGTGTTCACCCAACTCATTCTACATAAGTAGTGTTTTTACGGTGTGGTCAGGAACTATGGCAAAGATTTTATTGCGCAAGATATAGTGCCGAAATTTCTTCACTCCTTTAACAAGGGCGTAGGCCTGTTTTTCAACATTATGATAGCGTAGTTCAGCATCCTTCAAGGGGGTACTCATGAAGGTGATTGGATGCTCACTTCCCTCACTATCCTTTTGGGTCAGGATGCTAGCACAGGAGTGATCTGAAGCGAAGGAGTAAATATAAAAGTGCTTAAGATAGTTCAGGCTAACCAGTACCGGGGCATCAGCAATGGCCTTCTTGATTTCCTCAAAGGCTTGCTTTGCTTCGGGGGTCCACTCAACCTTGGCATCCTTTTTGAGCATGGCGTTGAGTGGTTTGACTATCTCTGCAAAGCCCATGATGAACTTGCGAACAAATTTGATCTTCCCGAAGAAAGACTTCAACTCTTTCTTGCTGCCTGGCAGCTGAATTTTCATAATTGATTGAATACGCTCGGGATCAATAAAAATTCCCCGATCAGAGAGCACATGCCCGAGGAGTTTCCCTTCCGTGACTCCAAAGATACACTTCCTCGAATTAAGGGATACCCCAAATGCATGGCACCTCTCAAAGACCTTGCATAAGTTGGCGACATGATTGCTCCGTTGTTTTGAAAACACCGTTAGGTCATCCATGTAGATGATGATGCACTTGCCAATGAGATCCTTGAATGCAATGTCCATTGCACGCTGAAAGGTGGCACCGGCGTTGATGAGCCCGAAAGGCATCCTTCTATATGTGAATGTTCCCCATTTGGTGGTAAACTCCGTCTTGTGTCGATCTTCGTACTGCACCATGACTTGATTGTACCCCAAATATCCATCTAGGAAAGACATCATCTGAGATCCATTTACTATTTGTAGTACCTCGTCCAAAGAAGGAATAGGGTAGTTGTCTTTTTCAGACGCCCGATTAAGGTTGTGGAAGTCCACACACAGCCTGATTTCTCCATTTTTCTTTCTGACAGGGACCAAATTTGCCACCCAGATAGAGTGTTTGACCGAAAAGATGATCATGGCTGATAGCAACTTCTGTACTTCTTTATGAATGATTGGTTCTAACAAAACGTTGACAGGTCACTGCCGCTGGTGGAACGGCTTCGTATCGGGTCTGAGAGGGATGGTGTGTGTAATGATCGATGTGTCATAGGTTTTGAGGTCATCATAGCTCCAAGCTATGACATCGTGGTACTTCTGTAATGACTCAATGATCCCCCGTCTTTCTTTGGGACCACATACTTTTCCTATGAACATGCTCTTAGCCTCGCCAGTTGTTCCTAGGTTGTAAGTGTCACACTGACCGTTGATGGTATCCTTTTGGGCCCGTTGATCCTGTTCCTTGATCTGATCTAGGTCAAAGATTCGCTCTAGTTCCACCATGCCTCTAGGGATGGTGTTGGTCTTCAGGTTAATGATTCCCTCTATATCTAAGTTTGCCTCTTGAGGTTCAACTTCGTCGATTATTTGGGCAGCAAACACATCTGAACTAGTGATAAAATCTAGGATATGTTTATCATCAGTAAATACCTAAAAATTGGCTACATTGTCTGGCACTGATGGGATAGAAGTGAGTTCTACCGTGAATCGCTTGAGGCTGGATAGGGACAAAGGCTATAGCGTACCTGCTGCTTGTGCCAAAGCATTGGTAGTAAAGTTCTGAGCGCGCGGGATCAACTGGATGTTGAAAGCGTCCAACCCTTCCAACAGGTCCCATACGCGGTGCCGGTAGTTAGTGAGTCTTCGGTCATAACAAGAATATAGCTTCTTGACTTGTTTTACGACCAACTCGGAATCCCCATATACTTGAAGCATCTTTACATTCTTTCTTAATGCCAGCAAGAGGCCCAAGACCAAGGCCTCATATTCCACCACGTTGTTGGTACAATAAAATTGCAGTCTATGCGCGAAAAAATAAGACTTACCTCTCGGGCTGATCAGTTCGAAACCCACCCCAGCTCCGTGCTTGGATTTAGAACCGTCAAATCACAGTGTCTAGAACCTGGGAGAATTCTCAGATGCAGGGCTAACGGGAACTGCCTTGGTGTTTGGTGGGGGCAGCATCTGAGTGACCGCTTTGGGAACTATAGAGGCAGACCCTGCCCGTCCGTCAGGCACGAATCTTGTGCCGTGTAGAGGGATGGCCTGTTTCTGTGCATGTTCAATTACTTCTTGACATAAGCAACAGTCGAATTTTGAATGAGCGACATTGTGTACCCGACACCAATTGGGGAGCAGGAGCTCTTAAAGGTTCATCCGATTTCCAAGGCTGAGCTGGTCACGTACGCACTTGGCCATAAAATCCTGGAAACCATCGAGCAGGCCTTGACCGCTACCATCTCCCAGCTCCTTGTCATCGGACTCTATGAGCCTTTCAGTGCTCGGAAGAGTGTTAGCCAAATTAGCGGGTGGGCTACATAGTACGAGTAGGACCTCGCTCGTTGATTCGCCCTCACAATCTTCCTGCTCATTCAGGGATGCTACCGGGGAATAGTTTCCCAGACTGGTTTCCACATATAACACCTCATTGGTGTTGTTATATTCAGTGATCATAAATTTCATTCGGGGTTCCCTGTCAATCCGGATCTGATTAGGCATTCCTTTCCATGGGAGCCATATGTGAGAGTAATTTGTGGCAACGTACCCATTTAGTGCCCTCATGAAATCCCTACCTAGGATTATACCATAGGTATCTGGGATGTCAGCTACCTGTATGTCAATAGTTTGTTGGATCCTGGGATCAGCAGCAAGTTGCATTTGGATCCTGTTGATCTCCCCAACTATGCTGATTTTGGTTTTATCGAGCTGCGTTACCTTGCGATGTGAAGGAGTAGGTGTTATTCCTAGCACCTTGCATACAGACAGAGGCATGATGTTGGCTAAAGCTCCGAAGTCCAGCAAGCAATTGTGAAGGTTTTTTCTGAACATACGAATGGTGGTTAGGAAGGGAGGGGTCTCGAATTTTCCTTAGAACAATCCTCCTGAAACATCCACCTGAGCGACCTGGGCCCTTTCCCTCTCACTGCATCTATTTTGGGTTGTTGCCAGGGTAGTTGCCCTTTCGGGCTGCTTGTCTGCCTATTGAGCTGGTAGTGGGTTTGTCTTGCTGCCAAAAATTTGCGTGATAACCGGCTCATTCACCTGATCACAAAAAGAAACCTTCTTTGCCAGGACTTCTTCTAGGGTTTTCCACTGTGACGGGGTCCCATTTATCATTCGAAAGAAGGCACTCCTAACTGCAGACACCTTTAGGAGTTCGAAAGTAGGCACGCTTAACTTTACCTTTTTAAATTCCTCAGCAATATACTCCCCCATCCAGTCAATCTCTTGGTCATTAGAAACATTCTGGGAGGTGTTAGGGGCTTGACTTTGGCTGGCACCTTGACGTTTATTTCTGCTGAGGTATCACGCGAATGTAAGCGAGAAACCCGGGTTATTGCTCACACTCAGATCGGGAGGGGTACTTAAATTATTTGGCGGCATGGAGGTTGTGAAAGGTCCTCCAACATGGCCTCCTGCTTTCCTATTCCTAAGGTTATAGGGAGCAGTCCGTTGGTGAAATATTTGGACCTCGTCCTCCCATTCTTCCCCTTCGTCATCCTCGGGACCATTATCTACTGAATTGAAAAGCTGAGCCAAAGGACTTTCAGAACTTACCTCTCGTGGGGAGACATTTTCCAATTTAGGGGCGTTTCATTCAGCCTTTGGGAAGGGGGCCTGATTTAATACCAGCACCGAAGCATCGTATGGGTCGGATGGAACGATGTCTCGGCATCCCAAGTTGTTGACCGCATTCTGAACTTCCACTTGGAAAATTTCGGCTGCTGTTTGAAACTCTAGACAATCCAACTCGGAATGACGGCTTGTCTTGTGTATGCGACACCAACCGGATAGGGCAGCTTCTGCCAAGTAAACCCCATTCACGGGGTTATCGTTGTTACTATTGTTTGGCTGATCAAGAGGGGTAGGAACACTGTCGTTATTGGGGTGTGTATTCCACATACGGTTCTACCTTTGGAAGGGCCTCTTGTCCAAGCTTTGACCTGGGTTCTGATTCCTGTCGTAATGTTGTCCTGACGATATGCCCACGTCCCGATTGTCCCGATGATCACGATTTTCCCTATTAAAGCTAGCCTGGATGTTTTTCTGTGATGTCTGCAGTTGATTGTTCTGATTCTTGAGATACGTCATCTCGGTTGACATTTTTTTGACCATCTCGATGAGCTCATCAATCTTGTCCCTTTCGGAACTACTTGGTTGTGGTGCGCTATTTTGAAGGAATACCGACTGTGCGGCTGGTTGATTCTGATGAGCGGGAGGGAACTCTGCTACTTGAAGGTACGAGGGTACCTGGGGTGCCTGCGGGTGTAACGATTGTTGCTGGGGTGATAGGTACTGAGGCATCGGGTACACCTGATTCATTGGCTACCCAGGATGCAGAACCATAGGCAACTATGGAACCGGATTCAGTACAGGCGTTTGATGCTGCAATGCTTGCGTTAGTCCCTGAATTTGTGTCGGGTGCGCGATTTTCCCAAGGGATGGTAACGGACCAGATATATTTTGCCCCAAATCCGTACTGGCAATAATGGCCTCAGAATACGCATCCACCAATCTAGTGGGTGGCGGCCTCATCCTTTTTACCAACGCCAAAGTAAGGTTGTCCAACGCAGCATAGTAGACTGGTAGGACAGCGGCATCATTGAAGACGTATGGTGCTTGTAGCCGAGTGTACGCTCTATGGAAGCGATTGTTGAAGGTGCTGATTGGTTCATTGATTTCCCTTTGAACCGCCATGAAATGTTGGTATGAATCTGTAGGGCTGACCGGGGTCTTAAACTTCTGTAGGAACGCACTCTTCAAGAGATCCCACGTGCTGATAGTTCCGGCTGGTAAGTTGACGTACCAATAAAAGGCCTCTTCTCCCAAGGAATAAGGGAAGATCCTGCAAGCCACATCCTCATAAATGATCTGCATAGTTTTTAATGCAATTTCAAAGATCCTGATATGCTCCTCTGCGGATCTCGGGAGTTGAACTTTGTGCAGAAATTCTCAGGATTTTTGGGCATATCATGGTAGAGGTTGAACGCAAGGGGAGACGGGTTATTGCCCAGCCATGCCATTGGAAGAGGTGGTAGAGGTGGTCGTGCCAGGTTGTTCCGTATTTGAACAGGAATAGCAACAGCTAGTGAGGCAGCGACTAGGTTGGGGGATGCGTTTAGTTGGGGTGAATTGGCAGCTTTGAAAATCTCAGTGGCGGTACAAGCAGAAGGTGGATCTGTGAGTGAAGATGAAGGGGGCAGGGATGAAGGGATGATGAGCTGCTCCTTGGAATTGGTAATGGATGGTCCCCTTCGTTTAGCTCTCTTAGCTCGGATGGGGGGCTGTAATTCTTGCAATTCTCCCTTCTGTGGTGTAGATCTCAATACCCGGTGGAACATTTTGGGGGAGAATGACTCAATTCGATCCAGCTTTATGATCCAGAAGCTGCCCTCCCTCTAGCGCCAGTTCTGTTGATGGTGTTTTTTATGCCCTTTACAACATAGGTAATGCATAGGTGCGTTACCTCTCTTGAAAGACAATCTTCCACAATCAAATTGCAGAACACTATCCCAAGGTCTCTCGGATGTCAGGTCTTGACAGTGCTTGGAATATTTCAGTTGTTTATATGATTTGCTGGAATCACAAGGTGGGCTTACGTAATTAAAGTTGTAGGGAAATTGCGTCAACCAACAGAGTCCTATAGATCTGGAATTACATGCTTTGCTGCAGGTTCAAGCAGTAGTCTTGGACTCTAGCATTTCATCTAGTTTGGCTTTTACAATGCACAACGAACCTTAATACGAATAGTTTCTGAAATAAAGGAAAAAGGGGAAAGGGGTGAAGAAGAAAGATGTTTCCTAAACCTACAATTACCAATGAACAGTGATCATGGAGATTCTTGCCATGGACAGTTTCCTTAAATGGGATTTCACTTAACCAGAATTCTCACAATATCATAAGATCTGTGTTATCTTCTAAGGACTACAAATATTCATTGTTCATTCACTATGGAAGCATGGATGAAGATGAAATTCAATGAGCAGCAATGGAATAGGAGTCCAGACTAACTTTACACAGTCATCTACCCTCAGCAAATGACCAAAAGTATGGACAAGGAAAGCATACACACAGCAATTATTTCCAAGATCAGAAATATCATATCAAATCTATCTAACTCAAAGCGAAGATGCTAGAACAGCAGAGTAACTTAAAACAATCTATAACTAAAAGGGAGAAGAATCATGAAACTTATTGAGAAACTCATAAAATACACCAAAATTGATTGTATTTGCTATTTATAATTTCTACAGCAAGTCTTTACAACAACTCAACTCTCTAAAATGAGAGGAGGAGAGCTCTATTTATAGATTCAAATAACAAAATGTATGGCCAAGATTCGATTCTATTATGTGGCCAAGATTCATCTTACATCAGGGTCTCACCTACCACCCAAATATTACAATTAAGAGCTCATTTTGTCTCTTCCCATTCTCGTCATCTAGTGACAACACTGTAGTGGATTTATCTTTCAACTGTTTACTCTTGGTTGTAGCTACTCTTTAAGGTACTGTTCTTCGATGACCGGATTGCCTTCGTGCTTCCTTTGTGCTGCATACTCCATGAAGCTCAGGATCAAGGTTTGGAGCTTTTCTACCTCCATGATATCAGACTTTAAGATCTGATAACTCCATTCTTGAGAGTTGTTGTTGAGCTTCTCCCAGTCTGCTTCATATTTGGTGCTATTTTCCTTGCAGACCTCTGATTGTGCGAATGCTCGAGCAGCAAAACTCATAAATTCAATGGTGACCTCAGTAGACATCCCATCCTCCATGGTCTTCAAAAAGTGGGGTTTGGGGTTCTCAGGATTCATCTCGGCGACAGGAACCTCATAACCTGTCATCAATTTAAGGTATTGGGTGCACTCCTCCCTGGAATTTGTACTTCATTAGATTCCGATCTTCTTTGCCCCTTGGTGGCTTTGCGGTTCCTTTTCCTTTCTTGGTAGCACTGGAAGTTTCTGGGCTAGATTCCATGAATTCTGCACAAAGGGCAAGAGTCAATAGTGAAGAACCTGTCATAAGAACTATTGACGAATCCCTGCACGTCAAGATTAGTCCGAGAATCATAGTAAATATTTAATAAGCACTTGAAGTTAGATACTTTATAACCGTAGAAGTTTGTATAATCAATCCGGGGTTCTCAGGCCGAAAATCCCCTGGCAGAATACCGTTTGGAGAGGCAAAACGAGAATGGAATTCCCATATGCACCTCCCGGGGTTGGATTTCAAGTTTGAAGGTTGCAAATAGAAGACAACGAAATTTTAGCAAGTGGGTCAAAGTCCATTTCGAATTTGGAGGTCATTTGACCCCCCATTTCAAGGTTCGGGTATCAGTGGCAGGTAGGCCGTCTGAAAACGGTGCAGAAGAAACGAAAATCTGGGAAACGGAATCCGGTTCTCAGAATTCCATTATCAGGAAGCGGTCATCGTTCGGTCGTGAGGAACGGCGGGACGTAGGAGGAAATCCGAGGAGGGAAATCCGGAGGCGGAATTCCGGAGAAGGAAATCCGAAGAGGGAAATCCGAACAAGGAAACCCGAAACGGAATCTGGGAGAAATGTGGAAGAAAATGGAAGTTTGAGTTTGGAAGAAAATTCCACGGCCGGGAAACGGGATCCGGAAAGCCGCCATATAGATGTCGTGCAAAAGGCGAAAAATGGACGGATTCCCGAAAAGAGAAGTCTGAAAGGGGAATTCTGGGAACGAGATCCCGAAGACGAAAATCCAGAGGATGAAGGGGTCAAACGACAGACGGGAACATAGGTTTCGGGATCTGAGGGTCGGGAAGACGTTCGGGCGACGCTGTGAAGAACGGCGGCAAGACGACGGAATTCCGGAGACAGAAATCCGAGAATGGAACTCCGAAGGGGGAAGAAGGCCGCAAGGAAACATAGTTCAGAATGTCGGGTGATGGAGGCCGTTAAAATGGCAAAGAGGACACAGATTCCCGGAAACGGGATCCTAGACAAGGAATCCCGAAAAGAGAATTCTGAAGGAAAAGATGGAATTTGCGAGCGAACTTATGAAATTTTGATAAAGGTTATGGGGAAAGGCATCCAGAAAGCCGCTCGGTCGAGGCCGTTAAAAATGGCGAAAAGGAAACAGAGTTCCGGAGCAGGAAATCCGGACGAGGAATCCCGACAAAGGAATTCCGGAGAAGGAAAATTAGTAGGAGAAGAAAGGACGGCCGTGGGAAGACCCGGGCCCGGAAGATGCCGGCGTTGTTTCGAAGAACGGCCGCGACACAGGAAAGTTCCGTATCGATCCGGAGGTCGATAGAAGGCGAATTTTTGAATTCAAAGAAATGGGTTTTGTGCGCAGTGAGGATATCTACTAAGTTCGGACTTCATTTTTTATTTATCCTTAACAAAATCTCAAAAAAAAGCGAAAAGAACTTAGGGCGCAGGACGGAAAACCTACCTCAAAAACCCGAAGAACAGGCTGGTCGGATGCGTGGACGTCGTCGGAAGAAACAGCTTGAAAAACATCCGAAAGGAAGCTAAATCGCTGGGAGCTCTAGAATGCGCTTCTGTTAGTCAAAAATTTGATAATGAGAGCCGGAGAACGTTTTTATAGCAGAAAACGCCATTAGTACAGCAATAAATGCTCCGTACGGTTGCAGGTGGGTTGGTGAACTCCAGAAAAAGGAAGGCGATGGGACGTCCAGAATCGGATGTCCGGAAAGCTATTCCCGGGAAGACGTTGCCTGGATGCCATGAAGAACGGTGAAACCTGAAAGGAAACCCGAAAGGGGAACCCGACGAAGGAAACCCGAAAGGGGAAATCCGTACAAGGAAACCCGATAACGGAAATCCGGACAAGGAAACCCGAAAATTTCAGAAGATGTAAAAAAACTTTTGATGCGAAGTTTCCGGTCAAGGCAAGATTTTTTAAATATAACATTGGGAAACATGCCACCTTTATTGAAGGGAAAAAAAAAGGGTCCCCATTCCGAACGGGGCGTGTGTGCAAAAAGGGGCACAACAAGTAACATTGCACCATATGAGGATTGTTGTACACTAATAGGATTGAGTGAGCTACACTCTTTCCTTAGCTCAGATGCAGTTTCATGGAGTATCAATACATGGAAGATGGCATGCTTTTGTGCTTCATGTATAATGCATTCCTGGAATGATTGTGAGTCAGGGGAGTGGGTTGATAGATGGTTGAAAAATTATCTTAGCCCACTTCACACGTATTTCCCTCTGACGGAATTTGAACTAACACATATGGAATGATCGATTGACTTTGACCACATATCAGATCTAGTTCAACCAGGTAATATATCTACTTGCTTAGTTTTTGAAATTCATATTGTTATCTTACTTTGCCTTGTATTCGTAATGTTGACTAATTTCAAGAGATATGTTGCACATATCAATGTAGGGCATGTTTATGCAATTATTGCGGATGAAGACATTGAAGAGGAAACAAACTATTACTTGTGTCATTATGTTGAGGCCAAAAATAAATTGGAGGCCCCAGTTATAGATGGGGAAGACATTGAATACCCTATAGGCTTAGTTGTTGTTACTAGAACATGGCTTAGAAGGTACCCACATAAGAGTGTTAAACATTGGTTGTTTCAGGACTTTGACATGCATCGTAAGATTCCTCATTACTCGAACCGTGTCATGGCATCCAAAGTTCATTTGACCAAATATGGGGGTAGACCTTTGAACAAGACCTTGTGGAAGGTCTGTGAGTCTGACCATGAGGCAACACTTGACACAATAAAGAGTAGAGTAGACCCAGATGGTTCGTTGGATTAATTTGTAAGTATGTACATTGGTTCTTATTAATTTATACTTGTATGCACATTAATTTGTTTGATGCCAATGCTATCATCTTATTTTACTTTTCCTATTTGTAAGTAACCTACTAAAAATTTATTGGTGTCCCTTTATAGAAAAAATGCAGATTTATGAGCCATCCAAGAAAATCTCAACCAGAAAAGCAATGCAACATCCTTATTTTGATGATTTTGAAAAATATCAATTATGATTTTAAGCCATTACAAAAGTGCGTGCAAAGCTTGTTGAGGGAATTTCAAGATTCATTTGAAGTTAACCTTATCATGAGCACCTATGATGTAGACATTATAAGAGCATCTCAAATTTCAAGTTATTCTATTCATGAGAGGTGTTGTGTGCAATAGGTATCTTGGAACTCCCAGTGAGGATGTATGACCAAGAGTGAGTAATTTGAGAGACTGGCATGCCTATCCTCAATGGAAGCATCAAGATTTATGCCTTGTTGTTCCTAAGTTGGAACCAAATGGTGTGGATTTGTTGTCTGTAGAAGCCTTCCATCTATTTTCATTTCATTTCCATGTTGGATGCTCTTTCTTTTTCTTCTTTTCCTTTACGTATTTGTAAGTAAACTACTAAAAATTTATTGGTCTCTCCTTGCAAAAAATGTTGATTTATGAGCCATCAAAGAGAATCTCAGCCAAAAGAGAAATGAAAAATCCTTATTTTGATGATCTTGACAAATCT
Organism: Sequoiadendron giganteum; assembly: GCA_007115665.2. NCBI lineage: Eukaryota > Viridiplantae > Streptophyta > Pinopsida > Cupressales > Cupressaceae > Sequoiadendron > Sequoiadendron giganteum. The sequence goes on along the minus strand of CM021107.1, from coordinate 405,617,065 downwards.
CAATTCTTATTTGAAGCCATTATGGGATCATGTGTGAAGCTCAGTGAGGGAATCTCAAGTTACTCATTTGAAGTTAACCTCATCATGAACACCTATGATGTAGACATTATAAGAGAATATTGAATGTATGAGTGAAATTGTAAAATATATGTGAGAATGGAGAACCTAAGGAATTGTAATGAGATTTACTTGTAATGATATTTACTCAAATATTGAAATTTGGTGCAAGGCACCAAGGTTATTGAGCAAATTTGGTTCATGGAAGTCTTAAGTTAGTTTTGTGTTTTGAGTTTTTTCAATTGAATAAGGTCATATTAGAAAAATTTATAATGTAATAAGTCATGTTAGTTTGTTTTGGGGTCATTTTGGAGCTCATTTTGCATAGTTGTCAAAAAGATGTAAAATTGCAAAAATTTAAAAGTTGTCAATGTGAAAAAAGTGCAAAAAAATGTAAACTTGAAGAAGCCCAATGGTCATGGGAATTCAAAGGGCCATTAGATCCATTTTAATAGGTTGGTTAAGGTTTAAATATGTTGGTAACTCAAAGGAAGAGGTTTTTTAAGGATTTTGTGAAGGAAAAACAAAAAAAATCCCCTGATTTCTCTTGTAATTTTGTGTGTTTGATTGAATTTTTTTGTGGCAAACTATTAGACTTGGCCGTACAAAAGTATTATGCCTTGAAATATTTTCAATTTGGTAGAGATAGTTTTTAATGAAAAGATAGGTGGGCCACATGCACAATAAAATAGATTATTACCAAGATCATAAACCTGACTTCTTGACTGGCTCTCCAAAACACTCACAAAACTCAACAATGGCTCCAATAGACACTAAGGTTCTCATACCTTCACATGAATTCAGAGAGGCATCTAACAAGATTAAAATCCCAATAAAATCTCAACTAAACCACTCTCAAACCTCAAAGAACCATACTTAGCCACAAACCCACTCCAAACCTTCACTTTACCGTAGGGGCAACTAGGCCAATTAGGCCTCTTTTGCAAAGAGACACCTTCCCAAAAATTTGCAATTCATTCAAACTCAAAGGAAAATATTTAGTTGGGTTACCAAACACAAGACTCCATAATTTTTAGAGCTCCAAGTGCTCACCAAGCTACCAATCCACTAAACCCTCACTTTCAAACCTCCAAGACTAGGTTTTCCAAGGAGCCTTATTGAAAATCACTCTTCCCACACTTAACTCTCACAAACAACATGCCAAAAATACCATAGGATGTTTTTACATGCTTAAAATACTCTCACAAATGACTACCCCAATGGATTTCATCCATTCTCACCCTAAAACCATTGAATTTCACTCAAAATCACTCATTTTAACTACCAAGATTACATACCATGACTCCAAAATGGTCTCCCCTACTCCAAGAATCAACATGTATCCTATTTCTAACCTAATGGACTCATAAAACCTTCTAATCATCTAATGACCATCAAAATAGGCTTAATACATCATGAAAATGGTCTATATGACCTTATTTAACTCAAAACAAGACTTCAACACCTAAATTTCAAAATTTTGCTTTGTGCCCCTACACTAGGTGTTAGCTATGTTTTGGATTTGGAGTGAAGGAAATTCATTGAGTTTTAAGAATTTTATTGTCAAATTATTGACTGCGGGTTTGTACAACCAACCATAAGGGTTTGAAGACCAAAAATGAATAAATGACTCATTCCACCTATTGTTTCTCTCTGTAGCTTAGTGGAATGAGTCCAAAATGGTAGGATTAGATGTAGGAATAAGATTTAGGAGTAGGGAAAATGTTTAGGAGTGTTTTTGGTTGCTATCCCAAAGGAAATTGGGTGAATTTTGGCTTTAAAATGGAGTTTCGATGTTGGGTTTTGGTGAAATTGTATTAGGAAACATTGGGAGATGATTGATTTGGTATTAGAAGGCATATATTGAAGTGTTTGAAGCTTTGGAAGGGTAGGGAAGGCGAATTGAGTGCTTGGGCATGATTCCCTAATTGTCAAATTATGTATTTTGAGTGAAATTTGATGGTTGGAGGAGGGAGGTCATAGAAAATCTTGGGGGAGGAAAATTTCAATGAACCTTCAAGCATGTGCAGACATAACTAAAGCTTCTTGAAGCCTTGGTTTGCTATGTAGAAGTCTAGAATAGTTCTTTTCAATAAACCCCTTTGGAATGGCATAAAGTGAGGGTTTCATGTTTTGGTGTCATAGGAAATGATTCTTTGATCAAAAGTTATGGATTTGGAGGTTTTGTAGACTGGTAAGTGACTTTCCATGAAGATTTAGGGTTGGAAAGGCGTATGAGTGGGTGATGCTTTGTTAAAGTGACCTAATTGAGGTCTAGGACAACATAGTTGCATGATTTTAGAGAAGTTGGTCCAAAGTGATCTATGTTGATTTTGAGATATGATTTGTAAGATGTTGAAGGGTGTCTAAAAATAAAATTGGTTAGTGGGTTTGAGATTGGATTTGAGAGTTTTGGTCTAGAAACTAGGTCTACAAACCTATAAGGGAATTTGAGTGAATTTGTGAAGAGTTGGAGAGATAGGTTTAAAAGGGTTGCAAATTTGTTTCTAAAGGCTTGAATTGTGATTGTAGGTTGATTTAATTCCTGATCTGCATCAAAATTTATTTCTGCCCTCAAATATTTGTAATTCAAGCAACGTAATCCCTTAACAGTCCAAATTGCAAAAGGGCAACAATCCTCGATGTCCTGTTACCCGGATATCATGTTGGTTATAGGAATTTCATTTGAGGAATCGGGATCATGTAGGCCACCTCTACAATAACCTCTCTCAGTTTTTGTTATCTTAGAGTTATTTTTCCGTGGTGTCCAATTTTGACTTGATGGAAAAAGTGTCAATTGCAAGCAATATAAAGTTGCAAAGTGGTGCAAATTTTGTTTTGCAACTTGTGTGACCAAAAAAAGTGTTCCAATGCATCCAAATAGGTATGTTTATGATAGGAATGGTCCTCTTTCACACCCAAACACGCAGAATCACTCCGAGCTATGTTCAACTAGATCGATCCCTTAAGGGTCCAAAGTGCAAAATGGTTGCAAAATTCATCATGGTGTTACTCAGATACCATAATGATTAGAAAATTCTCATGATCCTATGGGATTGCATTTGCCCCCCTCTAAAATAACCTCTCTCAACTTTTTTTTTAATCTTGGAGGCATTTTCCCGTGGTGGAAAATTTTTACTTGGGAAAAAAGTTGTCAAATGCAAGTAGTTGAAAGTTGCAAAGTGTTGCAACTTTCGTTTTGCAACTCGTGTGACTAAAAAGAGTGTTCCAATATGTCTGAATAGGTATGTTTACACTATGAATGGTCCTCTTTCACACCCAAACACGCATAATCGCTTTGAGCTACGTTCAACCGGATCGATCCCTTAAGGGTCCAAAGTGCAAAATGGTTACAAAATTTACCATGGTGTTACTCGGATACCATGATGATTAGAAACTTATCGTCTAATTGTATAGGATCACATTGGGACCCTCTACAATAACCTCTCTCATTTTTCTCTATCTCAGAGGAATTTTCCCGTGGTGGCAAATTTTCACTTGGAGAAAAAGTTGTCAAATGCAAGTAGTTGAAAGTTGCAAAGCGGTGCAACTTTCGTTCTGCAATGCGTGTGACCAAAAAAAGTGTTCCAATATGTACGAATTGGTACTTTTATGCTAGACATGGTCCTCTTTTGAACCCAAACATGCAGAATCACTCTAAGCTACATTCAACTGGATTGATCCCTTAAGGGTCCAAAGTGCAAAATGGTTGCAAACTTCAGCATGGTGTTACTCGGATACCATGATGCTTAGAAAATTCTCGTCTAATCCTATGGGATCGAATTGGGCCCCTATACAATAACCTCTCTCAATTTTTTCAATCTCGAAGGCATTTTCCCGTGGTGGCAAATTTTTACTTGGGGAAAAAGTTGTCAAATGCAAGTAGTTGAAAGTTGCAAAGTGGTGCAACTTTCATTCTGCAATTCATGTGACCAAATGGAGTGTTCAAACACATCTGAATAGGTATTTTTATGCTAGGCATTGTCCTCTTTCATACCCAAACACACATAATCGCTCCGAGCTACATTCAACCAGATCGATCCCTTAAGGGTCCAAAGTGCAAAATGGCTGCAAAATTCAACATGGTATTACTAAGATACCATGATGCTTAGAAACTTCTCATCTAATCTCATGGGATCATGTTGGGCCCCTCTACAATAACCTCTCTCAGTTTTTTCTATCTCGTAGGCATTTTCCTATGGTGGCAAATTTTCAATTAGGGAAAAAGTTGTCAAATACAAGTAGTTGAAAGTTGCAAAGTGGTGCAACTTTCGTTTTACAATTCGTGTGACCAAACAGAGTGTTCCAACATGTCTGAATAGGTATTTTTACACTAGAAATGGTCCTCTTTCACACCCAAACATGTGGAATCACTCTGAGCTACATTCAACCGGATCGATCCCTTAAGGGTCCAAAGTGCAAAAGGGAAGAAATCTTTGATGGGCTATTACTCAAAAAATGTGATGCTTACTAACTCTCCATATGAGCCTACGAGTTTTTGTTGGGACCCTCTACAATAACCTCTCTCGATTTTTGTTATCTCAGATTTTTTTTCCCGTGGTTTCTTGTTTTTACTTGATGGAAAAAGTGTCAAATGCAAGCAATGTAAAGTTGCAAAGTGATGCAACTTTAATTTTGCAATTCGTTGCACATCTTGTATGGCCTGATGGTGACTCCAAATTGATTTGAATTATTGTTTTAGTGTCCTATCTATCATTTTGATTGAGTTTGAGGCATTGCCATTGGGGTTGTAGAATCTTATTGATTTTTCCGTGTAGGCGGGTCTGAAACTCCAATTTTAAGGTTTTGAAGACATAAAAATGTGATTATGGACCATTCCATTGATTGTAACTCTTGTATCTGCGTGGAATGGTCCCAATATGGTAGGATTTAGTTGATTGAATGGTTTTGGGAGTAGGATAATTGTCAAATTTGAATGTTTTGAGTGAAATTTGATGGTTAAAGGTTGGTAGGTGAGGAAATCTCTTGGGGAAATTTTTTTTGGTGATAGATTAGGCATGTGCAAGCTATTTGAAGCATGTTTGATACATTGGTGAAGAGTAAAGAAGTTGTGAAGTGGGATTTTTAGTAAACCCCTTTGTAACTTGCTAAAAATGAGGGTTTTGTATAAAGAGGACTTAGTGAGCGGTTCACTGGCTAAAAGTTTTAGATTTGGTGGTTTTATAGACTGGTAAATGACTGTCCATAGGTATTTGGGGTTGGTAGATTGTTTAGAGGAGAGTTTATTTGTAAATTATGCCTATTTGGCTTAAGGGGATAGCATAGAAGCATCAGTTTGAGGGATTTGTTCCACAAGAGTTATATGAGATTTTGAGATCTATTTTGGTATGCATTAAAGGGTGTTTGAGTATATAATTGGTTAATGGGTTTGAGAATGGAGTTGTGAGATAGGTCCAAGAAACTAGGTCTGTAGACGTACAAGGAAAATAGTGAAGTTGTGAAGGGAATCACCCTAGTTAGGGTTTTGGAGATTGAAGCCTTGTTGAAATCAGTTAAATTTGTGATTGGTAATTGAAGGCCTCCCTTCTTTGCATAACTTCTCTCTCATTGAAATTTTGGGTGGATGATTACTTTCAAAGTATTGGGAATGCTTTGCCTATTTTCTAGTTGGTAGTTTCCATTCTAGAAGGCTCATCTCTTGATATATTTTATACTCATTCTTAATCAATTATCAAGTTAATAATCAGTGCATTTATTTATAGTTAATCTTTTCTTTTCAATTTGTGCAATTTTGGAATTTATAACTCTACTAGTATTCATAGAAATATTGAAGTTGTTTAGCATTGACTAATAAAGTTGTTTAGCATCAATCAATTAATATTCAAGAAAAATCATGAAGGAAAACAATGATCAATGCAAGGGCTAACCAATTAATAAGTATACATGTGAATAAGTCAAGCATGTACATGTGAATAAGGGAAGCACAAGTACTCAGAAACATGTAAGCCTTGAAGTATACACACGAATACATAGTATACAGAAATTAATACAAAGTATATGCATGAATACAAAGTATACGCATGAAAACACATAAGTTGCAAAGTATACATTGGAAACACGTAAGTCACAAAGTACACACATAAGTTCTAAAGTATACACTTAAATACACGTAACTCATATCTATTGAACCATGGATTTACACCATCACTAAAAAGATATCCATGTAGGCATACATCAATATATGTCGATATAAGTATAAAATATAGGTACAAAATAGCCATATAGGCTTACGAGAATGTCATATAGGCATACAATGTTAAATATATCCAATACAAAATATGTGCAAAAATGCCATATAGGAATACAACAAAGGGCTCTGGATTCATAAGTCATCGCTCTCCATCCCCTCAAAATAAACTCTTGCCCTTTGCTTGTCGATTGGATGGCGATATGTCTGTCACTCATTTATGCTGCAGTCGAGGAGTGCTCCTGGTGCTCCTCCTAGGGTTTAATTCTTGGTCAAGTATTATCTGTTACAATAAGAAGTAAAGACATTAATATATAGAAATTGCATTAAAAAAATGATATATTTAACAAAATAATCACTTACCGTGATATGATGATCACTCTCCACAAGAGAAATATTCAAATGCCCATGTTGAGGCATGCTAAAGCCCTGTATAAACCATCCAAATAGGAATTAAACTACGAATCAATAATGGTGTGATTTTTCACTAGCTAACATCTATAACAATGAATGTAAATTGAAATTTAGTAATTCGCCTCATACCTCCCCTGTCAGAGCCATCGAGGATTCTATAGCAGATGAAACACCAATCTCCATTTTCCTTTGAATATTCAGAGGTATTTCCACTTGCAACAACTGAAAATAAAACAACAAATTATTCAATCACGAAAACTACAATAGCGATCAATGTCATGACTTATAATGTATGAGATAATGAACAAAATTTTGAGTACTTATTAAACTATATATTTTTGACTATCATGCTTACTATTTTCCCTATCCATATCTTGTTCGAAAGCACGTATTTTTAGGATTTTACCCATAGAGGTAAGCTGGTGAACCGTTTGATAAAATTTTTTTGTAGACATGTATGATAATTGTGGTGGCATAGAGAAGGTAGTGAACTATTTGAAAAAATGCCTCAAAGAAATGGGGTCTCATGGTGATGGAATTCCTTTACAAACAAATGCATGTCATGGAATTCCATCACCATAAGACCGCATTTCTTTCAAGAATTTTTTCAAGTAGTTCATTGCCTTCTCTATGGTATTATTGCTTACTATTATGCTTTGATAGAATTTTTTCCAACCATCTATAGTTTGTTGGAAAGCACCTATTTTAGGCTTTTAGCCATAGCAACAAGGAAGTGAGTAGTTTGATAAAATGCTTTGGTACACATGTATGGAAAATGTGGTATCATATAAAAGGTGGTGAGATCTTTGAAGAACTGCCTCAAAGAAATGTGGTCTCATGGTGATGGAATGGCATTCCATCACCATGAGACTGCATTTCTTTGAGGATTTTTTTAAAACTACTCATTGCCTTGTCTATGCTATTGCTTACTATTATGCTTTGATAGATTTTTTTCAAGCATCCATAGTTTTTTGGAAAGAACATTTTTAAGCTTTTAGCCATAGCAGTGAGGAAATGAAGTGTTTGATAAAATACTTTGGTAGACATGTATGGAACATGTAGTAGCATAGAAAAGGTAGTGAGCTGTTTGAAAAAGTTCCTCAAAGAAATTGGGTCTCATGGTGATGGAAATCACCATGAGACCACATTTCTTTGAGGCATTTTTTCAAACTACTCATTGCCTTGTCTATGCTATTGCTTACTATTATTCTTTCATATATTCCTTCCAAGCATCCATAGCATAGACATGACAGTGAAATTTTTGAAAAGATGCCTCAATAAAATGTGGTCTCATGGAGTGCCATGAAAAGAAAATGAAATTGGAAGCTGCTCCTACTTATTAATTATGCTATGTGAAGTAATTGCATCATTGCTTATGTTGAATTTCTAAACAACTATATTGTAGTTGAAATTTTTTCATCTATCAACATCTAGTTATTAGTTATGGAATATGAAGTAATGCTTTGAGTTTGAAAGATGTGCAATGCAACATAATAAACAATATGAATATAAACTATGAACACAAATATATTAAGTAAAATTCATTAGTTAAACTCTTTATTCTATTACCTACGTGAAGGTTTGACTAAATCCATCGGCACTATGAGGTGTTCCCTCAAAACCTCCAATATTAGGCTATTCAACATGCAAAATCACATATTAAAATACCATTCATAAAAAAATGCTATTAACATGTAATAAATTTATAATTATTTATTATTTACATACCTCCATGGTAGGTGCAATGGAGAAATAAGCAGGTGTAGGGCCAGTGTATCTAGTATCAACACTATGACCCTACAATTTTATTAAAATAATAAAACTAAATTAGTTAATCTTGCATTTCAAAATAGAAATTTAATAAATTCAATTCAATGAACATGCTAAATTTTACCTAAGTGTCAATGCAATAGGCCTCATGCAAAATGTCAACTACCCTCGCCATCTCCATAACTGTAGATGGATCTTGTGTAGCAGCCTCTTGAGTGTCAGTGGGGTCATATGAACAAGTCACTCCGCAAGCTTGACACAAATGGGATCGAAGCCCACCACTCAAAGACTCCCTTGGATGGTGTTGAACAATAGGGTTGGCATGTTGGATGACACTCTGGGTTAAAGTGTTGATGGCCTGCAAAGTCTCTAGGTCGACACTCTCCTTCATGATGGAAGGGATAACAATATGCTCATGAGGCGGCCTAGCGAGAGGTTGTCTCCCTTGCCGCGTAGAATCTGGCTGTGCACCAGGTCTATCTTGATCCGACCCCCCACCTCTCCCCTAGAAGTCCCTCATATCAAAATAATTTGGGATTTTGTTCAAGATGAACTCACAGTATAGTTTCCTAAGGAAATACTGTAGGACTTCACAATTGTTGCATCATGGGTAATAAAAATCTGTGTACCTCCTATCCCAAGAAAGGTTCCTAATTTGTTGGTGGTGGAACTAATGAATAAGAAACCTCTTTGCATTGAGTGTAAGATTTGCATTTGATTGTGGATCAGTGAATAATGAGCACAAATCACCTTTTATAAATTTTAAATCTTTTACATCTTTATATGATAATTTATCTTGGTAATAAGCCCTAGCCGCCTACCTCCTATCTTGCCAACCAATTAATTGTTCATTAATTGAATCTACATGTTATACCATTTCTTTCAGTGAAGTTTCCAGGGACATTCTTTCTGCGGTTGAACCATTTGGATCGTTCAACCTCTTGGTTAAATCCTCAATTTGTTTATTATTGTTCTCAATTTCACTCATTAATTTTTGTTGAGTGCCAAGAGGATGTTCAAGGATTTGTGGAGGAGATTGAGGTTGTGGTTGATTAACTTGAGGATTTTTTTGTTGTTGTTCTTCCTATGCTTGTTGAGGATTTTGTTCCTCTTGTTGTTGTTGTGCTTGTTCAGGATTTTAAGAAGGGTTTGCAAGTTGATTAACATCTCTTACAAATTGTATGAGCATGAATTTTCACCCCTAACACAAATTCCCCTTTCACCCCTTTACACTTTAGAAAACCAAAAGAGGAGGTTTAATTCCACATAAGCCCACTGCTTGCATCACACTTGGTGCCCCATTTGTGTGTCATTGGAGGCATTTCTGTTGGGGATGCCTGTGTGGTAGACAGACGTCTGCGTGACATGCTTACATCCCTGGAATATTCCTACAACTGGAGACTGTAGAGATGTTACACTTTCGATTGGAAGTCGAATTGTAATGCCCCTCTTCGGCTAGTTGACCCGAATATGGCTTTTTTTCATCTTCTCCTTCATATTCTCACTCCATTCTTCCATTCTCAAGTTTTGAACAAGTTGGCACACTCTCTCCATGCTTTGAGCATCCACTTTCAAGCTTTGTATTAGCACTTTTCACTCCATTGTAGCAATCTACCACTCCATCCCTCTGATAGTGCAAGCATAGGACAAACACCATCACAATAGAGGCTTGAGTTCCTCTCATTCACTCCTCCACAAGCCTTGAGCACTTTGGACCGAGGTGGTAAAATCCTCTCATCTCCTCTATCGTATTCGGTTGACTAAGCACATACTATTTTGTAGTATTTCTTGTATATGTAGCTTGTATTCTTTCTTTATCGTTATTTCTATCATTGCAAACTTGGATGTCTATGGAGGTGGAAACACCAAAATGAGGGTTTGACTGAGGCAGGCCCCTAAACAACCCCAACACTTTCCCTCTTTGTTGTGTGTAGGTGGAGAGATCTCGGATCAAGCTGGTGAGATGATTATTCTACAAAATTATCTTTGTCACCCTTGTGGTAATATACTCCTTTCATCATATCAATATTTACCTTTCGCTTTTCCTAGTCTTGTTCTTTACTTCCTAAAACTGCTAAACTAAACTGTTAATCCTTTTTTTGGATTCCAACCTCATCTCTCTAGTTTTTTGGTTGTACGGATGCCAGCACGCCATGTTGTCATCCTAGAACCACACTTTTGTCCTTCGACAAAGAGCTACTTGAGACATAGAGTTGGCTCTAAAAAGTGACTCATCTAGTCTCTTTCCAACCCTCAGGTTTGTAGAGCGATCAAAGGATACATAATCCTCATCATTCTCATCCCTTCTATCCTAACCATCCTTTAAACTGAGGTAAGTTAGGGAAAACTTTCTGCTCTTGGACTTTCGTGACCTAGGGCCTTTCAATGGTTGGTCCCCCTCTCTTACATTTTTGGTGAAACCGATGTGAACCATTTTGGTTCCGTTTTGTGATACTAAAAGATCCTTTCCTCATATCCTAGGAGTGTTGTAGGTGTGAGTGTTGTGAGGCTCTCACCTCACAACCCAGTCGGTGACCCCTAGTAGGCGTAGTTGGAAGGTGCCAAAGTATTGTGTAACGAAACCTTAATTGGGTCACTATCCTATCTCACAAATCTTAGGAGGATTTGTAGAAGTACTATTTGGTGTGCACAATGGCCTCTTTCTTAAATCAACCTATTCCCTCTACGCAAATTGTGAGTAGCTGTACTAGCATAACCTTCACCTCACAAGACTTTCCAATGGGATTCAATAGAGAACCATCTCCTCTTTACATTCTTGCAAGGATAAATGGGAATACTGTAGCAGGTGTTCTCATTGATTTGACATCGCAAGTGAATATCATAACTGAGGAGATCATGTTGATTAACTTCCTGCATTAGGATGGGTATGATGCACCTGAGAGCACCATCCACACACACGACAAATTTTTCGTACCTCCTATAGGGAGTATTTTCCTATCGGTCCTCATTGGACCTAAATATGTAAGCCTTAAATTTGACATCATCCCAGGGTCTGAACTCTTAAGAGTGAAGCTAGGCATCCCTTGGCTAGTAGCTATGAATGTAGTTCCCTCAATGATACACAAGTTTCTGAATTTTTTTCATGGAGGTTCGGTACACATTTTCCATGACACCAATTATAGACCACTAGTTGCATGTGGTAGCTATACCTTAGATTAATTTTGGCCTGTGTCCCTTGGTCCTCTCCCACCTAGGAATGACCTCCTACACCACATGTATCAAAACTATAAGAAAGGTTGTGCCAGGTTGAAAGTGGAATACCCTCCGTCACCTTATGTTGTTTCACATAGAGCTTGTCTAAAAGTTGATAGTGATGCCGCCAAGGCACGTAGAAGAGAAGAAGAGAATGCCATGGTGCCCGCTTGGCGAAAGGCCAAGTGTCTTGCATTTGAGCTTCTTGTCTTATTGATGGAACCTAGGCCATTTTGGTATGGAATAAATAAATCCCCCCATGGAGAGTCCTCTCTGTCTCAACCTCTGTGGCCTCTTACTGTCCTTGTACCTAAAATACTGAATGGGAAGAGGCCCACCGCTGAGGCGTTAGAGTGAACCCCTCTTACCATTTATTAACTTGCCCCTTCTTCTTCCATATAGGAGTTTTCCTTCTCGCTAGAAGTAGCTATGGAATCCACTCCCATGGCTGAACAAAATCCTTCTATCCCTTTGCAGAATCTGTCTTCTGGTTTGAAGAGCCATAGAAATTGCCTTGCGCATGAGCACAAGTGTCGATGAAAGGCCCTCCTAGCCGAGCAATCCTCCTTACAAAAGAAGGAGGAGGAGAAGGCTACACATCCTACTACATCCTCCTCTTTCCCTCCTTCTATCTCTGAATCTCTCCTGGCTCCTGCTATGAGCGCACATGCACCTAGAAAGGTGCAAGTGTTCATCGCTCCTTCGATAGAGATGCCTTTGTTGACTTCCATCCTGGATGTCTTGCCTTTCCCAAAGCCCGTGGACATGGTGAGCACTTCGATTATGTCCACTATGGTTCTTTCCTCTTCTCCCTTGACCCTCCTTGTTTCGTCTATGGGGATTTCACCTCCTTTGATGAATAAAAAGGTAGAGTGTGGCCCCTCCAGCAATGGCGGATGTAAGAAGATCCCACCTTCTTCGAAAGGTGGCCCCAAGTTGACTTTTTTTGTCCTAGTAACAAAACCAGTCCCAACCTCCCCCAAGTTTTTCACCGCTCTCAAGTCTCTTGGTGAGCCTAGTGGTGAACCTCAAGTACAAAATCCTCCATCTACTGAGGTGAAGCATGGCATTCCCATTAAGTATATGTTTAACTCGGTGGATGAATTAATGATCTTGTCAGCGATCTTTGCAAGGTCGTTGACCTTGGACCCACAAGAGTTGAGTGACGGATACCTCATAGGTCCCTCTGCCTTGGCCCTTGTTGCATGAGGATCAGAAGCTCCTCCTCTTAACATTACACCATTGCAGGCTCACCATCCTTCCCCCTACGATGATCTAGAGTGGGAAGCTAACGATCTCTTGGTTGACCAATGTTAGGGGGAGACCCTCTTCTTGATCTTTAGATTAGATGTGTGTGTGTGTGTGTTGTGATGTGTTCCCTCGTAATTGTGTTATATATGCCTGGATGACCCTCGTCACCCCTATTGGTGTTGGAATACAGGTGTGGTTTTTATGTTGTAAACCTTCTTCTATATGTATCTTCATTCTTCCATGTTTGTGATTGACTTTCGGTAAATTGGGGATGATGCAAAGCGTTTAGAGCATTTAGGCCTCCTTCCATGTTGACCCAAATTTTTATTTTTTTTACTTTGTCTTTCACACATTCTTGTTGATCTGGTTGGGGATTGATGATCCTTCACCTCTTATCGTGGTTACCTAATGCATATGAATAAAGGTAGATCTGACCCCGTGAAACTAAACCCCCCTTCTGACCCTGTGAAACCAGACCCCCCTATGCCCTTTGTGTGTGATCTATTTTCTTTATCTTTCTTTCATCTTTTCTTGAGTTGTCCCTTTCATGTGTGATGCCTCTTCTATATTACTTGGTCTTTAGAAAATGCATTCATTGTCAAATGAATCTTTTCTCAAAAACCCTTCACACACTTCTTTGTCAGAATTGCATTCTCAACTTGAAAGCCTAGCAGAATATGTTTCCTTCATCATGGGTTCGTAAAGAAAGGACTTGGAAACCCTCTTCCAAAGTGGGAATGGTCTTAGTCCTCCCCTCGCATGGTTGCATATCCTCCTTTCAAATTCCTTGGTGACGAATCTATTCGAGAAGGAAGACATTACCTTTGAACAGTGTGTCCCTTGAGTGGACCCCTCCTTTTCACGTTGGGTTCCTGAGGGAGCCCTTCAAAAGTTTTCAACAAAGTTCTATGGCATCTAGCTCATGGGCAGCCAGACTAGGCTAGTTTCACTTCTTTATGTCTAGTCCGGGGGCAGGCCGACTAGACCTACTTTGCATCCTTACGTCTAGCTTGGGGGAAACCCGAATAGACATAATTTTTATACAGTGTGTCCCTTGAGTGGACCCTCCTTCCTTTTGAAGGGTTCCCAAGGGAGCCCTTTAAAAGTCTTACAATTTAGCGATGGTCTACATGAATGTTCGTTCACTAGCCTGTGCGGCTACTTCTTGTGTTCTATCTATGAGTAAACATGTCACCATCTCTGACTCTGCGGAGTCCCCTTTACTCGGTCTCCCTCATGTGAGAGTTCTTTGGGAATACTTTCCTTACAGGCCTATGGGTTTGTAAGGTGTTTTTCCTGGTTTCCTTCATGTGAGATTTCTTGAACGATACCCCCCTTGCAGAACCATGAGACTACAAGGAACTTTCATACTTTAGCTTTGTGGTTCCATGAAACTATGAAATTCTCTCCTACACTTCCAGGTTTTCCAAACAGTGCCCTGCTTCCTCGTCAATTTAGGTATACATCTCTTACTCTATTATTTTCTCACCACTCTACTTTACCGAAGCAATCATATGTACTCATGCTCGCTAAAGTGGGGGAAAAATGTATGAGCATGAATTTGAACCTCTAACGCATATTCCCCTTTTACCCCTTTACACTTTAGAAAACCAAAAGTGAAATTTTAATTCCACTTAAGCGCAGTGCTTACATCACACTTGGTGCCCTGTTTTTGTTTTGATGGAGGTGTTTATGTTGGGGATGCCCACACAGTGCATAGATTTTCACATGACATGCTTACGTCCCTGGCAGATCTCTATGGCTAGAGATTGCAGAAACATTACACTTTCGATTGGAAGTCAAAGTGTAATGCCCCTCTTTGGCTAGCCAACCCGAATATGGTTGTTTTTAATTTGCTCCTTCATATTCTCACTCCATACTTCCATTCTCAAGTTTTGAACAAGTTGGCACACACTCTCCATGATTTGAGCATCCACTTTCAAGCTTTGTAGCAGCACTTTTCACTCCATTGCAATAATCTACCACTCCATTACTCTGATAGTGTGAGTGCAGGGAAAACACCATCACAGTAGAGGCTTGAGTTCCTCGCATTCACTCCTCCACAAGCATTGAGCGCTTTGGATGGAGGTGGTAAACTCCTCTCATCTCCTCTATTGAATTTAGTTGAGTAAGTACGTACTATTTCTTTTATACGTAGCTTGTATTCTTTCTTTATCATTATTTCTATTGTTGCAAACTTGGTTGTCCATGGAGGTGGAAACAACAAAATGGGGGTCTGACTGAGGTAGGCCCCTAAATAGCCCCAACAATTTCCCTCTTTGTTGTGTGCAGGTGGAGAGATCTCGGAGCAAGCTAGCAAGAGGATTATTCTACAAAATTATATTCATCACCCTTGTGATAATATACTCCTTTCATCATATCAGTATTTACCTTTCACTTTTCCTAGTCTTGTTCTTTACTTCCCGGAACTACTAAACTAGACTGTTAGTCCTTTTTCAGGATTCTAACCTCATCTCTCTAGTTTTCTAGCTATATAGATGCCAACACGTCATGCTGTCATCCCAAAACCGCACTTCTATCCTCCGATAGAGAGCTACCTAAGACATAGAGTTGACTCTGAAAAGTGACTCATCTAGTCTCTTTCCAATCCTCGGGTTTGCAAAGTGATCAGAGGATACCTAATCCTCATCATTATCATCCCTTCTATCCTAACCATCCTTTAAACTGAGGTAAGTTAGGGAAGCCTTTCCTCTCTTAGCCTTTCGTGACTTGGGGTCTTGCAGTAGTTGGTCCCCCTCTCTTACACAAATTAAAAAAAACATAAGAAAAACCTAAAACTAACAAATTTAGAACAAAAAACAAATAATCCTTACCTCTCAGACCTCATAATCGATGTGGCAACATCCTTGAGATGAAATAGAAAATCTTGATGAAGAATTTTCCAAAATACCTCCTCCTAGAATGTGAGCGCGGAATATGGGGGTTTTGGCCGTGGGCAACCAAAAAACACAGTCGAAAGCAACAATGAATTTGATTTCTATTTTTCTTTTTCTTTGAATAGCTCATAACGTGCTCACGTTATGGGCTCATTGTGGTCGAGCCTTAGGCTAGACACACCAAGCCATAATGCGAGTGCGTTATAACGCGCTCATGTTCTGAGATTTCAAAAAAAAATTTAAAATTTGGCCACAAAATTGCAACCCATCTTTTTGCACTTACCCATGTATTGACTGAAGATATTCTTCTTTCTCTTGAGAAGTTGAGGAAGGAGCAGGTGTAGTATGTGCAATAGGTAAATGATAAATGCAAAACTAGAGGCAACATGCACCAAAATGTATGAAATGGAAAAGGAATCTACTCTAAAAACACTTGAAAAGAAGAAGACCAAAGTGAATGAGATAGATCATGTTCTTACTAAAGAAATTCTTCTCACTCTTGAGAAGTTGAGGAAGGTGTGTGTGTAGTATGTGCAATGGGAAAATCACAATACAAAAGTGGATAAACTCAAGAGGATTTTTATTGCACAAGAATTTGTGTAGGCAAATAAATTGAGAGATGATGCTATAAGTGGAATTGAACAAATGAGTTCATCGATCCTTGAACTTAAGAATTCCATGAAACAAATACAACTGGAAATAGATGATAAGGAAAAAGTAATATCATATGTAAGTGCAAAAAAGAGAATCAATTGTGTGGAGACATGAAATTATTATCTGGAAAGGTAGACAAGTTTTGTAAAGAAGTTGTTAAAAGAAACATCTACATTTTATAATCAGAAAGACACTCCCAAAGTTTAGAAAAAAGTGGCTACAAAGCTACATAAAAGTATTCAAGACATTGAAAAATATATCCAACAAAGGGATGTTGCAATCCTAAGGGCTGATGGGGGAGCAACTGATCTAAAGCTTAAATTAAAAGATATGAAAAATAAGTTAGAATATCATGAAAAGGAAACTAGGGGATGTTAACAAGTAAGAGCGGTGGGGATGAGGAAAAACATTTCGATGATCAATTTGTAGATGCAAAAGAAATAGTTGGAAGTGCTAAAATTGAAGCAAAATAACTGAAGACTAAAATTAACCACTTAGAAAAGGAATTAAAAGATAAGAAGAAGATTTTATTGTCAAAAGAAAAGGAGATTAATGCTGTTTGGAGAGAGCTACAATCTAAAAGATATGAAGTTGAGAAAATAAAAACAATAATGGAAGGTGTTGCTTATGAAGAAGGGAACATGGAGACATTAGAAAATGAGTGTTTCCAATAATTTGACATAGTATAGAAGTTGAAGGTTGAATACCAAGATCCTCGAGGCTCAATTAGGAAGTTCTCAGTTTACCTATAATGATCTTGTAAAGCATTTTGATATATCAAAAAATAAAGGTGTTGTTGCACAAATTATAAAAAATAAATATGCATCAACAATAACTGCATTGGAGGTTGCTGCAGGAGGGAAGTTTTGTAATGTGGTAGCGGATACAAAACAAATACGAAAGGTACTACTTGAAATAAGACATCTACGAAGAAGAGTAACAATGATCCCTTTAGACAAAATCTAAGCCCATACCATTTCATCAAGAACTCAAGAATCAACTGCCAAATTGGTGAGCAATGGAAATGCAAGGTTGGCACTATCTCTTGTTGCATATGAAGATGAAATTGAAGTAGCTATGACATTTGTATTTCATAGTACATTTGTTTGCATCCATTCAAATGCTACAAAGGAGGTTCCTTTTCATAGAGATATATGATCTCTAAGTGTAACTCTTGAAGGGGACATTTTTTAGCCAAGTGGTCTTCTTATAAGTGGAAGTCACAAGGGAGAAGTTGAGTTGTTAAGGTGGCTTCATGCATTGTTAGAGGCTAAGTTTGAGCTTCTTATTCATCAAAACAAGCTAGCAATAATTGAAGCAGAAATTGCAACATTGTTGCCATTGAAAAAAAAAATTATATTTGAAATCTCTGCTAGAGTTGAAGTCCTAAGATATTTATTTATTTTAAATAGAACTCAATAGAATGATCACCATACGTTGAGTGAATTGGTTGCTAGAATGGAAATAAAACTTGAAATTTCCAACATAGAAGCATTAAAAAAAGATGAACTTCACAAGACTTGTGTTTCTTGATTTGTTTCCCTTGAAAATCCAATGGAAGATTACAATTTTGTTTTAAATATTAATATTTGCAAAATGTTAGAATTAAATATGAAAGGTAAAAAATTTCAAAATTCTATGTAGAATTGGAGGTTTCTTTAGTAATTGATTTTCAATAATCAACTATTCTTTTGGAATAAGGAGTCTCTACAAAAGGACAAGAATATTCAATTTTAGGAAAAGAGAGCGATAGTTGATATTTTCAAGCATGGCCTTTGTATAGAGAGAAGGGAGAAGTCTATGAACATCCATTGTATTTAATAAATTAGGAGATTTTTGGGATCTGTGTTTCCTTTCTATTATCTTTTGATTGTAAGTTTTCTGGTGTTAATTTATAATTACTTTTCAATAGTTATCTAGTATATTTGGGTGCACCTATATTTCAAAAGGACTATGTGTGTTTCAAAAGGTTGTATGTTATTCATCGCCCTCTTATACAATCAATTTTATATCTATTCACATACTTGGAAGGAGAGATTGCTCGTCTTATTGGGAAATCATTCATGGGTAAAGAGCTTGTGATCTGTGTGTCATTTGTATCTATTACCTTTAATTCTTAGTTGCCTTTGAGGAATCTGGTTGGTCTTCATGTGTATTCCATAAGTCTTTTCTCTTTTCTTTTATTGTAATTTCCTTTCTTGATTTTTGATTAAAAGCATACCCCACTATGTAGAGGGTTTTACAACAGTGTGTGGTTTGCAAATTTCATAAAATCATATCACTCACAACCCACTGTGTTTTTCCAACCTGTGATTATTTGGTGCATTTATTTTTCCATCATATGAGGAAATTGAAACAAAATTTTTACTCTAAGTAACAAAAGTGCTAAATTTTGAATGTGTCTTTCATTACATTCATTCTCTCTAAATAACAAAACGTTTTCATTACAATAATATTCGGTTGGAAAACACTGGGTGTTATGAAACCTGAAACCCACAAATTGTTGTAAAACCCTCTACATGTAACAAACCTTTTGGTTAGCCACCCCTTAGGTAATTTGATTAGTTTAATGTATCCCCCACCTATAAATCCTCCCCAAGTTCTCCACCCTTGAGCTTAAATTTGTTGGGATTAAGGTGTCTCAACCTTTGAGTCCTAGCATTATTTATGGGAAAAATATTTGTGCAAATATTGGTAATATCCTAAGTTTCCAACTATAATAGTTGTTGTAGCAATTTGTGGGACTCATTAGTGAGTGTTATATCCTACGTGTAAGGTGCAGAGCTCAATGGAGTGCCACTTGTCAGCTAGGTGCTTCTTGGAAGCATTACTAATTGTGCATACTTCATGGAGGTGTTCCATAGTGCCACTTGTCACTTGGGCACTCATTTGGAGAGAGTTGTTTGTAAAAAATTCTTAGAGTTTCATAGTGGTGGCATGTTTCAAGGCATGTTGAGTTAACTATGGCATACTGCTACATTTAAGGAAGTTGGCACTCACTTTGAAAAGTCAAGGTTGGAATTTTTTATTTGCAATTGGAGTTGTGTAAGGATGAAGTTTATATTCCTAGTTGATTCAAACTTGGAATGTGGATGCCCATATTTTTGGTAGGTTCTTTTTTCATGTGCATGTTGCATGTAGTGCCTTTCTTGTTGCATGTTCATGCATGGGCATGGGTTTGAGGAAACTTCTATCCGGAGCACTATAGACTCTATATATATCGGTGTTAGGCTAGAGGAGTTATGTGAGAAGAGTTATTCACAAGGGTTATGCTACCAATTTTTCTCTAGAAGAGAAAGATGTAATCTTCAAAGTAAATTGGAGATGCAATCTCCATGATAAGGCTATAAGGCTGTAATTGTATTGTAACTAGTTTTTTTGCTAATAATGCAATGGTTCTATGCTTGGGAGTATGGGTTTTTCACCCAAAGGGATTTTCCCCACATATATTTGTGTTATTTCTCTTCTATCTATTAGATTCTATTATTTAAATATTAATTTTCATGTCGTTATGCTGCTAAAATTTTAATGGATCTAAATAAGTACATTTCTTTCCTCTAAGGATTAATGGGTGAAATTAAAACCATGTTTGTTTCTGATATAAGACATAGTTGTGTAGTGTAGAAAAATGTATCCCTTTACATTTTCACACTTGTTTGAACCTCCTAATTAAAATGGACTTAATTATGCCTTAATTTAGTGTTGTAATATGTATTTTACATATTCACATTGAGTTGAGGGCCCTATTAATTCAAATGGACTTAATTGTGACTTACTTTAGCGTTGTAAAGTGTACTCCTTTACACTTTCACACTTATTTAGGGCTCCTTTAATTAATTGAGCTTAATTTGGCCTTAATAATTCCTAAAATTCATTTACAAGCCCATGAAATTATATTTTTCAAAGAGGAAAACTGACATTAATTGATGCCAATTTATTATACAGTTTCACCTTGAGCAATGTGTGTCCTAGGTTTAGGGACCTAGGATCCATTCACCCATGGGCGAATGGGTCCTCCCTAAGACCTTGAACCCATTTTTAAATCATTTGTTGGCGGTATTTTTATCATCCTAAATCTAAATTTCAAAGGTCAACTTGTAATATTTTAATTTTGGGAAATTAAGGATAAATGTTTATAAATACAAGGTTATTTTATCAAATAACATTAGATTTCAAGAGAACAATTGAGAGAACTTTCACAAGAGAAAATATTTTTGTCAAGCACATTCAAGGGAATATTTCTTCATCATTTGTTGTAGAATTCAAGATCCATTCATCATTTCAAAGCTATGTTCAATCATTCATATCTTTGGAGCTAACATTGTGGTGTGGGTTTCAAGCATTCAAGTCAAAGATTTGAAGAAAGATTCAAGCATCAAGAACCACATCCATTGAATCTATTTCATGTAAGATCGACATCGATATTTTAGTCCTTCAAAGGATTAATCAAGGGTTTGGTGAGTTGTGACAATGATTTGTTCATTCATCAATCCTTTCATGCTATTTTATTTCATTTCAAGGTTTAATTACCAAAATGGGGTTTGACTAAGGCAAACTCCCATTCACCAAAAACAAAAAAAATTCCTCTGTTTGTGTGTTGGATATTTGTAGGTTGCAGAAAATTTGAAGATCTTAAAAGTTGTAAAATTGCAAAGTTACATTTGTTGTCACCTTTATTTTTCATCTCATAGAAACTTAGATCCCAGATTTAATTTTGACCATCCAATTGTGAAAATTGAGAATCTGGAAGTGCAAACATAGGAGTAGAGGACCCAAAAATTGATTTTGAAAATCTCTACTCATGACCCATTAGCCATAGGGCGAATGAGTCCTCAAACAACTTCTGAAAACACCATTTTGTGATAGGTACACAACATTTATGCATTCTAGATCTGCCAAAAACTTTGTAGGTTCCTTTAGTTTTATGTTTAATCTATTAAATACAATTGATATATTTCATTTTGGATTTTGATTTTCTATTTTTAATCGTTCTCCCCAAAGTGTTGCTTGACCTAGACCCCGTCCTAACACAAAAAGGGAAATTGCAAGATTCTTCAAAGAATTCACTCACCTAAGGGTTGAAAGTGGATTTTAACATGATAGATCCCATTTCCTAAATGAAATAGAAGAATAGGTAGGTTCATTCACCCCATTTTCCCCTTGCTATTTATAGTAAGTTTGGTGAAACATTCCAAATTTAGTACAAAACTCTATGTTTTTGAACCCTAGGTCATATTTTTCTATGTTTCATTTTGGTGAACTTGAGTATTTGAACATTCTAATTTCTAATTTGGAGTGCATTCAAACCCTGTGTCTAGGATTTGCATTAATTCATTGAATTTAGGGTCTCATTTTGGCATAAAGTTGCATTAGATTTTAGGTGTAAACTTGCATTTTGCATTCAATTTAAATCTAAAATTTCAAAAAAAATTGTATAATATCACATTTATTTTGCATAGTGTTTGCATATTAGTGTACTTTTCATCATTCATATTCAAAAATTGAGTCAAATTTTCATTTCAAAAATTTCCATATAGTTCATCATTTGTCTTTCATTGCACTTGCACTTAGACATCAAATTCTGGAAAATTTTATCATAGAAGTTACAATCTGACACCTGGAATATAGAACACATATAATCACTCTGAAATTGCATTTTTCATTTAAAAAAAAACCATATACAAGGACCCATTCACCAATGGGAAAGTGAGTCCTTTAGGGCCTCTTAAAACTATCTTTTTTAGCTTTTTTGTGGTTTTCTGCACTTCCTAGGTCTGCTAGTAACCCATTGTATAAGTCTGGAAAGTTTCAAGAATTCTTGATTTATGCATTAAGGTCTAATCATCCATTTAATTTAGGCTTTTAAATTTTTTTTAAATTGTTTCATTTCAGATTTGTAGAGAAATTATTGCATCATGTTTTGATCACAAAACTCTCTTGTCATCATACTTCATGTTCTAATTTTAGATTTTGTTGAGAACTCTAAGAAATTGTTCTTACAAGCATATGAATGTGAAGTCATTTCTCCTCTTTTATTTTTCCCCATTGATCCCTCTCCTATGTAGGAAACTAACTTAATGAAAGAGAATACAATCTTGGACAATCATGAAAATCAATTTTTTTCTTCTCCCAATATCTCTCATATTCGTGAAGAATATATTTTTGTGTTAGAAGATCCAATCAATGAGTCATGAGAATCCTATATTTTTCTCTTCTCATACTTGGAAAAATATTGTTAAACAATAGGATGCAATCGTTTAAGAAAGATAATCAAACCATTGATAACTCCCCTACTTTTGATGAAGTCATTTTAGAAGAACCAACCTTTTAATTTAATGAACATCTAGTTTGTTGCTCTCCTAAAAAATCTCCTACTAAGGTAGATATCATGGTGTAAGAAAATGACAAAATTAACACATGTCTTTCAAACAATAGTAATAAGGCTTCCTTTGATGAAGATGATAAAGTGACATTAGACTCCCCTTCACCAAGAGATCATGAAAATACGGATAAGTTTTTTGAGGTTATGAAGGTTAGATCTCCCTCGAGTCTGATAATTCTTAAATATCCTACAATTCCTTTAATTATTGGACCTCCTAAGTCATCTCCTAAGCCACTTCTTACCATCTTCACACCTTCACATCAACACCAAGTTAAAAAAAATCATGTGTTTATCATAAGACCACCTCAACAAAGTGTGTCACAACAATCAAGTTATAATATTGTTTCTCATACATATAACACTAGAAGCAATCAACAACCACAAACAAATCTATTTTCCCTTCCATTACCTCAACCATATCTCCCACGTGCACCTAATATATTGCAGCATAGTGGTAAAGAGTATTATCTTTTTGAAAAACATAAAAACACTCCTATTAAGATATCCTTATGGGACCTTATCCAAGCCTCCCGTAATAACCTTAACATGATTCAAAGTTCTTTACAACAAGTTCCTATCCCTCCTAATGTGAAACCAAATGATATAGCAGCCCTAATTCATGAAATGAATGCATACATTGTTTTCCACCAAAGTGATCTCCCTCTGCAGGTGCAAAAAAAAAATGAATCTTTCATGATAATAGGTATTATTAATAAGAAGGGGATAAAGAGAACCCTTGTGGACAATGGCTTAACCCTTAATGTGTGTAGCGTAAACATTTTTGATAAGATTGGAGTAGACAAAATCCAAATACAACCAGACTCTTTATCTATCTGTGGATTTGATAATTTAGGAAAACAACTACTTGGCATGATCACATTACCTATTATAGTTGGAAAGTCCACATTGCAAACTACTATCCATGTCATGCATCAATATCTTTCATATAAAATTCTTTTTTTTGCAAGAATGAATGTGTTTGG
Source organism: Sequoiadendron giganteum (assembly GCA_007115665.2). NCBI lineage: Eukaryota > Viridiplantae > Streptophyta > Pinopsida > Cupressales > Cupressaceae > Sequoiadendron > Sequoiadendron giganteum. Next base: position 405,593,236 of record CM021107.1, on the reverse strand, counting down.
TGGTGTTGTCATTAATGTTCTCATTGATGTCAACACAGTTCAGGTTGATTACATATGGTATTTGTATAGTTGAGATATTGTGGAATTTCTTATAGTACATGGAGCTATATTTATGAAGTTTTAGTTATGATTTTTCCAAGTTCTTTTGAGAAAATTTAAGAAATAATAAAGGCAGTGTTGAAGTATGTGATCTGAGTGTGCTCCTGTATTGTGCTCTACATTTCTCCTGTGTTGATCCTATGCTTGTGCAGATTTTTATTTGTGTTCATGAGCTTAGATGGAAAATATATTCTAAGTTTTAGCTTTTGGATCGATGAAGAGTAAAAGACGTGTTCACCAGTGTGTGAACCGGTTTGGAAAAACTATCTGGTTGTGGACTAGGAGAAATGTTTTAGCTCCGTAGTCTTTTGGTTTGTGGTTTCAGATCTTGCAGATCTAGGAAATGATTTTTTCTGATGGTTTTTGTGTTCTAACAAACTTTCTTGTAATTTGGTGCTTCAGAAGACCTTCTCTAGAGCTCTTGTGTTTTGTTGGTTGGTCCGGTTGGACTGTTGAAGAGTTTTCTATGGATGAAGTTTGTTGTAATTGTTGCAGATGTACCTAAGGTATTCTTAGAGATGGAAATATGTCTAGTGAAGTGTGTTGAGTGATCCACATGTGATCATCTTTCTAGAGATGCACGTAATTCAAAGATTGTTGGTGTTTTCATTAGGTTTGTTCAACCTGGTGTCTACACGTTACATTAAGTTTTTGCATCAAATTAAGGAAGCATGTGATTGATCCACGATGTTGTTTGGATCCTAAATTAAATATTTAATTTTTCCTCTCTCATTCTTATCCACCGTAGGAATGTTAAGTAGCTGACCTGATTTGAATTTGAATTTGAAGAATGTTGAGTAGACAACCTTGGAGAATAATTCTAGGGTTGAAGTTGGTATAAAATCAAATCAAATTGTTGTGAACTGTTTATCCATCCATCATTCGATCAAGCAAGTAAGTGAAGTGCGCAAACAAGTGTGAAAAGAAGAGTGTGGAAGAGCGAATTGCGGCAACAGAACTTTAAGGTGTTAGATTCCTGAAAGTAGTGAGCTAATGGTTTCTCCAATCTTCTGATCAATTTCTAAATATTTGGAATCTTTGTGGTGGATCTTCATTTATCTCTTTTTCATTTTCTATAGGCAGTGAGCCTCTTTCTGGATGTTGAGTCCTTCTTAAGGTAGTGAGCCCTTGTATCTAGGTAGTGAGCCTTTGTATTTGGGTAGTGAGCCCTCTGGCAGTGAGCTTTTGTATTTGGTATTGCATTATTACTATATTGTGAGTTAATCCTCACCGTGGTTTTTCCCTCATTGGATTTTCCACATAAATATGGTTTCTCTGGTGTTTGCTTTCTATTATTTGCATTTCATGTTCACACTTAATAATAGATTGAAGATAATGTGGAATTGATTAAGTTTAGAAGTAAAGAAATTTGATACAACTAATTCATGCCCCCTCTCAGTTGTCTTGTGCATTTAAACAATTGGTATTAGAGCTCTGGTTCCTCGGTGAAAAGCTTAGCAGTTTGAGGTAGATCGAATGGCACACAAGTTACAAATGCCTATTTTTTATGGAGCCGATTACAGTGATTGGAAAGAACAGATGAGAGGCTATCTAGTTTATATTGGTTTCAAGACCTAGAAAGTTGTGGAGTCAAAGTATGTTGCACCATCTGTTGTTCCTTCCTCTACGGATGAGATTGCAACTTATGAAGAGAATGAAAAGGAAAGGTATGGTATCTTTAGTGCTCTATCTAAAACTGAAAGGACTAAAGTTATTCCTTTAGGCATTGCTTATGAAGTATGGGAAAATTGAAAGATATTTATGAATGGAATGATAGAGTAAAATTGTCAAGGAAGCTAACAACTAAGCAAAAATTGGAGAATCTAAGAATGGAAGAAGCAGAAGATATTGGAATCTATTATATAATTGAAAAGATCCTAATGACCCTACCAGAGAATTACAGTGACAAAGTCTCTATTATTGAACAATCATATGATCCAAATAATTTCACTAAGGAGCACCTATTTGGTATCTTGACTGCATTTGAGATGAGATAATTTGCAAAGAATAAGGAGAAAACTGAAACAACCTTTAAGGAAATGAAGATAGAATATGGTTCAAAGGATGATGATTCAGAAGAGTTGGAAGAAAACTTCACAAGGAGATTGAAGAAAGGTACTAGTAAATACAAAGGTAAGTTGACCTTTAAGTGTTTCAGTTGTGGAAGTATTAGTCATTATGCATCAATATGTCCTAATAGAGCTACACATAAGAATAAAAATGATAACAACAATAATAATCACAGAGACAAGAAGGATAGGAAGTTCAGGAACTTATATTATGTAAAAGAAGATGCAGGAATTTCTGATGATGAATCTGATTTTGAGGAGGATAAAGATGAATGCTTATTTATAGCCCTTGAAAGTAAAGCTATATCTACTAACCCTGGAAGATGTGCAAGGGAATCTCATCTGGAGAGCAAGAAGGATGAGATGGAAGGCACTTTGGTGACTACTTTTCATGCTAGACAAGATGAAGACTTTTGGGTAATTGACAGTGGGTGTTCAAATGATATGACTAGAGATAAGAGTAAGTTCACTAAACTTGAAAATTATGATGGAGGAATAGTCATTTCTGGAGATTATTCTAGTGCTAAGATTTTTGGTAAAGGAACAATTAGTTTTGATGGGAAACATAATACTAATGATGTCTAATATGTAAAGAGTTTAAGACATAATCTCTTAAGTGTTGGACAAATGTGCAGCAAAGGTTTTAAGCTTGTGTTTCAGGATAACACCTATGAGATTAGAAAAGGATCCGGAACTATGGTAGCAGTAGGAAGAACTCATGGAAACATGTATGAACTTAAGGGTGGAGATGGTCAGTGTTTTGTTTCACAGATTAATGAAAGTTGGTTGTGGCACCAGAGGATGAGACATGTGAATTTCAAAAATCTGATAAGGATCAGTTCTAAGGAAGTTGTCAGAGATCTTCCTAGAATCACAAAGCCTTCATATTTAGTTTGTAGAAGTTGTCAATTCGGGAAATAAACAAGAAGCAATTTTAAAGGAAAGGAACAATAATCTACCAGAATGCTGGAATTAATTCATACAGATCTCTGTGGTCCTACAAGAATAGGAATCCTTAATGGTGACAGGTACTTTATGCTCTTTATTGATGATTACTCTAGGATGACATGGGTTACATTTCTTAGAGAGAAATCTCGGGCTCTTGATAGATTCAAAGTATTTAAGGAAAGAGTAGAAAATGAGGCAAACCTGAGAATCAAATGCTTAAGGTCTGATAGAGGTGGAGAATTTACATCTAGTGGTTTTAATGCATTCTGTGAAGAGCATGGCATAAAAAGATACTATTATGCTCCTAGAACCCCTCAACAAAATGGAGTAGTGGAAACGAAGAACTAGACTATTCAAGAGGCTATTAGAACCATGATGAAATAAGCAAATGTTCCTGATGTGTATTGGAGAGAAGCAATTCACACTATTTTTTAGATTCTTAACAGAGTCCAGATCAGAGGTAACAAAACTAAGACTCCTATTGTTAAATAATTTAAAGTGTTTGGAAGTAGATGTTATATTAAAATAGATGAAGAGAATCTTGGAAATTTTGATGCTAGTGTGATGAAGGAATTTTTCTTGGATATTCAAATAACAGCAAAGCGTATAGATTCTTTAATAAAAGACTAAGGAAAATAGTTGAAAGTGATAATGTAAAGGTTGATGAAGTTATGCATAGAACAGTTGAGATAACTAAAGTTGAACCTCAAGATCCTATCTGTGAGAAAGTGCAAGAAGAAGAGAAGGAAGAAAAAGAAAAAAGTGATGAAGAGGAGACTCTGAAACCTACACCTAAGACTCCTAAATATGTAAAGAGAAATCATTCAGAGGAATAGATAATTGGAGACATAAGTGAAGGAGTGGAGACAAGAAGCAAAGTGGTTGAGGTAAACTTGTGTTTAATTTCTAAGATAGAACCTAAGACTGTGAGTGAAGCATGTAATTATGAAAGTTGGGTTAAAGCGATGAAAGAGGAACTGCAACAGATAGAGAAGAATGAGACATGGGAACTAGTCCCTAGTCCTACAAACAAAAATGTAATTGGTTCAAAATGGGTATTCAGAAACAAGTTGAATGAAGATGGTAAAGTGATAAGGAATAAAGAAAGACTAGTATGCAAAGGATATTTATAGGTTGAAGGAATAGATTTTGAAGAAAATTTTGCACCTATAGCAACAATGGAGGCCATTAGGATGTTCTTGGCATTTTAGGCTCATTAAGACTTCAAAGTGTATCAAATGGATGTCAAGTCTGCATTTCTAAATGGAGAATTAGAAGAATTTTATATGGAGCAACCGGAAGGTTTTTAGCTTTCAGACAAACTGGACATGGTTTACAAGCTAAAGAAGGCACTTTATGGACTTAAACAAGCTCCCAGAGCTTGGTATGAAAGATTGGACAAATACTTGACAAAGAAAGGATTCAGCAAAGGGTCTACAAGCATCAATCTTTACTTCAAAGTTGAGAGAAACTAAACATTGATAGTTGTGGTATATGTTGCTGACATCATCTTTGGTGGAAATGAAGGAATGTGTAAGAAATTTGGAGAAGAAATTAAAAAATAATTTGAAATGTCTATGATTGGTGAATTAAATTTCTTCCTTGGACTTCAAATAAATCAATCTAGCAAAGGGATATTCACTTCAGAATCTAAGTATGTTAAGGAATTGTTAAAGAAGTTTGGAATGGATGAATCCAAACCGGTCTGTACCCCTATGGTAATCGGATGCAAGCTGAGTAAGGATGATGGATCCACTGAAGTTGATCAGAGCATGTAAAAATCTATGGTTGGTGGACTATTGTATATTACTGCTACTAGATCAGACATCATGCATGTAGTATGTTTAGTTGCAATATTTCAAGAAGAACCTAAAGAAGCACATGTCACAACTATGAAGAGGATATTCAGACATCTTAAGGGAACTATGGATTATGGGCTATGGTATCTGAAGGACAATGATTTCACATTGAATGCCTACACTAATGCAGATTGGGCTGGTTGTGTAGATGGCCAGAAGATTACAAGTGGTAGTGCATTCTTCCTTTGAGGAAGACTAGTTTCATGGTTGAGCAAGAAACAAGATTCAGTTTCTTTATCCACTACAGAAGCTGAGTATATTGCAGAAACATCTTGTTGTACATAGGTATTGTGGGTGAAGTAAACCTTGAATGACATAGGTGTGGTGAGTGATGAACCTATCTCTATATTTTGTGACAATACAAGTGCTATAAACATTTTGAAATGATACTTTTGAGTATCTCAGGGAGAAGTTAGGGGTTACTGCCCATCCTTCTTTGAACTAAATGTGCATGGAGGTGCATCAGTCCATTGGATTTATAGACTCTGTTGATCTAGATTGATGATTGAGATCTACTCCTCAGGGGGAGTAGAGAAGTGCATTGTTGCAGTATGTGATGTGGAGTGAATAGATATTTATATGGAAAGAATTTTCTTTGCCATTGATGTCAAAGGGGGTGAGAAATTCATGTGAAAATTTTATGCTTGTGTAGGTTGTCACTTTTGAAGAAATGAAAGGGAAGAAAAAGTAGGTGATTGTGTCTTTGATGGTTTTTCACATCATGTGTTGCCATCAATGACAAAGGGGGAGATTGTTGCAAGTATGAAAGTGTTTGGTGGTGTTGTCATTAATGTTGTCATTTATGTCAACATAGTTCACACTGATTATAGATGGTATTTGTTTAGTTGAGATACTGTGGAAGTGCTTAGAGTACATGGATCTATATTTATGAAGTTGTAGTTGTGCTTTTGCCAAGTTCTTTTGAGAAAATTTAAGAAATAATAAAGGTAGTGTTGAAGTATGTGATCTGAGTGTGCTCCGGTATTGTGCTATGCATTTCTCCTATGTTGATCCTATGCTTGTGTGGATTTGTAGTTGTGTTCATGAGCTTAAATGGAAAATATATTCTGATTTTTAGCTTTTGGATCAGTGAAGAGTAAAAGATGTGTTCACCAGTTTTGCAGAAGTATCTGGTTGTGGATTGAGAGAAATGTTTTGGCTCTGCAGTCTTCTGGTTTGCAGTTTCAAATCTTATAGATCTAGGAGATGAGTTTTTTTGATGGTTTATGTGTTCTGAAAAACTTTCTTGTGATTTGGTGCTCCAAAAGCCCTGCTCCAGAACTCTTGTGTTTTGTTGGTTGGTCTGGTTGGACTGTTGAAGATTTTTATGTGGATGAAGTTTTTTGTAACTGCTACAGATGTACCTGAGGTATTCTCAAAGATGGAAATATGTATGGTGAAGCGTGTTGAGTGATCCACATGTGATCATCTTGGTGGAGATGCACACTATTCAAAGATTGTTGGTGTTTTCATTAGGTTTGGCCGATTTGGTGTCTACACATTACATTAAGTCTTTGCATCGAATTAAGGAAGTGTGTGATTGATCCAAGATGTTGTTTGGATCCTAAATTAAATATGTAATTGGTTGTCTCTCATTCTTATCCATAGTGGGAGTGTTGAGTAGCCGACCTGATTTGAATCTGAATTTGAAGAATGTTGAGTAGCTGACCTTGGAGAAAGTTTCTAGGGTTGAATTTGGTATAAAGTAAATCAAGTTGTTGCAAATTTTTTATCCATCCATCATTCGATAAATCAAGTAAGTGAAGTGTGTGAAAAAGTGCAAAAAGTAGAGTGTGGAAGAGCGAATTGAGGCAACAACACTTTAAGGTGTTAGATTCATGAAAGTAGTGAGCTAATGGTGTCTACAATCTTCTGATCAAGTTGTGAATGTTTGGAATCTTTGTAGTGGATCTTCATTTATCTCTCTTTCATTTTGTGTAGGTACTCTTTCTAGACAGTGAGTACTTCTTAAGGCAATGAGCCCTTGTATTTGGGTAGTGAGCCTTTGTATCTAGGCAGTGAGCCCTCTAGCAATGATATTTTGTATCTGGTATTGCATTATTACTATATTGTGAGTTAATCCTCACCATGGTTTTTACCTGATCTGTATAGGATCTAGACTAGATTGCATAAATGAATGCTTAATTTTTACAATGCTTTTACCATGATTATTTCAAGTTTATTAAAACGAAATTAACTTAAGGAAATAATAGAATGAAAGTAATATCAAGGTGATCATAACATAAATTAACAAAACTGATAGAAGATGAGAGAGAGAAGAAGAGAAGTGCAAACAGTTGATAACGGAGTTCGTCACAACGTGACTACGTCTCCGGGTCCACTCCAATAGAGAGACCGATCTGATTAACTCCAAAAATCAATTACAATAGCACCATAACCATTCTCCAAACATTTCGGCAGCGTAACAACACTCTGTCATGCAAGAATGATTTGAAAACTCTCCAACAAGGCCTCTCTTTCGTCACCTCAGCATCAGGACTTCATCACTTGAAAAAACTTGATTCAACCCTCACCTCAAGCCCCCTTTTTATACAAAGAATTTGCTCAATTTGGTCTTTAACCAATTGATTTACAAAATATTTCCCAAATCCACCTTATCTCTCCAAAATACATAACAATCTTTTACAATCTCCTTTTATTTATAAAAAATCATTAAAAATCCCCCCATTTCTTCATAATAAATCTTTATATATTCCCTATGATTATTCTAAGTCCTTCAATTATTCATTCTCGGGCTTTGGAGGTTTTGGAGATTTTGTTTTAATCTTTAGAAAGGATTGTTGTTAAACAATTTAGGGTGATTTGGTTTATTTTGAGGCATTCGGTTTTCAAACACAGATCAAATAAAACCGATGCCACTATAAATATAAACTCTGCGCATGGTCTATCGGTGGTAAAGAATTTTGTTACCTGGCGGGTTCGGGGTTCAAACCCCCCCCCCCCCGCCGGCCTTTTTTTGGCAAGCAAATTTCAACAAAATTCTAACAAAAGAAACCGGTGATTATACATGTTTAGGCGCGGGTATGTAGGCGAGTTGGTCGCCGGCTGCTGCGGACAGTGGAAGGTATGGGGTTCGACTCTCCCAACCTTCATACATTTTATTCAACAGACCAAATGATTTGTAACCGCCCACGGAGATGGAGGAGGAGTACACGTGTCGTGACGTTACTCGTTGACACTGCCACATCCGCTGCCAACGCAACAACATACTGCCAATTCAACATGCCAGGTGTCAAAATGTGATTCGCCAATCCCGATGACGTGGAGGATGACTAAATGCCGATGTGGATGCTGACTGGGACTGCCACCTGGATGCCACGTCAACTCTGACTCGACTGCCACATGTCCGCTGACTCGGAGTACGGTGCCACGTCAACTGTACGGATAGACACGTGTCGGTTTCTGATTGGGTCCGTACGATGACTCTGCTGCCACGTGTTTCAGCTGAATTCATCCATATGCATTCTGTACAGTACGGACCGACTGCTGGCGTCAGCATCCGTACGGTCCACCTCCAAAGTCAACTGACAGCTTTGACCTCTGATAACTCTCGCATCCAATGTCGGATTTCGACGAAATGAACACCGTCGGAATCGTCTCGACGAGCTCTTCGTAATGACGCCAGTTTCATTGATTTTTGACGCCGCCATTTTTTTCGCTTCCTGGATGCCCTTGATACCAGTTTGACCAAAGGTTTGACTGGCTATAACTCGTGCAAACGGACTCCTTTTCGCTCCGTTCGAGTTGCGTTGGAATCAGGATGTCGAGATCTTTCTGATGATGCAGATTTTGGAGACAAACGAGACACTTCAATTTCCACTGAAAAATGTCCACCGGATCAGGCCTCCCCACTGAAGACCTTTTGGACCTCCAAAAGTGACATTTACTCTGACAATAAGTGAGGACTTGGCCTCCCCACTTGTCCTGTATCCTCTGTACATCTGAATACCTGACTCACAAGTACAATCAAGACTGCAGAAATATTGTTGATCATAAACATAACTTTATCACTTCCATAAGCTTCTACATCAAATGTCATAGCCACTAACCAACAAAAATTGACTAGCATCACGCTGAACAATAATGCAGAAATGAAAGAAAGTAAGTCAACAACATATCGATCCTTCACAATAGTAACATTTTTACCCAAGGATTCATCAATGCTTTCAAGCATCTTTTTCTCATGTTGTACTGCAAGTGCATCCTGCAACATCTGACCCTGGTTAGCTACTCCAAGTTCAAGTGTAGAATCACCTGTACTGACAGACATAAGAGTTAACTCTTTACTTGCATTAATTACCCTCTTTAACTACCCTGTGTTTGCAAAAGAACGATCAGTCTTAACCCTGTGAGAATGTACAATATACTGAATGCCATCTTTAAACAAGTGATAATGATTTTGTTCCCTGTAGAAGATTGCTTTTCTGTCATAAAGATAAGGGCTACCAAGCACTACCCCACAGATATCCAATGGAACTACATCAAACTGTACTTCATCCACAAATTTACTAGTAATTGTGAATCTTAAGGTGCATTGTTTTGTTACTTGCAACTTATCATTTTCACAAATCCAGCCTAGTGGATAAGGTTTTTTAAGTTGTGTAGTTTTCAATCCCAAGTTATTTACAACACTTTCTGAAATTAAATTCACTTGAGAACCACTATCTATGAGTGCATCAATTTTACTGTTCTTAGCACCAACCCTTAAATGGAAAAGCTCATTCCTTTTTGTATCTTCAGAGAAATCATTAACTGTAGAAGAAGAAGCACAACTTGCAACAGAAACACCAGAAATAGAGGCTTTACCTTTTATACCCATCACTGTTATCTTAGTCTCATCATCTGAATCTGAACCAAGATCCATAACAACATTCATGGATTTATCCTTACCCTTCTGTTTCTGATTACGTCTTTGAGCCCACTTAGGCCTCAATTCTGGATGCAACTGCCAACAATGTTCTTCATCATGACCTTTCTTGTCACAATGAGAGCAAGAAAGTTTATCATCCTTCTTAACTGTAGCTGCCTTCTTTCCTTTCCCTGTCTCTCCAACCTTAGAAGATTTCTTTACAGAATTATCATTATCAAACTTATCAATAAAAGATCCTTTACCCCTTGACTCTAAGTGTGTAGCTTGAACACAAACTTCATCCAAGTTGTTAGGATTCAAAACCAAAATAGAATGCCTAAGGTAGGAATGCAGACCTCCTATGTACTTCAACAAAGTGTCCTAGGTGTACAAAGGAACATTTAATGCAATAGCCCTTTTTCTAAATTCATGGGTGTACTCTTGGACAGTTTGACCTTTCCCTTGCCTAAACATTTGCCAGTCCATCATTAACTGTTGCATATGACCCAAGGGATAAAATTGCTTTTTAAGAGCATTAATAAATTCTGCCCAAGTTAAACTGACTCTACCATGTTGTGAAACTTCTGCTTTAGACTTACTCTCCCACCAGGTTAAGGCTGTACCTCCTAAACGAAGAGTAGCTAATTGGATCCTATCAACATCATCTAATAGGTTCTGGACTCTACAGTAGACTTCTACTTGTTGAATCCAATCATCCAATTTTTCAGCATTAAGTTCACCACAATATTTAGGCAAATCAAATTTTACATCCAATTTAATTTTAGGTTTATACCCACTCTTGAAAGGATTAGAAGAAATAGAATGAGGAGAAGATGGAGAAGAAGGAGAAGCAGAAGAGGGAGGAGAAGAAGAAAAGGGATGATTTGGTTTCTTGCCACCATCTTCATGATGTTTCCCTTTCATGTCTTTGCGATCTTCTTGCTTCGACGAACCTTCTTCACGTTCCTTCCGTTCTTGTCTCTCCTGAAAAAGAATATCCACCTTAGCCTTCATCTCGAGGAATGCTCTTCAAAATTCCTGCTCACTGATTTCTTCAGGAACCTCCATTCCAGAAACAGACATCTTCGGAAATGATCTACGCTTTCCGATCTCAGGATCAAAGTCTTCAAGCTTTCCTTCACCCTTCTGAATCCTCGATCTCGTTAGCATTCAAAAAAACAACTGCAATAATAGTCAACTGAGCTTTGATACCAACTTGATCTGTATAGGATCTAGACTAGATTGCATAAATGAATGCTTAATTTTTACAATGCTTTTACCATGATTATTTCAAGTTAATTAAAACGGAATTAACTTAAGGAAATAACAGAATGAAAGTAATATCAAGGTGATCATAACAGAAATTAACAAAACTGATAGAAGATGAGAGAGAGAAGAAGAGAAGTGCAAACAGTTGATAACGGAGTTCGTCACAACGTGACTACGTCTCCGGGTCCACTCCAATAGAGAGACCGATCCGATTAACTCCAAAAATCAATTACAATAGCACCATAACCATTCTCCAAGCATTTCGGCAGCGTAACAACACTCTGTCATGCAAGAATGATTTGAAAACTCTCCAACAAGGCCTCTCTTTCGTCACCTCAGCATCAGGACTTCATCACCTGAAAAAACTTGATTCAACCCTCACCTCAAGCCCCCTTTTTATACAAAGAATTTGCTCAATTTGGTCTTTAACCAATTGATTTACAAAATATTTCCCAAATCCACCTTATCTCTCCAAAATACATAACAATCTTTTACAATCTCCTTTTATTTATAAAAAATCATTAAAAATCCCCCCATTTCTTCATAATAAATCTTTATATATTCCCTATGATTATTCTAAGCCCTTCAATTATTCATTCTCGGGCTTTGGAGGTTTTGGAGATTTTGTTTTAATCTTTAGAAAGGATTGTTGTTAAACAATTTAGGGTGATTTGGTTTATTTTGAGGCATTCGGTTTTCAAACACAGATCAAATAAAACCGATGCCACTATAAATATAAACTCTGCGCATGGTCTATCGGTGGTAAAGAATTTTGTTACCTGGCGGGTTCGGGGTTCAAACCCCCCCCCCCCCGCCGGCCTTTTTTTGGCAAGCAAATTTCAACAAAATTCTAACAAAAGAAACCGGTGATTATACATGTTTAGGCGCGGGTATGTAGGCGAGTTGGTCGCCGGCTGCTGCGGACAGTGGAAGGTATGGGGTTCGACTCTCCCAACCTTCATACATTTTATTTAACAGACCAAATGATTTGTAACCGCCCACGGAGATGGAGGAGGAGTACACGTGTCGTGACGTTACTCGTTGACACTGCCACATCCGCTGCCAACGCAACAACATACTGCCAATTCAACATGCCAGGTGTCAAAATGTGACTCGCCAATCCCGATGACATGGAGGATGACTAAATGCCGATGTGGATGCTGACTGGGACTGCCACCTGGATGCCACGTCAACTCTGACTCGACTGCCACATGTCCGCTGACTCGGAGTACGGTGCCACGTCAACTGTACGGATAGACACGTGTCGGTTTCTGATTGGGTCCGTACGATGACTCTGCTGCCACGTGTTACAGCCGAATTCGTCCATATGCATTCCGTACAGTACGGACCGACTGTTGGCGTCAGCATCCGTACGGTCCACCTCCAAAGTCAACTGACAGCTTTGACCTCTGATAACTCTCGCATCCGATGTCGGATTTCGACAAAACGAACACCGTCGGAATCGTCTCGATGAGCTCTTCGTAATGATGCCAGTTTCATTGATTTTTGATGCCGCCATTTTTTTCGCTTCTTGGATGCCCCTAATACCAGTTTGACCAAAGGTTTGACTGGCTATAACTCGTGCAAACGGACTCCTTTTCGCTCCATTTGAGTTGCGTTGGAATCAGGATGCCGAGATCTTTCTAATGATGCAGATTTTGGAGACAAACGAGACACTTCAATTTCCACTGAAAAATGTCCACCGGATCATTACCTCATTGGGTTTTCCACATAAATATGGTTTCTTTGGTGTTTTCTTTTTGTTATTTGCATTTCATGTTCACACTTAATAACAGATTGAAGATAAAGTGGAATTGAATAAGTTTAGAAGTAAAGAAATTTGATACAATTGATTCACCCCCTCTCAGTTGTCTTGTGTATTTCAACACTTTTGGGAAGACCATGGATTCATGAGATGCATGCAGTTCCTTCTACTCTTCATCATATAATGAATTATATTTATAAGGACAAGGTTTGTATGATGGAATCCAATGTTGGATGCCAATGTATATAATGAATTATGTTTATAAGGACAAGGTTTATGCAATCATATTTTCTTTTTACAAGGAACAACATATCATCATCCATTTTTCGGCTCACTTTTTCTCCTGTAGGGGAGCAAGGGGTTAGGTAGCCTTTTCCTAGTATGACACCTGTCATTGTCTCTTTTGGCTAGTTGACCAGCTTCCATGTATATATTAGAGAAATCTTGGGATGTGGACAACATGCCTTAAGTTGGCTCACATGTGATGTACTTTTCTTTCTATGTTATCTTCAACATTTATTTTTGGTGCAACCCCTTATTTATGTCATAGCTTCATTTGGAAACATATGACTTGGCATAGGGCTTTCCGAGTAAGCTCTCATGTCTTCTTTATTGTTAGCATTGATTATTTTCTACTTTAAAGTAATTTTTTCATAGAAATGGTGTTAGAAGTTTCTTTAATGTGGGGGCATACATTGGTATTATCATTTTGAAATTTTTGACTATATATTATGATTCTTATCCTATTTTCCTTTTTTTCATAGGTTCTTAGAATAATGCATCTTGTTAGGCATTATAGAGCTTGAAGTTCAGGTTTTGTTTTGTGGTGCCTTATTGAAGTTATGGAGGTATAGCTTTGATATGGTATGGGAGCCTAGTTATATTATCTCATTTTCCACCCTTGGGGGCTCACTTAGTGGACGACATGAGGTTCCATTAGCTTGGAGTGAGTGTGCATTATTTTTTGCATAGTGGACAGCTAGAGTTCCTCTTGTGAGCGTTTTTGGAAAAATAGTTGAGGCCCAATCCACCTCGAGTTGGATAGACCATTGAGGCTTCATCCACCCTTTCTATTTTTGTCTTTTTCTTCTTTCTTTTAGTCTTTGACATTGTATGTTTGTTTATCTTGTCTTGTTACTACATAGCATACATCTTGTGTGTGTCCCTTTGTGCTTATGTTGGTTTGACATAGGATCTTGGATCCTAGAGGCTTGACCACCTTCTTGATCTTTTTCATCCTATCCCATCAACATTTGTGCACTTGGACCCCTCTTGACGCATATTTGTCTACTTTAGTATGAATTTGATGCAAGTTCCTCCTCTCACTAAAGTAGGGGCTAAATGTAGTGTAGAAAAATGTATCCCTTTACATTTTCACAATTTTTGCCTCCCTAATTAAAATGGACTTAATTATACCTTAATTTAGTGTTGTAATAATTATTTTACATATTCACATTGTGTTTAGGGTCCTATTAGTTAAAATGGATTTAATTGTGCATTAATTTAGTGTTGTAAATTGTACTCCTTTACTCTTTCACACTTATTTAGGGATACTTTAATTAATTGAGCTTAATTTATCCTTAATAAGCCATATAATTCATTTACAAGCCCATTAAATTACATTTTTTGAAGAGGAAACCTAGCATTAATTAATGTCAATACATTATACTTCACCTTGAGAAATGTGTATCCTAGGTTTAGGGGCCTAGGACCCATTTGCCCATGGCAAAATGGGACCTCCCTAAGGCCTTGAACCCATTTCTAAAGCATGTTTTGGCAGTAATTTAATCATCCTAAATTTAATTTTAAAAGGTCGGCTTGTAATGTTTTAATTTTGGGAAATTAAGTATAAATGTCTATAAACACAAGGTTATTTTATCAAATTAACATTAGATTTCAAGAGCACAATTCATAGAAATTTCACAAGAGAAAATATTGTTGTCAAGAGAATTCAAGGTAATATTTCTTCATCATTTGTTGCAGCATTCAAGATCCATTCATCATCTCAAAGCTATGTTCAATCATGCATGTCTTTGGAGCTAACATTGTGATGTGGGTTTGAAGCATTCAAGTCAAAGATTCAAAGCAAGATTCAACCATCAAGATTCACATCCATTGAATTCATTTCATTCAAGATCAACATCAAGATTTCAGTCCTTCAAAGGTTTAATCAAGGGTTTGGTGAGTTGTTAATTCATCATTCCTTTCATGCTATTTTATTTCATTTCAAGGTTTAATTACCAAAACGAGGTTTGACCAAGGTAAACCCCCATTCACCAAAAATAAACATTTTTCCCCTCTTTGTGTGTTGGAGATTTGTAGGCTGAAGAAAAGTTGAAGATCTCAAAATTTGCAAAATTGAAAAGTTGCATTTGTTTCTTTGTATTCATCTCATGGAAACTTAGATCCCAAATTTATTTCCGACTGTCTGACTGTAAAAATCAAGAATCTAGAAGTGCAAACAGTAGCAACCCCAATGTTATACTCTGTAAAATTCCCAATATTTTCACCTCAAGTGAATAAACCATGATGCCATAACATATCAATAAAAAAAATTCTTTCCATAATGTAAATTACATGCACATTTGAAATAACACTATTTCCAAACTTCCATTGCATTCCATAGTAATTTCACAAATCTTTCCATAACATAGATTTCATATTGAATAAACTCAAGTTTATCATTCAAGATTACATCCTTTCATATAAGTGTGTACATTATACATACATAGCTCTTTTGAGCTTCATCTGGCAATAGATATACAAACTAGTCTTGATGTCGCCACAATGGTGCATACATTCTGGATGTCCTCACTCTCTATTGCATACACTCCAACTGCCCCCAATGCTGGCACAAATATCCACAAACCTCGGCTGCCAACTGATGAAGAGAAGTATCACTCAAGCGCTTTTCCACCAACCGCAGACTCAAATGCGGTTCCCCACACATCTACCACATATGACAAGATGGCCCTACCCTTCAATGAAGAGATTGGTTGGTAAACCTCATAACAAATTCCTATATGAGCTTACTTTTGTGTCCCAAAAACCAAAACCTAATCATACGTTCATTTCCCCTATGAGTTGAACTAGAATGCATAAAAGGAACATAGTAAACTGTCAGTGTAAATAGTGGCAACTTACACTACTTTGGCCAAATTATTCTCACCCAATACTTTGAGTGAAAGTCTTCCTATTCACATACACTGCTATAGCTCAGTTTGGATTATGACCATTCATATACTATGCTTAGGTAATTTGCTTCTATAGGTAATCTCTAACCTCAAAAATAACCTATTCCTGTTTTTCCAAATTACAATGGTATCTCTACCAATAAATCCTAAGCACTAGTTACCCCTTCAATGGATATTCCTATCCTAGGTATAACATATGATCTTTTCTAGTTTACAAATTAAATTTACATAAACAAGTTGGTCTCTTTAGTAAACAATCTAGTCCCAAGTATAACTTTAGAATCTAAAGTTTATCTTCATAAGCTTTATCTAATCATAAATTAAATACTCATAAATAACTGACTTCATTCAACAATATTTCACATTATTATGTGATTCTCATCAAGAGAGTAGTCTCTTCCAAGAATGACCTCAATCAAAGAATAATCATATCAATAGATGATTCCATTTGAGTGTGTAGCCTCCTTAGTAAAAAAGATTATTCAAGAGTAGAATCTTATCAACATTATGACTTCATAACAAGAGTATAAAGAAACTACCCAAGTAGCAACTCTAACTCAATAGGTAATCCCACCTTTGTCTCCATACATATAGTATCTCATAAGCTCAAGTGATTTACTTAATCACATAGGTGAGTCTCAACCTCAGTATACCCTAATCTAAGATATAATCAACAATAAACAATCACTATAATCAAGTAGGTTAACCTAAACGTATTTTTTCCAACAAGAACAACATACAACCCATCCAAGCAAGTTATTCTTAACCTATTGGTTCCAAAGGGTAATCAAGTAAATATTCCAACCTAATAGGTTAATCATAACCTAGCTTTCAATATACTTCTCAACCCAAATAGGTTACTCCCAACCTAGGGTTTTATCCAGTAGTTAAGAAATAATCAAGTGATCATACTTGTACAGATTAACAATGACATCCTATCATTTCTTCCAAACTATTGATGTATAGCTAAACCTTATCATTCCTAAGATTTCCTAACATCATAAGCCAATAGTTCCAAGTCTCTTCATGACATTGATACATTTCACATTATGAATAACCCTTAAGTTATTCTTGTTTCATCATTCCTAGTACACTTATACTAATGAAAAACAATCCCTCCTATTACGGAGTAAATACAAGCACTTTCACATAAAAGCATATAACTTCTTTTTCCTTTCCAAAGCAAATGCTATGAATTCCTAATGCACTTATTCTCAAGAAATACCAAAACAAAGCATACAAATCTCATTCTTTCATAAATAAATACAAATAAGAGAAGACTAGATCCTCATACTTGTAATACACTTAATCCAATTGACTGACTTGACGCACATCCTTCAAATAGCAGCTTCCTTGCTTCACTTAGCTCTCTCAAAGAAATACTTCACTATGAATCCTTTCTCAAGATAAAAATGTGCACTCACAAACTAATTCATAGCTCTCATACAAATACTCTCGGCTCTCAGAATTTATAGCTCTTAGAATAATTGCAACAAAATAAGTTTGTAGAGAAGTGCATCCCAAATGAGAGAACTTGCCCCTCTATTTATATAAAAAAATTGAGAGATTGCAGCCTACATAAAAGGCATTCCAATCAACAACTCTCTTCATGCAAGTCGACTCACTATATATAGCTTAAAGGTGAAAGAAATTTGAGAGTAAACTCATCATATAATGCTATAGATCAACTCATTTATTTGACAGTAGCTAAAGACTAATTCAAAGTGCACATTACCCAAATGATGACAATTAAATTGCAGCCAAAATAGACTTCTACAGATTTAAAGAGTTTCTATATGTTGGCACCAAGTATTAGCCAACTCCCTTATCTCTTGGCATGGTTTCTCTTATTGAAACAATACTTTGTTTACAGGAAACACCTATACCATGTCGACTTGGTCATAGTTTTATTGAGCAATAGAGTAGAGATGAGTCGATCTCTTTTTTTTAGCATTCCAATCATGCTTTGACTTAGCATGTTTACTTGTTGTTTATCTATGCATTTAAATTACTTTATAAGAAGGCTTAAATATTTCTAACGCTTTATATAAAAGAGTTCCATGTTGAGGTAATCGCTACTTCAATAAATTTATTTGACTTAGCCATACCCGTAGCCTTTGGCTTGGTCTCCTATCTTCAAAATACTCACCATTTAAAGAATTTGAAATATTCTTCCAATAAGATGTTCCTAATCCATTTCATGTGTTTTCAATATTTATCTTTCAACATTTAAAGGCTTTAAGAAATTCTTTCATATGTTTTCCAACCATTTAAATCATGTGTCCTTATAATAGAATCATTTACCCAATCTTTCAAACTCCATATCGGCCTTTATTGTTGTACATTACTTTGCACATAAATTGACCTTTATCTTATGTCAAACATATGTATTAATCGGCCCATAATACTTTGTATCTCATATATACAAATCGGCCTCTATTCAATTATCATATATATATATACATGTACATACATATAAATATCCATGAATATATTTTATGTCATCACATATATATATATGTATATATATCCTAATATATATATATATATATATTCAATGACAATCAAATACGTACATATATACATTTGATATACAAATGAATATGATCAGGTTAACAATCATATAATAATAATAATATCGATTATATATATACATGTATACGTACGTATACATATGTTGATATTTTTGTATGGACATTTTCATTTGTCATACATATGAATGTATCGGCACATGTATATACATTCAATTGCACAATCAATCACATACACAATTACTATCTTATTGATAGGAAACCTACGTTCGATGTATTTATATATATACACATACATGTTGTATTGTTCATTCGACAACACCATGCTCATAAGCAACCTATTCATAATCGTGCATAGGTACATATACCTATGTAATCTCATGTACATGCTCCTCCATGTGTATGGTCTATCGTTGACATGCATATGCATACATATATATAAAATCAATGTATGTTCACCTCATCAATGCAAGCATAGTAACATAAGGAAGAACTCATAAGATCTTAAACATATAAACATCATCCAAGAATGCACTCAATAGTAAAAAATTCCCTTACTAATGAAAACACATCATACTAAGGATGAATTACCAATTACCAACACAATAAATTGACTCAACCATTCTGTGAATGTGTGTGTAAGCTAAGATAGGTTGCATTTAGGGTTATCCGACCAATCACTTCTCCCGAGTGATAGTTCCCCTCCCTTTTAGAGGATTACACTTATCCCTACAACCAACTTAGCACATTTTCAATGGTAGTTAGTCATTCATAATAAATCCATATGCATCTTAAAATTTAGCATATTCATATAGAAATACATGTTCATCATCAATGTAAACATAATTACTATTCCAAGGAAATAATACCTTAATACCTATTTCAGTATTCCATTCAATAAAAAAAATATCAAAATCATGATTACATTTACCATCCTATTTACTTGTGAAGGTAAAATTAAATCAGTAACAACAAGACAGGGTGTGACATACTTCACCCCTTGTGAGTCATCATCCCTGATGCTTTGAATCACTTTAACATATAGATAAAGTCAAATAAGGTTTAACCTACCTTTTCCAATTCATGTAAGAATTATAAGATAATCTTCTCGCATATCATCACTCCTTGCAATCTTGTCCTTCCTAGGCCTTGCATTGAGTGTCCTTGCTAATGTATAGGGAGAACTTGTGTTCCTTACACATACTTTCTCATCATAATCATACTACCCCATATGTACATCCTAAGTACAATAGTAACTATATACCACATGACACCTATGTCATAGTGATTGGAAAACACGTTCTCATTGGCCCATGTATTTATCCTTAGTGTAACCCAAATAGATAAGGAATGTTGGTGCATTGTACACTACACCATGGGTCTCATCCTTCCCTTTGGTATTTACACCTTTAGATAACTCAGAAGTTGAGTTTGTCCATCACTTACACATCCATTTTCCTTAATCATAAAAGTAATGCTCTTGACTACTTGTCCATCTTGATCATAAAATTTCTCTTGGACACCTATCAATTCCAAACATAATTATACTGCTTCATATTACAATATTTGTATCAATAAAGTTTCTCATTGATCTTTTGATCTATTATTCCATTTTTTCAACCTTTTAGGTCTAAGGTTAACTTCATTTCTTGGCCTATTTCAGCCTAATATAGTTTTCAATCTTCCTTTCCATATAATGGATCAAACCTCAATGATAGAAGTTTATAAGGTTCCTACAAATCATTTAAGATTTGGTTGATCACTTTTTCCTATTCAACTACAATAATATATTGAGAATTTGTTCAATTGAATTTCTCTTAAGATGAGCATGGTTTACAACTAAGATAATCTTCTCAGGAATACTAAGCAATATAATTTAGGACCGAAATCCCATAAATCAAATTTCCAACTAGCATTGGTTACCTTGGTGAGTCTGCTCACCATAATATTATGTCAGTTTCATTGACTTAGAAAGATTAAACTATCTTGTGTTCTACCACTCCCCCTCTAGAATCTCAAGTGAGTATACATGTCCTACCGATGATGACATCTTGTCTTCATTTCTTGGCACACTAGACAATAAATTGCTACATACGCTGAAACATATTACTCTATCTTTTCTATATTATAGTGGTTCCTCATCCAAAAAATAATTTTGTCATTCCAATGTCCTGAGAATGACATCATTTTCTGCCTTTCATTCCTTAATCTTCCAAAATTTTGGGTACACAGGTTCTTTTACATTCCATAATAGTCTAATCTGACTAAGTGAAGACCTATTTCGTGGAATCATGTCACATTTAATTCCCAAGTAATAATGGTTAGACCTTTTTCAGAGATAAATCTCCTTGGTCCTAGGACATCCATATCTTGGACTTCTTCCATCTATAAATCATTTTCAAAATTATAATCCAATTTTTAGCTCAATTTATCTTTCTTGATGAGCATCTGTACCAATTTCAAGTAACAATTCCCTATTCAAGCATGTTGGTTCTCAAACGATGTCAAATTTATTTGCATACCTATTTACCAAGCATGAACATTTCTCAATAACTCCAAATCATGAGTAATTTATATATTTCCTTACCCATTCTTAGGCAATGATCTTTCCTTCTATGATCAAGTAATTTGCCTATCCTTTTCTAAGGAATCAATAATAATAATAATTGATTTTTCAATCAATCATATAGATAAATTATTGAGTGATAATATTCCTTTCTCATTGGTCATAATCCTTGACCTTTTCAGTATCTTTCGATAATTCCAACACTTTATCCTCGTGGTCATGAAATATATTAACATCATGACTTCCAAAGAAGTCAAAAGTTCTTCCAAATCAAAAATATATTGACAATATTCATTGTATGGGGTACTTTATCTAAGTCAATCCACACTCTTTCTTCCCCCCTTAGTGTTTCCACAACATTCGATCAACTCAAAGTTAAACTCCTAGCAAACATTTTCTTTCTCAAAATGATTTATCATTCCTTGTTGTTGGCTTTCTATTTCCTTTTTCTTTCCTTGATGGCACGCCTTGAATATACTTATTCCAAAATTACATTCATCACCAATCTCTAATCTCATAGATTCAATAATTGGATTGTCAATAAAGAGGTCTATTGAATAATTAGCAACTTTACAAGCTAAGAGGCTCTCTAATATTCCAATTCTCTTTTCCATGTATACCAATATCCTTTTTGTGGAGGAATTTCCATATCCACAAAGCCTCTTTTTTTGATGTGTCCTTTGTTTAATGTTGTGGTTGTGTTGCTGATATGTGGTTGTCATTGAAGTCAAAACTATTAGCATCGATGATTCTGAAGGTTGTATATGTCGAGGATATTGAGAAAATTAGAATAAATATGTTGCAAGTACTTTTTGAAGCTGTGATGATCAGAATGGTGGAAATTTGTGTACGTTGATAATCAATAGTTGTGCATTAAAGGGTTTGTTTTTGAGCCTATCTAGTATGTTGTCCAAAATTTTTAGTGGTACACATCAAGATTGGAGAGAGTTGTGAATTTATGAAGTTCCTATAGTTATTTTGTTGTTGTAGCAGGTGTTTCTAGAAGAAGAGAATGAAATTCTAGTAAATTAAGTTGTTTCTTATGCTACTTTAATTTTTAGTGATGGTTCTAGATTGTGCTTTATCATTGTGGTATGTCTGCGTTGATCAGTGTGCTCGTGATCGAATATTTTTCCTTTGTGTGTTCAATTTTTCATGTTCTTGGCCGACATGATGGTTGTAGCATGTTGCGGATCCTTATGGATTAATTCTTTAATGTTTGGCATGTTCGAGGATGTTGATTTAGGTCTTCATTATGATGTGACCGACTTAGGTTGGTGCGCATTGAGATTTTTTCATGAACTGGGCTGACAATTTATATTTATCTATTATTTATTTGTGGTCGACAAAGTTATTGATGCAAATCCATGTAGCGGATATATAAGAGCGATTGTTTCCTCATTTTGAAGTATGCTCGGTGAATCTATGCAAAGTGTGAATGCAAAATGGGTGAATAAAGATCAGATCATTCGATTTAAAAGTAGAGTGTGAATAAGATTGAGCGAAGTGTGAAGAAGTATTTTTGTGCCTAACTACAACTGTCATCAGGCTTTTGTAGAAGCTAATTTCTCAGTTGAACCTCATCAGATGGATTTAATCTAATTATTTTATGTAACGTAGTGAGCCTTCTTGTTTGAGCAGTGAGATCTAGGTAGTGTGCTTGAATGCATGTGCATTCCTTATTCATTTTTCATTATACTTCTAACAGCTTATAATCTTGTGGACTAACATCCATCGTGGTTTTTCCCCTAACAGGGTTTCCACGTATAAAATCTC
This sequence comes from Sequoiadendron giganteum, assembly GCA_007115665.2. Taxonomy (NCBI): domain Eukaryota; kingdom Viridiplantae; phylum Streptophyta; class Pinopsida; order Cupressales; family Cupressaceae; genus Sequoiadendron; species Sequoiadendron giganteum. Next base: position 405,570,290 of record CM021107.1, on the reverse strand, counting down.
GGTGTTCATGTATTTTTTATTTTTTGATTGATTCATGCTTTCATTTTTATTTATCAGATCTAAGATTAAAGGTTAATAAGGTTGAATAAGTATTAAATTTTGTAACAACTGATTCATCCCCCCTCTCAGTTGTCTATCCTTGTTTTTCCAACAATTGGTATTAGAGATGGTTCCTTTGAATAATTTTAATAGCTTGAGGTTATCCAAGATAGCATCATACAAGAAGGATAGTCCTAGATTCGATGGTACAAATTAATCTCTATGGAATGTTAGAATGGAGTGTCATTTGAGGTGCATTGGTGAACCCTTCTAGAAGATTACAAAGAACATATATAATATTCCTTAGAATGGTCCCACTACTCTTGATGAGATCAAAGAAGTTGAAACTAATATCAGGGCTATAGAAGCATTGCTAAGTGCTTTGACAGATTTAGAGATGACACATGAGATCTGGAAGAAATTAGAATCATTGTATGAAGGAGATGCACAAGTGAAGATTGTTGAGCTAACAAGTCTAAAAGGAAAGTGGGAGAACTTGAAGATTAGTGAAGATGAAAAAATTTTTGCTTTCATGCAAAACATAAATTAACTAATGATGGGCATTAGGTGTGTCAGTGGAATTATGGAAGAAGATGAGATTGTGGCTAAAGTGCTCAGATCAGTGCCTCCTTATTACAAAATGAAAGCTCATGCTATTGAAGAGCTCAAAACACTAAAAAATGTGACAAGAGACATGCTGACTGGTAAACTAGTTTCCTTTGAGTTGAGTGAATTTGGTGAGTCTACTGCTAAGATAGAATTTGCATTTAAAGCTATTGTATCCAAAAATACACCAACAAAGATATGATCCAAAAGAAAGTTCCAGAAAAACATTCAAATATGAAGATGAGATGAAACAGATTGAAGATGAAGAAAGAGAGCTAGAAGAGCTGGAAGCATTGATTGTGAAAAGAGAAGCTAGAGGTCATGGTAAGTATAAAGGAAAGTTACCTATTAAACTTTTCTCTTGCAGTAAGATAGGTCATTTTGCATCAAGGTGTCCTAAAAGAGTTTCTAAGTACAAACCTGACAAGACTATATTTCAAAAGAAATGTTATTATGTTGAAGAAGGTATTACTGATGATGAATCTGATAAAGAAACTGGAAATGAAGATGGATGGGTATTCATTGCTATCAAGGAAAATGGCACAGTGTCCACTGAATCTGCTAACAATCAGAATATTGAGAAAGCTCTCGCAGCCAAAATTGATGAAAAGGATGAATGGGTGATTGATAGTGGATGCTCACATCATATGACTAGTGAAAAAAACAAGTTCATAAGCTTGGAAAAGTATGATGGTGGTGTTGTAAGATTTGGAGATAACAATGCTGGTGTGATATGTGGTAGAGGGACTATTTATTTTGGTGGTAAATACAATATTGATGATGTCATTTATGTTGAAGGATTAAATCATAATTTTTTGAGTTTTGGATAGATGGTTGACAAGGGATGCAATCTTCAGTTCAAAGATGGTAAGTGCAAGATATTGGGAAACTCTAGAAATATAACTGCTTTAGGTACAAAGACAAGAGGTAACATTTTTCACTTAAGTGTTGCTAGTGAAAGTTGTTTAATTACTCAAGTTGATGTAAGCTAGCTATGGCATAGGACGTTGTGTCATGTGAATTTTGATAACATTGTCAAAGTAAGCTCCACTTAAGTATCAGAGATCTACCTAAGTTAGTGAAGCCTACTAACACCATATGCAAGGAATGTTAGATGGGAAAGAAAAGAATTTATTTTCGAAGCAAACAAAATCATTCTAATGGAGTACTAGATTTGGTACATACTGATCTATGTGGTCCATCTAGAATCAGAAGTCTACATGGAAAAAGGTACTTTATGTTGATTATTGATGATTACTCTAGGATGATATGGGTTGCTTTCTTAAGAGAAAAACATGAAGCACTAGAAAAGTTCAAATATTTCAAAGCTTTGGTAGAAAATGAGACAGGTTTGAAGGTTAAATGATTAAGATCAGATAAAGGTGATTAATTCACTTCCTGAGAGTTCAATTCATTTTGTGAAGAGCATGGAATCAAAATATAGTTATCTGCTCCCCTGACCCCTCAACAAAATAGAGTTGTTGAAAGGAAGAACAAAACAATTCTAGATGTTGCTAGAACTATGATGTTAGAAGGTGATGTTCCTCATATCTACTGGAGAGAAGCTATAAGCATTGTTGTATACACTATCAACCAAGTAAATGTTAATGGTAATTCTAGTAAGACTCCTTTTGAGTTGTGGTTTGGTTATAAGCCTACTATTAAGTATTTCAAAATCTTTGGAAGTAGATGTTATATCAAGAGAGATGAAGATATTGGCAAGTTTGATGCTAGAGGTGATGAAGGAATATTTATGGGTTACTCTACTAAGAGCAAAGCCTGCCGGTGCTACAATAGAAGATTGAAGAAGATGGTTGAAAGTGAAAATGTCAGAGTTGATGAAGACACTGTTAGATCATACAGATACTATGGATATAATTCAGATGACCAACAAGATAGTACTGATAAAGGAAAGACTAATCAGACACAAAATCAAGTTCAAATTGTTCCGGTGAATCAAGAAAATCATGAAGGAGAAGCTAGTAGAATTTTAGAAGAGAGAACAGAAGAACCAGAAGTTAGAGAGAATCTCAAAGTCCCAAGGTATGTAAAGCTAAATCATTCTCAAAATTAGATTATAGGAGATAAGAACAAATGTGTGTAGACTACTAGAAGAATTGCAGAAGAATATTACCTAATTTCCAAAACTGAGCCTAGTAATGTCAATGAAGCATGTAAAGATGAACATTAGATGGAAGCAATGAAGGAAGAACTGATGCAGATAGAAAAAAATGATACATGGATTCTTGTTCCCAGACCTCAGGATAAAAATGTGATTGGAACTAAATGGGTCTTTCAGAATAAGCTGAATGAACAAGGTGGAGTGGTCAGGAATAAAGTAAGGCTGGTATGTAAAGGGTACTCACAGATGGAAGGTATTGATTTTGAAGAAACTTTTTCCCCTGTTGCTAGAATTAAAGTTGTAAGGTTATTTCTTACTTATGCTACTTCCAATAATTACAAATTCTATCAAATGGATGTGAATTCAACATTTCTGAATGGCAAGTTAGAAGAAGTTTATGTTGAGAAACCGGATGGATTTCAACTAACTGATGAAAAGGATATGCTTTGCCGATTGAAGAAAGCATTGTATGGACTCAAACAAGCCCCTAGAGCCTAGTATGCAAGACTAGATAAATAATTGTTGAAGCTTGGATTCAATAAAGGTATTGTTGACAACAATCTGTATTTCAAGATGGATCAAGATAAAGAGTTGATTATTGAATTCTTTGTTGATGACATTATTTTTGAAGGTGATGATGACTTATGCATGAATTTTGTTGATGAAATGAAAAGTGAGTTTGAGGTGTCAATGATAGGAGAAAATAAATTCTTTTTAGGATTGCAAATAACTCAGTTAGATGATTGAATTTTCATATCTCAGTCCAAATATGTAAGAGAGTTACTGAATTTTTTTGGCATGGAAGACTCAAAACTAGTTGGTACACCCATGGTAACTGGATACAAGTTAACACATAATGATGATTCTCCTAAGGCTAATTAAACAAGGTACATGTCAATGATTGGTGGATTTCTATATGACTTAGACTAGACCAGACATTATGAATGCTATATGTATGGTTGCTAGATATCAAGATGATCCAAAGGAATCACATGTGACTACAATAAAGAGGAATTTCAGATACTTGAAAGGAATAGTTGATTTTGGTCTTTGGTATCCTAAGGACGATGATCTTACTTTGAATGCCTTTACAGATGTAGATTGGGCAGGAGATGTGAATGAAATTAAAAGTACAAGTGGTGGTGCATTCTTCTTGGGAAACAAGTTGGTGTATTGGCTAAGTAAAAAGCACAATTCCATTTCCTTATCTACTGTTGAGGCATAATATATTGTTGCTGCAAACAATTGTACTCAAGTACTATGGATGAAACAAATGCTGAGAGATATCAGAATTGAGTATAATGAGCCTATTACTATATTTTGTGATAACTAATGTGCCATAAAAATTTCCAAGAATACAGTGTTACATTCAAAGACAAAACATATATCTATCAAGTATCACTTTTTGAGAGACAAAGTGAGTGATAAAGAAGTCAGATTGGAATATGTGCCCACTAAGGAACAAATTGTAGATATCTTTACTAAAACATTGCCTAAGGATACTTTTGAGTATCTTAGAGGAAAGTTAGGGGTGATTTCCCCTCTTAATCTGAACTAAGATGCAAGTCTTCACATCAATCTGTGCACTCATAATCATATCTTGTTTCAGATTGATGTTATGGTGGCTACTACTTAGGGGGAGGAGTCAGATGATTCAGTTGATATGTGGTTTAGAGCTTGTGTACCTTTTCCATTGATGTCAAAGGGGGAGAAGAGTAATGTGAAAAACCTTTGAGGAAGAAAAGGGGAGAAGAGTAATGTAAGAAGAACAGTTTGAGAAGAGTTAGTTGTGTTGATGGTATTTTTCACATCATGTGTTGCCATTAATGCCAAAGGGGGAGATCATTGGATGTTGTGGTTGTGTTTTTAATATGTGGTTGTCATTGATGTCAAAACTATTAGTATTGATGATTTTGAAGGTTGTATATGTCGAGGATATTGAGAAAATTAGAATAAATATATTAGAGGTAGTCTGTGAAGCTGTGATGATCAGAATGGTAGAAATTTTTGTACATTGATAATCAGAAGTCACACATTAAAGGGTTTTTTATTGAGCCTATCTAGTATGTTGTCTAGAAGTTTCATTGGTACGCATCAATATTGGAGTGAGTTATGAGTTTTTGAAGTTTCTATAGTTATTCTGTTACTATAGCAAGTGTTTCTGGAAGAAGAGAATGCAATTCTGGTAAATTAAGTTGTTGTGTATGCTGCTTCAATGTTCAGTGATGGTTCTAGATCAAGATCTATCATTGTGTTATGTCCGCATTGATCCATGTGCTCGTGATCAAATATTTTTCCTTTGTGTGTTCAATTTTTCATGTTCTTGGATGACATGATGGTTGTAGCTTGTTGTGGATACTTATGGATTAATTATTTAATGTTTGGCATGTTCGAGGATGTTTATTTAGGTCTTCATTATGATGTGACTGACTTAGGTTGGTGCACATTGAGATTTTTTCATGAATTGGGCTGACAGTTTGTGTTTATCTATTATTTATTTGTGGCCGACATAGTTGTTGATGCAAATCTATGTAGTGGATATATAAGAGTGATTGTTTCCTCATTTTTAAGTATGCTCTTTGAATGTATGCGAAGTGTGAATGTGAAATGTGCGAATAAAGATCAGATCATTTGATTTTAGAGCAGAGTGTGAAGAATATTGAGCGAAGTGTGAAGAAGTGTTTTTGTGCCTAATCAAAACTATCATCAGGCTTTTGTAGAAGCTATTTTCTCAGTTGAACCTCATCAAATGGATTTAATCTGATTATTTTATGTAAGACATCGATCCTTCCATTCTGAGCAATGAGTTGTAGGTAGTGTGCTTGAATTCATGTGCATTCCTTATTCATTTTTCATTATACTTCTAATAGGATATAATCTTGTGGACTAACATCCATCGTGGTTTTTCCCGTAATAGGGTTTCCATGTATAAAATATTGGTGTTCATGTGTTTATGATGTGTTGATTGATTCATGCTTTCACTTTTATTTATCATAATTGAGATTAAAGTTTAATAAGGTTGAATAAGTATTAAATTCTATAACAACTGATTCCCTCCCTCTCTCAATTGTCTATCCTTATTTTGCCAACATCCTCAACTTAGAGCATTATTTCCTTACTAATTCTATTGATTTGACACAGTGTCACTTTATATCCCATTTCCTTTGGGAACCTCTAAACATGTGTTTTTTTCATTGACATGTTGGTGAGTTCAATTTATATTCCAACCAATCTATGTACTATCCAAACCTTTTTCAGGCCAACCCAATTTACCTTTTACAAGTTGTTTTCTCACAATCACCTTTCCAAGTGACTCTACCCCAATTCTTGGTAACTTATCTTCTCATAACCTTAAGCACTCTCAAGTTTCTTGGTTTCCTTTTCTTATTCTCAATCAAAAACCTAAATTGATCTCATCAATTTTGGTTGGTGGAACCATGTCCGCTTCGTTGATTACTTCATTTATGACCATTCTGGTATCTTCCCTCATTCCAAGGTAGTAATTTATTCTTACAAGGTCTTAGCCTTGCAAAAACAAAATATTTTTTCAAGAGTTTTCCAACCTCCTTCATTGACTATCTACTTCAATTGGAGTTTCCAAATTATGCCAATAATGCATACTCATAGATTCATAGTATTCTTACTAAATCCAAGAATCCTTGACTCTCTTTGCAACTATAGGTTTCTATCAATAAGGGGGTTATTTCAATTCTCCCCATCTTCTTAGAGTCTTATAGCTACTTCATAGGATGAGGGTACCCATTATTAATCCTTCTTAACCTTCCTACATAACCCGATTCCATAATCTTCCACAATCCAAGGGGGTATCATAATGAGTTGTGGGTTTAGGAGTTTTCAACTCCAAGGGTGACTCTTATCTAGTCCCAAACTTAAACAAGTTACCAAGAATATCATCTTCCTTTTCATTTCTCTTAGTTCTTTTCTCTTGCCATCTTTGCATAAGAACTTTTCAACCATTATCTTCTGATAAGGTTTATGCATTGTTTGTGTAATGAGCTCATAGGATCTAGAGTTGAACCTGGTAGCTCTGATACCAAATGTAACAACCCGAATGTTCTACTTAGTAAAATTTCCAATGTTTTCACCTCAAGTGAATTAACCATGATGCCATAACATAGAAATAAAAAAGTTTCTTTCCATAATGTAAATTACATGTACATTGGAAATAACACTATTTACAAACTTCCATTGCATTCCATAGTAATTTCACAAACCTTTCCACAACACAGATTTCATATTGAATAAACTCAAGTTTATCATTCAAGATTACACCCTTCCATATAAATGGGTACATGATACATACATATCTCTTTTGAGCTTCATTTGGCAATAGATATACAAACTAGTCTTGATGTCACCGCAATGGTGCATACATTCTGGATGTCCTTGCTCTTTGGTGCGTACACTCCAATTGTACCCAATGCTAGCACAAGAGTCCACAAACCTCGACCTCCAAATGATGAGGAGAAGCATCACTCAAGCACTTTCCTGCCAACCACGGACTCAAATGTGGTCCCCCACACATCTATCACATATGACAAGATGGCCCTACCCTTCGACAAAGAGATTGGTTGGTAAACCTCATAAAAAATTCCTATATGAGCTTAGTGTTGTGTCTTACAAACCAGAACCTAATCATATGTGTGTTTCCCCTAGGAGTATGAAAATCCCAAACTAGAATACATAAAGGGAATACAGTGAATTGACAGTGTAAATAGTGGCAACTTACACTAATTTGGCCAAAGTATTCTCACCTAGTACTTCGAGTGACAGTCTTCCTATTCACATACACTTCTATAGCTCAGTTTAGAGTATGACCATTCATATACTATGCTTAGGTGATTTCCTTATATAGGTAATCCCTAACCTTAGAAATAACCTATTCCCCTTTTTCCAAATTACAATGGTATAACTTTATAATCTAAAGTTTAGCTTCATAAGCTTTATCTAATCATAGATTAATACTCATAAATAACTAACTTCATTCAGAAATAATTCACATTATTACATGATTCTCATCAAGAGAGTAGTATCTTCCAAGAGTGACCTCAATCAAAGAATAATGTAGTGTAGGAAAATGTATCCCTTTACATTTTCACACTTTTTTGGGCCCTCCTTGCTTAAATTGGGCTTCTTTATTCCTTATTTGGTCTTATTTTGCATCCACAAGCCTTATTTAATGCATTTTTTTAGGATAATCCTGACATTTAATAAATGACAAATCATTATTCAATGTTTGCGGTTGTGTGTTCCAGATCTAGTGATCTGGGACTCATACACCACCTTGGGCATATGGGCCCCCCTAGGTCTCAGGCCTAATTTTAAACATTGCATCGAACTTAAGATTTCTTGAAATTTGTGTCTCGTGTTTAAGACATTGGGACTCATACAACCCAACTAGCGTATGAGTTCTGCTTTAACCAGAACCTATTTTAAATCAAATTCTTGGTGGGATTTTATTATCCTAGATCTAATGTCAACTTGTAGTGTTGTAATTTTGGGAAATTTGGCATAAACAAGTATAAATACAAGGTTTTTTCATATAATTTCACCTAAGAAATCATAATAACAATCCTAGTAATTTTCATGAGCAAGTGTGATCTAGCAATTCAAGCATTCAAGAGCATTCAAGAGTTGATTATCAAGCATTTTGGAGCATCATTTTAGGATTCAACATCATGTCAAAGTCTTCATGCATCATGTGTTTTTTTGAGCTAACATTTGTGATGTAGGTCTTCATGATTCAAGCAAGTATTCAAAGAAATTAGCTCATATCAAGATCAAGAATCAAGATCCATATCCATTAGAGCCATTTCATACAAGATTGTAACCTTTATTTAAAGGATTTGGTGAGTTGCAACATTACATTTGTTCATTCATCATTCCTTCCTATTATTTCATTTCATTTCAAGGATTAATTACCAAAATGGGGTTTGACCAAGGCAAACCCCTATTCCCTAACACAAAAAAAAAATTCCCTCTTAATGTGTGATTATAGATTTAGGTGAATTGAAGCTTAAAGGTACTTTGAAGACAAAGTTCCAAGATTGAATAAAGTTGTCAAAGTTGTCATCTTCACAAAAAATCACCTATAGGCCAGAATTCAGACTTTCAGAATTGGAGATCGAACAAGATGAAATCTAAATAAGATCACTCAAGGCTACATAAGTTTCAATCAAACCCTAATACTAGGACTAAATCACCCCTCTAGGCGTATGAGTCCCAGTATATCTATTTTCACCAGGTTTTTGTAGATCCTAATTTACTAGCAGAAGATTCTAGATTATGACTAGATTCTTGTAGCAAGACTAAATCACCTAGCCTGGCATATGAGTCCCAGTGCACTTCAGAAAGAACAAATTTTAGGGTTTTCAAATCTTTTTTAGACATCTCCTATCCTTCAGGTAGTTTTTTGTTTCTCTCTTTTTAGTAATATGATTTTATGCTTTAAGTTTCTAGGGTTTTATGCATTAGACTTTGCATCTCTCCTTTGAAGCTTCATTTTAATGGTGAACCCCTCATTTAATCGCACCTAAGGAAACCCCCTTCCAGACCTCCCCTCAATTAAGTCACTTGGTTGAGGGATCTCTAGGGTTTCCTAATGATCTAGAGAGTGAAATAGGTCCCCTAATTTTTCCATCTCCTAAAAGGTGAACACACCTTATTTCTTTTGGTTCATTTTGGTGAACTTGACCTTCAGACCCTTGAATTTTTTATTTGGAGAGCATTGTACTCCTAGATTTAGATTGCATTAACTTTGCATTAGATTTGCATTTAGGACTTCTAAATCTTGCATTAGTGGAAAAGTGCATATAGGTTGCATTGTTGCATCTTGCACCATTCAAATTCATTGGAAAACTATACTTGCAAATAGTAATTTAAACATACAATCTAGTAAACTTAACATCAACTCAGAATTTGCTGAATTTAGTTTAAAAACCCTAATATGGAACTCATCCGCCCACCTGGGCGATTTAGTCCCTGTACAGGTTATTTTTCTAGATTTTTGGGAATTCTGTGCTGACTATTTTTCAGTATCTAAACCTTCCAAAAACCCTAACTAGGGCTCATTTGCACCTCTAGGTGATTTAGTCTCGTATCAGGTCTGCATCTATATTTTACAACATTTAAAACTTATTTTTTGTGCTTGTTTTCTATTATCAGATCTCTCTTTCAGTTTGCCAATTTTCTATTTCATTCATTTCATTAGATCTAGCTTAATTTGGTTTCATTTCGACTGAATTTGTAAACATAAGAATTAAAATTAAAGAATAGCATTGATCTTGTGTTCATTGCATTTATCTTACATTCATTGATTGTCCTTTGCATGAGCTTTACAACTTGGTGTCCTATTGCTAATACTATAGTGAGATGAATTTCAAGACTCATGTCATCTTGCAATAATACACTCATCATGGATCTTGGGTTACCTAGCTCTTTCACTCATAGTGTTGACACTACTCACTAGGTATAGACTACACCTTTGATAACTCTTTACCTTCAAGTAGTATGACAAGTGTTGAAACAATGGTTGCTAGTGTCCCTCACAAAAACCTAATACAAATCCATGAAGAATTGGAAAATCTACAAAACCAAATGAGTATTGAAAAAATTTCCAACACTGCTATTCCTACCATAGATAACATACACCGCATGATTGAAAGTGAAAAAGGAATATAAATTGCACGTAACCTAGCTCAGATTTTTGACAAACATCTTACCTCAATGATTAGTTATGCTCAAACTTCAAACAATACTCAAATTCAAGGAGGAACCCATATTCCTCCTACAACCATTTCCTCTATTCCCACCTACACCAACCCTCAAGTTACCACAACAATGCAACCTAATAGTAATTCCATTCCTACCTTGGGTATTTCCACTAGCAATCCTTGTACCTTTGTGGCATCTCACATCATATCTCCTACAACTTTACCTACCATAAGTATTCCATTCACTTTCCCCTCAAACACATATACACCTCCACCATATTCACCTCCATCCCAAAACACAGCCAATGACGGCATCCTTAACAAATCTTACAAAATGTTTCATCCCTTCAATGAAAAATTTCCACCATAAACCAAAATCAAAATGGCCAACCATCATACTATGTCAAAAGCAATCCCTTATCTTTGGAGATATTAAGAATGTCGATACCACAAGGTATAGAGATTCCTAGGTTTGAGAAATATGGAGGGAAAGGAGACCCTTCTAACCATGTGGGTAGATGCACGAAGTTGAGTTCACAAAATGTGTAAGTTTTTGCCTTAGACAAAATCCTGAAATCGTGTTCAACAAAATGAGATCCCGTTTTTTAATAAATGGGATCCCATTTAGGTTCAGGGTCCCGAGCCAAAAACTAAAACGAGATCTCATTTTTTAAAATTGGGATCTTATTTTTAAAAAATTGGGATCTCATTTTAAAAACGAGATCCTATTTTGAATAGTTTCCATTTTTGGAAAATTTTCAAAACAGAATCTTATTTTGAAATTTTCGAAAACTTTACATTTTTGATAGCTTTTCAAAAACGGGATCCCATTTTGAAAAAAATCTTTTTTGGAAAATTTTCAAAATGGGATCCCGTTTTGAAATCTTTCTGTTTTTGGAAAATTTCCCTTTTTGGCAAATTTTCAAAACGGGATCCTATTTCATAGAAGCATAATTTTTTTTTTAATGAAACAGGATCTCATTTTAGAATGAGATCCTATTTTTTAAAATATGAATTTTTGGTCAAGTTTGTGCTTTGTTTTTCAGTTCAGGAAAAGGTTTGGGGACCCAAACCTTAACTTTGGACCTGGTTTGACCTACACCTTGAAGGTCATGTCAATGTCACAAGAAAATATGACTTTGGACATATGTCTGAAGACCTTTTTTGCAAATTTTTTTTATGAAATTAAAACTCATTATAGATGAGATAGTGTAGATTCCAAATATGTAATTTTTTTACAATTGGATTATTATTTCTACTTTTTCAATTAATTTCTAATGAAACTTGTCCATAAAATTGAAATATCGGGGTTTCTTAGTATTTTAATAACTTTTTTATTAAAATATTTTCATTGTAAAATGAATTGCACAAAAATGTACTTCAGAAAATTCTTTTCAATTTGAAAAAACTATTCAAAAAATGGTAAGTTTAGGTCATCTTATGCATGACGTAAATAACAATTTTTCAAAACAACAAATATAGCCAATAAAAAATGAACAAAAAAATTGAAAACGTGCTTCAGTGAGTTACAAATATTTTCCCAAAAGGATTTAGAAAAATATGATTATTTAGGTCAAAATATGGATGACATACATGTGCATGGTATGGTAAAAAAAAGGTGACTTTTAAACAGTAGTTTTTAGAAACACCTATTGAAAATCAATTTGTATCATCTTGGTATTGAAATAAATCATATATTTGGAAACTAGACTTCGAGTACTATATTTTATATTTAGTGAATTTTTTTAAGATTCCATCTCTAAGTGCTTCAAATTTTAAGGTCAAATGTGACAAATTCTGAAAATTAGGGAAAACACTTCCACTTTTTGGCCAAAAAGTGGACTCAACTTCTTGCACACACCCATGTTTCCGCTTACACTGCCTTATACAATGATTTCATCCTTGAAGATAAGATCTTGGCTAAGCTTGTCCCTAGGTCCTTGAAAGATATCACTTTAGAATGGTTTTCCGAGTCGTTATCAAATAACTCAATTCATTCATTCAATGAACTTGTTGACACCTTTATCAACCATTTCCAAGTGCATATGACTCCTAAGATGACATTAGTTGATTTGATGAGATGTAACAAAAATTTGATGAAAATTTTATTGATTTCATTTCACGCTACCAAATTCTTTACTCCCAAATTGACGTAAAGATTCTCGATCCTCACCTTCAAGAGATATTCATTGAGAACTTAAAAACTAAGATGCAAGATAAGCTTGGCATGATGAAGTTTCCTTCCTTCATACACTTGTGTATCGCCCTTCATGATTATCAAAATTCGGTTAGTAGTCATGAAACAAAACCCACCTCTAGTCGTTCTGAAAAGTTTGAATCCGCAAATCAAAACAATTACCAACCTTTTAGGAGACAAAATAAAGGATTTCTTCAACTAAATCTCCCTCAACCAACCCAACATGTTGATACACACGTGGTTTCTATAAAGAAGACAAATAATTTTACATTTGGGGATTCAAAAAGGCAATTTACTCCCTTACTCGATACCCTCCATAACACCATGTTACAACTTCTAAAAAAGAACTTGATTTCCTTACCTCTCGTTAAAACTCCTGATCCTCATAAACCATTACCTCTAAGCTTTAGATTGAATTCCTATTGTCATTTTCACTGTTAAAATGGACATGATACAAAATATTATAAGTGTATTAAACATCTTTTGCAAGACCTCGTTGATTCTAATTGTATCCTAATTGGAGGTGTGAATGATCAAGGTAATAAGTGTGTTTCCCCTCCCAACCAAAACTTGCAAATCTTTACCAACCCCATGCCAAATCATGTAATATTTCATTTGTCAAAGCTAGTGAAACTAAGGATGATGTGATGAATTTTGACACAGATGATGACAACATGGATACTAATGAACAAAGTCCTATGGATAGTATGGTTGGATTAATCAAAATTCTACCTCATAAGGGCCAAACTAAAATGCCTCTTGACATTGCTTTCTCATCTAAAGATATAATCAAAAAGGTACTTGATGGTCCTCTTTACATAGCTGGCCAAATCAATGACAAGCCCATTAATTGGATATTAATTGATCCCATTTGTGGAGAGAATGTGATCACTAAATAATTCTTACTTGTGCATGAACTCTATTAAGAAACATATGACAAACCAAAATCATGGATAAAAATGCATAATGGTTTTGCTTTCCCTATGATTGGTTTGATCATCTTTCCTTTAAAAGTTGGACCAAATCAATTAGATGTCTCATTCTCCATCATCCCAACATCAAATCAATTCCATGTGAAGCTTGGTTATCCATTTCTACACTCTATGGAAGTTGTACCATCGATTGTGCATAAATGTTTAAAGTTTCCCTTTGGAAATGAAATCTTTACTATACACCATAGTGACTTTAATCATGTGTCTTCTCATGGGAAATTTTCATTGGATTTCTTTTGGCCTAAGCCTATTGAACCTATTAAATCTCGTGAAGAATTTTTTTTTGAAATCTTATCAAAATTTTAAGGTGAAACACATAACAGAGTTATCCCTTCAAAACATGCCTCAACCCATGATTGAGCCAACAAACCTTCCAAATAACCAAGACCAACCCAAGATAAATCCTTTACCTATTTCCTACAAACGACCAAGTGACAACCAAAAAAATCTTGTCATGCCTCCTAAGATAAAACAAGTTTACAAAGCTAATGAGAAAGTGGTTGAACAACCTCCCATGGTTCGTTCAATTGAAGGAAACAAATCTATGATTGATAAACCTGCTCCTACACAAACACAACTTGAAAATTGTACCAAAAGAAACATAAATGCTAGAGCATAGGCATAGACGTCGTGTTATTGCTCGAAGGTTAAACGAAGAGAACAAGAAAAATCAACATCCAAATTTAACTAAAGAAATACATGATGAGTCTCCCACTTCACCACAATAAAAAGATCATATTGCAACTATAATAAGGACTAGCACCTTCTTTAGATATTATCATTCGACCTCCCATTGTGATTAACTTAGACCATGATGATGAGATTGCTAAAATTGATGAAGAAGTGGATAATGAATTGAATACATTTTTTCCCTCTTCTATGAACTTAAATGACAATTCTCCTAAGAATCTAGTGTTGAACTTGGTGCTTCCCCTAGTTTGACACTTGTTGTTGTCCCTTTGGCTATTGGCCCACCTTCCGTATACAAAGAACAAGATATGGATGCAAACGACATGCTATAGGTTGACTCCCATGTGGCTTAATAGTCTTGTGCATTGTTTTATTTTTCATGTTATGTATGTGATTGCATGTGTGTAATGTTATCTCCCCATACCATTCTATTTTATGTATCTCTCTTTGTGACATTCCTCTATTTGTATCTACATTCTTTTATATGTCGCAAACATTTATCTTTTATTTGTCTTGTTTTTTCCTTTTGGGGATGACACAAGGCATCGATACATTTAGGTCTCTTCCATGTTGACCCAAAAAAAATTCTTATTTTTTCTATCTTTGTGTCATTCTTCCTGATCCATGAGTATTTAGGGAATGATGATGTTTTTGATCTCTCTAAAAACATTATACCAAAGACATACTGACCCCAAATCTGCGGATCCCTTATGTAATTTTTGGATTTCATTGTGCGGGAAACCCCATTTCATGATGTGGATTCATTTGGAAACATATGACTTGGCATAGGGATTTTCAAATAATCTCTCATGTCCTCTTTATTGTTAGCATTTATCACACTCTACTTTAAAGTAATTTATCACAACATGGTGTTTAGCACTTTATTTAAAGTGGGGGCATACATTGGCATTATTCTTTTGCATTTCAATTACAACTCATGTTTCATTGTGTGGTCTTCTTACTTCATGTGATGCACCTTTCTCTTTGTGGTGACATTAGGCGCACAATTTCCTTCAAAAGCATGATCTCTCTTAGCATATTATATTCCTCTTAGTGGCTTGATGTGACACATTGCATCCCCTAAGCTGTGAATTTTCTATTCTTCGATTGGTTCTCTCTTGGAGACACTAGGCACGGTGTTCCCTAAGTTAAGACCTTACGTGAACTAAGAAAATACCATTTTAACATACCTTACACTACCTTTTACATTTACAATAACTATATATGGCCACCTTGCATAACAATCTTTGCTTGCTTGTGGGGCCATCCTGTTTGTTCATGTGTGTTCTAGCATACAAAGTTTTTCTTGCCTCATGGATCCTATTGTTCGTGTTGTGTGGCACCTTATCAAAGTTATCAAGAGGTATAGCTTTGGTATGGTTAGTGTATGGGATCCAAACTAAGGCGTGACCTTCCCATAGCCACTTTCTTGTCTGTGTGAGCACATATCGGTTGTGTGTGTATGTGTCTCACTGGGGGCTCACCTAGTGGACAGCTTGAGGTTCCACTAGCCCTTTTCAGCATCCATTTGGTTTGTATGGTAGAAATTGTGTTCCACTTGTAAATATTTTTGGACAAACAACTAAGGCTTGATCCACTTTGTACTGGACAAAATGTTGAGGCTTGATCCACCCCTTATTTTTCTTTCTCTTTCTTCTTTATGTCTTTGGCAGTGCATGATTGTATCTTGTTGTTTCTTCATACATCATTCACATGTGCGTTCTTTTGTTCCTATGTTGGTTTTCCATAGGATCTTGATCATCTTTCTTTATTTTTTCCATCCCATCTCACTAGCATTGGTACACTTGGACCCCTCTTGATGCGACTTTTTCTACTTTTGTGTGAGTTTGAAGAAATTTCCTCCTCTCACTAATGTGGGGGCTAAACGTAGTGTAGTAAAATGTATCCATTTACATTTTCACACTTTTTTGGGCCCTCCTTGCTAAAATTGGGCTTATTTATGCTTTATTGGTCCTATTTTGCATCCACAGGCCTTATTTAATGCATTTTTTTAGGATAATCCCGACATTTAATAAATGAAAAATCATTATTCAATGTTTGAGGTTGTGTGTCCTAGATCTAGTGATCTAGGAATCATACACCACCTTGGGCGTATGTGTTCCCTAGGTCTCGAGGCCTAATTTTAAACATTGAATTGAACTTAAGATTTCTTGAAGTTTGTGTCTCATGTTGAAGACACTGGGACTCATACACCCCAATTGGCATATGAGTCTCGCTTTAACCGGGACCTATTTTAAATAAATTTCTTGGTGGGATTTTAGTATCCTAGATCTAATGCCGGCTTGTAGTGTTGTAATTTCAGGAAATTTGGCATGAACAAGTATAAATATAATGTTATTTCATATAATTTCACCTAAGCAATAATAACAACAATCCTAGCAATTTTCATGTGCAAGTGTGATCTAGAAATTAAAGTATTCAAGAGTATTCAAGAGCTGATTATCAAGCATTTTGGAGCATCATTTCAAGATTCAAGCATCATGTCCAATTATTCATGCATCATGTGTGTTTTTGAGCTAACAATTGTGATGTAGGTTTTCATGATTCAAGCGAGCATTCAAAGAAATTATTTCATATCAAGATCAAGAATCGGGATCCACATCCATTGGAGCCATTTCATACAAGATTGCAACCTTGATTTCAATGGTTTGGTGAGTTGAAACATTAGTTTTTTTCATTCATCATTCTTTCATGTTATTTCATTTCATTTCAAGGTTTAATTACCAAAACGGGGTTTGACCAAGGCAAACCCCTATTCCCTAACACAACAAATTTTTTTACCTCTTCATGTGTGATTAGAGATTTAGGTGAATTAGAGCTTGAAGATCCTTTGAAGATAAATTTTCAAGATTGAAGAAAGTTTTCAAAGTTGTTAAGAAGTTGTCATCTTCATAGAAACTCACCTACAGGCCAGAATTCAGAATTTCAGACTTGGAGAACAGATAAGATGAAAGCTATAGCAGATCACTAGAGGCTACAAAAGTTTCATTCAAACCCTAATATTGAGAATAAATCACCCCTTTGGGTGTCTGAATCCCAGTATACCTATTTTCACTAATTTTTTGTAGATCCTAATTTACCAGCAAAAGATTCTAGATTTTGCCCAGATTCCTGTAGCAGGACTAAATCACCTAGCCTGGCATATGAGTCCCAGTGCACTTCATAAACAAAAAATTTCATGGTTTTCAAATCTTGTTTAGACATATCCTATCCTCTAGGTACTTTTTTGTTTCTCTCTATTTAGTAATCCGATTTCATGTTTTAATTTTCTAGGGTTTAGTGCATTAGAGTTTGCATCTCTCATTTGAAGCTTCATTTTAATGGTGAACCCCCCGTTTAATCACACCTAAGGAAACCCCATTGTAGCCCTTCCTTCAATTAAGCCACTTGGTTGAGGGATCTCTAGGGTTTCTTAATGAACTAGAGAGTTAAATAGGTCCCCTAAGTTGTCCATCTCCTAAAAGGCGAACACACCTTATTTATTTCTGTTCACATTCCAAATTTAGTATAAAACCATATGTGTTTGAACCTTACCCTATTTTTCTATGTTTCAAGTTGTATGTACTTGTATCAGAGAAAATGAAAGATATTGTATGTGCATATAGGTTCTTAGATTCTATTTTGGGATCAACCTTTCCCTTCATCTAGTATTAGAAGCTCAATTCTAGCTTTGCATGTGCTTTCATGTGCATGTATGCAAGTTTCATGTACTTTCATGTGTGGTAAATTTAATTGAATTTAATTGCATGGGCTTGCATATGTGTTGCATGTACTTGAATGGGATTGAATGTGCTCACATGGTGATGCATGTGGTGTTTGGTGTTTTAGGTATTTCTTCTGGTGATTCCTTAGCCTTTGAGGCTTGAGGGAATCTGAGCTGGAGGAATGGATTGAAATTAATCCTTGTTTGCATGGAGAATTTGTAGTTGATCTTGTTTTCAAGAGACAATAGGAATTGTGAAGGATAGGTAAGATGGAGTTTGGAGTTGATAATGAAACTGATATGGAGCTCTTAGTTAGATAGTTGAATAACTCTAAAGCATGGGGTGTGGTTACACTTCATGGTTTTGTGCAAAAAAATTATTCATGTTGGGTTTCTAAGATGGATCCCTTGGTGATGTGGAGATACTTGTTTTGTTGTGATCATGGTGTGTTGTGCTTATTTTGGATGCTGAATTTAGCTCCTAGTATTGGAAGGCATTGTTTTATAATCTTGTAATGCATGTAGGTTATGGAGTTGATCATTGGATGATCTGGAAGCTTCTGAAATAGCCTATCCCTCTCTCAGATGTGTGTGCATGATGGTGGTGGTGTTGGACTACAAATAGGATTGAAGTTCCTAAACCACTACTTTCTTGATAGATATTTGTAACCTGCATGGCTTGGATTCATGTTCCTTGGATCTAAAGGTTTTATAGATTTTCTACAAAAAATCTATGGTTATGCATATTCATAAAAATCCATTGTTCTGGATTAACTGCTATGTTTTACCTATGACCTTTGGGCTTCTAGATGTCAAGTGGATGTGGATTTGCATGTGTGTTGGAAGACACAATTCTATTTGTAGTTTTTGAATGGTAAAATAAAAACTTGCTATTTTATAGATCTGCCAAAAACTATTTTCTAGATCATGGGTGATTTTGGATGTAAGATAGTTATAGATCTACATGCACGCTTCATGCATGGTTTGAGGAGATACCAGGTCCTCTTTGTATGGAGATGTTGGTATGTGATTAGTAACTCAACATTTATGTGGTGAATTCTTGGAGGGTTATTGACTATGGTGCTCATGTTGTGGTTTATGGAAAATTGGGTTTACTGGTGATCTGGTGTTTGAGTTGTGAAAAGCTACATGATATCTTCTCTGATATCCTATTTTTGCATGTTACTAATATGATGATGGGTTTGCATGTTCAATGTTTGATATCTATGATTCATGTAGTTTATTGGGATGATCACCCATTTAGTTGTAATGGGAGGACTTGCATGTGGACTATCTATATCCATGAGATTTATTCAAAGTTGATGTAGATTCCATTAGCTATCCTTGTATGTGGTTACTTGTATATTGGTATGTGTAGACACTGAAAAATGTCTTGAATGATATCATGCACTCAAATCAAGTATACTAACATCATTTCCTCTTAAAATCCATCATATTTTCACTTAATTAATTAAATTAGCCTATCTATTTAATCAATTGCATCATTTGCCTCTATTAACCTAATTCATTCAATTGGGTTAATTCCCCCGTTTTACGCTAACATTTCATCTTATTAAATTAAATAAATCAAACTATTTAATTTATTCTCTAATTCTTCTTATTTAATTAAATAACCCTAAGTTATTTAATTAAAATGTCATTTCACCTTTCCCCCATTCATTAAATCATTTAATTTAATGAATATCACTTTATTCTTCTAAAATCCCCCTAATTGTATGATTAACATTATTTAATTAACAATTATTAATTAATATAATTACTCCCACTTGCAAAGGAGTATTCTAAGGGAATATTCCTCCTTTAGTACAATCAAAATTTACTTTAATTTGTTAAATTATCCTTTTTCCTCACCCATGAGAATATTCCAAAGAATATTCTCTCCCCTCCAATCATTTAAAAAAGGGAATATTCTCACTTAACTTCAAATGAAAGTTAACTTGTGACTTCTTGTGCAAGTTAATTTTTGACCTCTTTTACAGGTCAAAAGTGTGCTTGTTTGGAAGGAATAAGAACCCTTGATTAAATCTCATCTTTCATTCTCACCCGTTGATGGGAATCCATGATCCATGCCTCCAATTTCCTCCATCCTTGACCATCGATTATCTTTTTCTATCTCAACCCTTCATTTCTCATTTGCTCTCCTATAAATAGGTCACTATTTGGAGATAAATGGATCCATCTTTCAAAAGAAAACTTATGCTATTGAAATCACTCATACTCACACTCATATTTAGCACACATTTAACATATTTTAGTTCATTTTAATTGCATTATTTATTTTTGAGATTCCATTAATGGCTTCCATGATCACATAATGCATCCATTTAGCTTGTTTATTAATTAAGGTTTAGATCATTTAGCTTAGAATCCACTCATATTAGCTTAGAATTAGCATATCTTCATAATTTAGCATAAAATAATGTTTAATTATCTTGCATCATGCTTATTTAGATTAAAATCATCTTTTCATACACATCTCACAACCGTTCCATCATTTTTCTTGAATAAAACTAACTGGAACAAGCTCATTAATCCACAGGATTGGGAAAGGGTCATCATTCAACATCAACGCAACACCACTCCCAAAACAGGATAAGTTTCAAATGGATTAGAGTAAGAAATTTTAACGCTTTCATTGTTTAGAATGCTTTGTTTTAATGAATGTCTAGTTTAACTTCAATTTGATTGATCCTATTTAGATTGGGAATTAGTGGCTTTGTTATGCTTCGATTCTTCATGGATCAAGCATAATCAGCCCATACTAATCTCCTCAATCACATTATGGTGGTAGAAGGAAGGAAAAATTGATTAAAACTAATCAATTTATAGCTCGAATTCTATTCATTTTGATTCTTGCAAGAAAGAGTGACGCCCAAAACAATTTCAATGATGCCTTTGGAGGGCGTTGTCATACAATGACACTATCATCATTTTAAGCAGTGGCGCTTATTAGAAACATTGACATCGATTAAACAAATAGCGATGCTAATACTTTTTAGAGGTATCAAAAATTTCTAAATGGCGATGCCCAACCAAATAGTGACATTATCGTCATCACTGGTTTCTTTGTAGAGAGATGACCAAGTTCACCAAAGGGATGCCCTAGTTCACCAGAGTGACGCTATCGTGAATAGCGACACCCAAGTCTGGTAAGGAATTTAATGAGCATTTTTCAGCATGTGTTTTAATTTTTTTTGCTTCATCAGACTAATAACATGCCTCTAACATTGTTCTGGTTTTTACACTAATAGGGTTTTGTAGGGTTAGATGACATGAAGTTAAAGTGAAGAAGCATTCTCATCTTAATATCTTATGATTGTAACAAGTGTTTGATGTTTTGGGGCACTTATAACCCAATTTCTTATGCTTTTCATTTTATGCCTTAGGACCTCACTAATTTTCATTTGGGTTTAAAAAGAATGCTCAAACGAGACTAAAATTGAACCCTCATTTCATCATTGTATTTTGGGTTTAAAATTGAACAAGATAACTTAACATTTTTTTTGGTGCATAAAATGAATTCATCTTGGCTTTACAAGTTAAAATGAATGAGTTCTTGCTTTTTTGTGACACACTTTTAGCACGTATCCAATCCCCTTTCACTTTGTGCGATCTTGGGTGAAGAGAAACACTCCAAGTGTACTTCGTTGTTTGTGTGCACTTATACTACATATACAATCCCCTTGCACTTCGTGTGACCTTGGGTGAAGAGAAATACTTAAGTACACTTTTATGCTTTGTTTCACCCTTAAGAGAGGACTTACTATGAGATACACCCTGCAATGGGAAACTCATAGACAAGTTATTGCAAGCACGTTTATCGGCAGGCTATATTAAAGGTTGGGAAATCATGAGAAAGTACCTTCTATCCTATACTGTATAACATACTACACCTAGTACCATGCCTTAAGTGGAACGGGAATGATAGTAAGAGTCGTAAGTGGAAAAGTGGGTGTGTATACGACTGGGTGTTCTCGATTTGTTACTAAGAACCAATTATTTAGTTGCCAAAAATCCTTAATGCTTGTTGGTGCAATAATGACTATTTTGAAGCTGCCCCACATTTGTACTATTCATTATTGAAATAGAAAAATCTTAAGGATCTTCAGATCTTTAGGATTTTCAGATTTGGTGTTCTCGAGAAGTGTTTGTCGTGGAGGGGAACCAGTGTCGCAAAATCTCTAACTATTCACATTGTCTTAGTGTTTGGATAAATACG
Source organism: Sequoiadendron giganteum (assembly GCA_007115665.2). NCBI lineage: Eukaryota > Viridiplantae > Streptophyta > Pinopsida > Cupressales > Cupressaceae > Sequoiadendron > Sequoiadendron giganteum. Next base: position 405,547,947 of record CM021107.1, on the reverse strand, counting down.
AGAGGGAACTCAACAAGTATGGCCTTTAAAACCTAGGTGGTAAATGATTGTGATTCAGTTTAATACTTTTCTTGGTTCCAAAACATTACAAACAAACATTCATAATTTTCCTCCAAATTTCTAACCCTTTGGTCTAAGAATGGATATCCTTTGAAAAAAACTTGATATTAATGTTTGTCCTAATAATTTATTCTTAGAGACTCCTAAGTATTTTTTTTTATATCTCAATCCATATTTTCCAAAGTTAATATAGGAAACTATGGCTTGAATTTGATCCTTTTCACAAAATGGACATTGTCAAATTTATGATGTTTTTAACATGGACATTTAGTTTGAAAACATAATCAAGACAAGTGTTTGTGGTAAAATAAACTCACTTAAGCAAGATAACTTAAAAAATTAAACCCCACATGACCATTTGGAGACTGATTGCTCCCATTGAACAACCTGATCTTGAAGGTGTTATAATTCAACCAAAATTTGAACTCATTAACAGAAAAAAAACTGATATCATTAGTATTTTGAGAAGCTTCACTTTTGAAACAAAGGGAACACCCATTCAGTGGAGAAACGTAGCAACAATCTTAGACGAAGAAGAGGAACAAACTGATATTGAGGTTGGAAGGCCCATATTACCACCACCTGTGTGGCAATAAATATATTCTTTTCTTCCATAGACTTAGAATTCTCTAAATGATCTCACACAAACTCAAACTTAGACATCATAGTTCAAAAGCCATCAAAAACCACATTTTGGTGCTCTACCAAAACAGAAACAAATTTGTAGTAAAGTTTTATGAACGCACACTAAGGAAACATCCATACATGTATACATTCTTTATGGGTGAAAAACTAGGTCTTTTTCATGATAATCAACCTATCTAAAACATTGGGTCTTTAGGATTTGAAAACTTTAGAGGTCTAGCATGTTTCTCACTACCTTGGTCTTATCAAATAAAGGTTCAATTTAAGTCAACATTGGGTCAAACACTTCATTCACCCCTTAATCAAATTTCATCCTTCACTTCACCAAACTTTGCAAAACTTTCAAATAAACCAATACTTTTGGACTTGAAACATCTATCAAACCAACCCCTAACTTAGTTGCTTTGTATGTGAAATGTATCGTTTTCCATGAACTTAGTTGAGTTAATTATCATCTTTGAAATAGTTTATCTTGAAGGTCACGAGTCTACCCTAAATATTTACAAGTTCATAAAAATCCTTTATCCTAACATCAAAACATCAAACTCAAGTCAAAAAATTTGTCCCAAAACATTTGCAAAGATCACTCTCCACATCATCCACCTTTTCGTCCCCCATTATCATCATTGCTCAAAAAATACTTAGAACATCCCTTTTACCTAGATTTGAGTCAACTAGAGAGTTCAAACATTACAAATCTCAACACAACTCTCCCAAAGGTGACCCAAAATATATGGTAAAGACAAGATCACAATACAAGAGAATCATGGAGAAAACCAAAGTCACATTTACCTCAAGTGATCCAAATCCTCTAGAATTTGTTCTAAGAAGTCAAGTTACCAAATCACAACAACCATCATCTCTGTCGGGGCCATATGAGATAGAAGACATCACAAACAATCCCTTTGAACTTACTAGGGAGGAAAGCATGGAACATCAAGCCTTCGAAAACATAGCTCCAATTTCACCTTGATTTGTTGCACAAAATTTGACACAAGGCTTCACAACTCCATCATTAGGGATAAATAAAAAATCTAGTCTTGCAACTAGCCTTGCCAAGGACTTTGGTCTATCTCTTCCATTCGAAAAAATCACACTTATGGGTACCCTTGATACCAATCATCCACCTCCAACAACCACTTGGACACCTACCTTTGGTGCTCCTCCCATTCCTAAAGATCTTAAACAACCATAAAAACCCATCAAACTTCATTACTCCACAACAACCTCCACATATCAAGGACACCCCTCTTCATCCATACCCATGAGTACCACAAGTGTTCCCACCATCACACAAAGTCATATGGGCCAAGTGTCTCAAAATAGCACACAAGGGAATTTCAATACCATACCATAGAGTCAAATCTTAATGCAGATAGGTACATCTTTACCCAATCCTCCCATTGGTTCATTCATACCATTGGTTTAACAAAACACATCCACCCCATCCATTATCAACCCATCTCAAAGCAATCCTTTGGTAACAAATCCCACCAACCTAGGTAATACCTTGTTTACATCTCTAGCACAAGGAAATCCTCAAGACATGGGACAAGGGAATATTTTTAATCAATGGACTCAAGGTCCTAGTGTGTCCTTTCTATCACAAAATCTAATGGTACCATCCTCATCTTTCCCCACGGTCCCCTTTACCAAGAAAAATAAAATCAGACCTCAAACTTACATTCCTCCACCTCAATCCACCATCTTACAAGGAATGTTAAACCAAGGGAACCACCAACCTCTAATCACAAATCCACTACCCACTCAAAACATCAACACTCATAATCCATCTCAGATATCCCAACAACCACATGATCCTACATTGTAAGTGCATGCCCTAGCTTTACAATAAGCACAACAAGCTTATCAACAAGCCATCCAACAAAAACAACAACAAAAATTAGCCCTAGCATCCCAACAATAGCAAAAAATAAAGCATCTTTAGCTTTCCAAAAAGCAACAAAACAACAACAACAATAGCAATCAGCACAACAACAACAACAACAACAACAACAAGAAGTAGCCTTAGCAACACAAAAAGCAGTTAGCATCACAACAGCAACAACAGGGCCAACAACAAGCCCTAGTGGCACAAAAACAACAAGAGGCCCTAGTGGAATAACAACAACAACAATCCCTTGTGGATCAACAACAAAAACAAGCCTTACTAGCTCACCAGTATTCCCACCATCAACAACAACAACAAGGTTCCTACTATAATCCTCAACAAAACATCGTCAATACAAATGTGTTAGGAACATATACATTGGTCGCGCCCATAAAAGGATATAGAAGTCACGGTAAATCCTAACCTGGGAATTGGACATTCCAATAGGTGACTAACATCTTCTTATGGTCATTCATTTATTTGTCAAACCAGGGAACGTATACTTGAAATGGAGCGGCACTGTATGTGCACTAAGAACCGATTTTAGCCATAACTTTCTAGAATTAAATGCTCAAAAGGAATTCTAATTCTGATGCAAGGACATGAAGTAAAGTCTTACTAAATTAAATATCACTTAACTAAAGCAGGAATCATAATAACAATTACTGGAAACAAAAACCATGAACTGGCCTTATGCTGCAGGAACAGGCACAGGGATGGATTCCTTATGCTGCAGGAACAGTTTAAGACTGAGTTTGCATCAAAGCTTATGGAAATGGAATTCTAACAAATAAATAATAGAAAGCAAATAGTTAACTACAGATACTCACTAAGTGGGCCCCCTTAGCAAGCATCAACCAATTACGCAGGAATAGAACTCAAAACTTCATCAGTTTTTATTCATACTTTTGAATCTCATACATGGCTATTGCTTGTAAGAAACTTAATGTAAAGCTTTGTTCTTCATTATAACAGTAAACAATTACAATCTATTGTATCTCTATGCTGTAGTCTAAACTCTCTTTTGATCAACCTCTATTCACTCGCGTAGGAGGAACCTTTATTTAAAGAAAAACGACTAACTAACTAATCAACTAATAGAGGAAGCCACGGGTATAAATGCCACCTGAGATGGAGGAACATACTTCATAAATGCGAGTCTATTTGCTCAACTGTCTCAAAGGAAATTTAGAGCTCCACTCCTTCCTAGATCGATGATTCATTTGGTTCTTTCCCAAAGATTCGGACAAAAGAATCCATGCTTTGAATGACTCCTTCACTGGTGCGCTGAAGACGACCTTTTCCCGTGAGTTCTGTTGTGTATTGACTTGTTCATATCATCTCCAACAACCTGTAGAACACATGGCAATAGAGGCACAAGAATGCATGCACTCATAATAGCACGACATTCTTCATTAATCACATGCATTCAATTCATCTTACTTATTCAAACACTACATTCATCACACTAGTCAATTGGGAAGTCAAAACAGGACTATGATTATAGATAGGCTAAGGTATTGATGCATCAAAAGTATAGGATTTCTTATCATCAAATACTACCCATAAACATTAAAAGTTTGTAACCATAGAGTTTAAACATTCATAAAAAGAGAACAAGAGTTTCTAAATTTGAAATCATGACATCCAAATTATAGCCATATTATGGGCTCATCATACATCAACACCTCAATCACCTTCATAGAATCCCACACCACCATACACCCCCTACAAAATACCACCATATCAAAATCCCATATACAATTCATCTGTCATCCCACCATATGTTCCTCCACCAAAACCGCAAGATGATCTAGCATCATAGTTTAAGGCGCTATCCCAAGAAATACAGGATCTTCAGATGGGAAAGACAAGGAAACCACATACATATAGCCTATGCCATTATCCATTCAATCAAAATATTGCAATGGTACCATTCCCTCCCAACTTTAAAATCCCCAAATTCAATAAATACAAAGGGAGATTAATTCCTGTGGACCATGTCAAGGAATTTAACATCATGTGTATGGAGGTGGCCTATAATGATTCTTATTTGGTTTTCCTCTTCCCTCAAAGTTTAACATGTCTTGCCATGGATTGGTTTTATCATCTACCTCCTAGTATCAAAAATTTTCAATAAATCACTGATAAATTCATCGATAACTTCTTCTTTAATCTCGACATAGACGTTAGTCTAGAAGATTTGTACACTCTCAAACAAACCAAAGGAGAATCATTCACCAATTTCTTGCAACGATGGAGACAAAAATCTAGTAAGATCAAGTGGACCCTTCCCGATGAGCAACAAGTGTGGATCATTATAGAAAATTTGGATCCAAATCTATCTTTCCACTTGAAAATTTAGTGCATCACATCTTATGATGAGCTTATCCCTAGAGCCCTTAACATCGAAAGAGCTCTAATCTCACAGGGAAATACTCAAGCTTACAACCACCCATCAACTAGTTCAAATGATAAGCATCGTGTCTGGGATAAGAACAAAAATGTGACAAATGATGGTGTGGTAGATGCTAAGGTAGTCCTAAGTGCTCCTAGGCCAAACAAAAACCAATTTACTAACATTCAACCAGTTGTGCAACAAACAAAATCTCCTCGGAAAAATCAGATCAACAACACTGAGATGCAACAAAGATGAACCCCTAACAAGAAAAACTATCCTAAATGGAAGTAGACACAATTATTAGAACTTGTCAAAACCATCATGAAGAAGTTGGTAGAGTCAAACCTAGTAACGCTTCCCAAATTTGAGAACTACCAAGAACCACAAGAGAAACCATCCTAGTACAATGAGAATGATCTTTGTGAATTTCACAATATCAAAGCACACAAAAAGGTAAACTGCATGAGGCTCAAAAACATTATCCAAGACCTTATAGAAAACGATACCATATTTGTTGAGGTACCAACTAGGAATCAAGATCTTATGATATACAAGACCCGTATGCCAGATTATAGAAAAGTGAACAACAATGAAAAAGCCAAGGATTACACAAACGTACAACATACCTATTCCAACATGGTTGCTTCGTGTGATAGTGTCATCACTATCATCACCATCAAAGGACCTAGTCTAGAGTGTGGAGTGTGGAGTCACCACATGACATCGAAAAGTCACCATCCTGTAGACACATAAAAATGACCTAGGCCTGTGAGCACTATTTTACCAATTTTCATCCTAGCATAATTATGACATTTTAATTATGTTTCTAAGCCACCTTCAACTATTAATTAAATAATTCATGACCTTTGTATTCTTCATGATTATTAAATAAATAGATCTTATTTATTTATTTAATGTGTCACTAATTATCTAAAGTCTAGTCATAATTAAATAAAGTTCTCAATTTATTTAATTAATCTTTGTCATTAATGTCCTCTTGATTATTAAATAAATTTATTTAAATTTATTTATTTAATATGTCACTAATTCCCAAATCCTCTTTTAATTAAATAGATTTATTAATTTATTTAATTAATCAACTACCTCTTCTAAATTAAATAATTATTCCTAATTATTTAATTGCCTTATTTGACATTTCCCTCTTTTTAAATAAAACAATTTATTTAAAAAAGGTCTCACATGGTTAACTGCTTCTTCTTTTAGTAAATAATTTTAAATCAATTATTTACTATATCACTAAATTCATATTTTGAATTAATTTTAATTCAAAATGGTAATATTCCTCTACAAAACAAGTAATTGCTAAAATTACTTATTTTCTAGTTTCATCTTCTTGTTCAAACATTATCTTCTTAATCTTACTAATTTTCATCTCACTATCACATTTATTCTCCATCCTTGATTTAATTTCTTAAATTAAATCTTGTCCACTCATTTGATAATTTTATCCTAACCCTAATTGAGAGTTTCCATTTTGAATCTTGACCATTGATTCTAGGGAACTTCTCAAACTTCAATCCCATCCATCCACCCAAAATTGCATTTTCTATAAAATGTCAATTTTGTCCTCATTTTCAAGGATCTTGAAATCTTGAAATTTTGAATCTTGCATTTGCTTAATCTTAATTTCTCTTGCATTCTAGTATTGTCATTTTAATTATTTGCATTTAGAATTTATTTTCTATTGCATAGCATATAGTACAAATCCTTCAAAACTTTGCTTAGGGGCTTTGCTTAGGGCTGGGCCATATAGTAGAGTTTGCTCATCACAAATCTGAGGGCACACTCATCATCACAACAAGCAGAAGGTGCAATGGAATTCATCCATGGAGAAGGAAGGATTGGGGGAGATCTTTCTTGTTTATTCCTTTACTTCATTATTCCTATGCATTTGATTGACTTTGTGGGTTTTAGTTTTATATTTCATTTTTGCTAATCTAATCTAAAACTAATGCAAAAAAATCCTCAATTACACATCCAAGGAGTCCCATCTCAATCTAGGGCACAACCTACTTTTCCAACATTGAATTCCAACAAGTACAATCTCCTAGATCAGCTTAAGAAGACCCCAACACATATATCAATCTTAGAACTGTTGAGGCTATCCCTCGCGGATAGGGAAATCTTAGAGAAAGTTTTTTCAGAGTCATTTGTCTTTAAGGATATTAATACAAATCAATTTCAAGCTATGGTGGGGCATAGTACTGATCACCTTCTCACTTTCTCAGAACAAGACCTACCATCACATCCATTTCATAATTGTACTTTACACCTCGAGGTCTTTATTCATAAGAACACTATAGCAGAATAGGGAAATAGTATTGGATTAGTGTATTTCAGTTCATGAATTGGGTGATTTGGCTGGCACAAACAGGCATGGCCTTCTCGATGCTGACTTTTGTGCCAACTTTTGCACCGGATGTTTCATCGGACTTAGCGTTGTAGTTAGCGCCAGGAAATCACAACGCCCCCATTAGTGCCGGGAAATAGAGCTGAAAATATTGCCTTTGTTAGCACCAAAAATAGTGTCATAAATAATGTCAAAAATAGCACCTAATTGGTGCCCAATTTGGCTTCCGGTTTTGCTTCTATGTCTTCTTCCATTTTTGCTTCTAGTTTTGCTTCTAGGTTTGCTTCCAATTTTGCTTCCACTTTTTCTTCCACTTTTTCTTATGGTTTTGCTTCCAGTTTTGCTTCTGGTTTTGCTTTCGAGTTTGCTTCCAGTTTTTCTTTCGATTTTTCTTCCAGGTTTGCTTCCAGTTTTGCTTCCAAGTTTTCTTCCAGTTTTTCTTCCATTTTTTCTTCCAATATTGCTTCTATTTTGCTTCTAGTTTGGCTTCCATTGTTGCTTCCTTTTTTGCTTCTAAAAATGCTTCTTGTTTTTCTTCCATTTATTAATTTAATATGTTTTATTTCAATTTAATTAGTTAAATATATCATTCCTCTTAAATAACTCATATGATTATAGAGTAAGTAATTTAATTATTTAACTCATACGATTAAATAACAAGATATTTGTTTTTTTTGGGTCGGTAACACAAAAATTTTGTATTGCTTGTAAAGATAAAAAATTACATCTATTGTTCAGTGACATTACCCACCAAAAGAGCTTAACACTTCTTTGATTTGTTCAATTACATTTTGGAGGTGCCAAGCATTAATTTTACCTTTCATCACCACCTGAACTATTATTGTAACATGATTATCATCTATAATTTAATTGAATTTGACAACATCCATCCTGAGCAATAAATTAAAATCATCATAGGTAATAAATATCCATCCAAAAATCATCGACCACTTTTAATATATATAAATTGATAAGTCAATACTGATAATATCATCATCATATATAAATAAAACAAGTGAAATTCAAATATGATAGTACATCAAAACCATGTCAAAATGATACATGTCCAATAGTCGACATAAGTGAAAAGGATACATGTACAAATGATATAAATAAAATTGATAAATTATGTAACTCAAACTGATAAAATTCAAGATGATACATGTCCAAATGATATATTGAAAATGATACATGTAAATATGATACAACTCAATAATATAGTACTGTAGGTCGTGAAAATGATACATATGATAGTAACCATGAAAAGATTCATCATAATGATATATCGACAATGATCCACGATTTAGTCTATATGATCATGAATGTCACTGGTTAATACCACCAACTATCTCATCATCATCATCACAATTGTGATCATCATCGTCGTCGTCGTCGTCATCATCATCATTGTCATCGGCCTCAGTGTCTTCTATATCTGCATCATCATCATCCTCTGCCATGTGATTTGTACTGGCAAAACCAATATTTTGGGGATCTATATCATGTTGAGGATCATCTTGATCTTCTGGAAGACCCATGTTCTGCAAAAAAAAAAAATTAGAATGAAAATTTATTATTTATTTCATGCAATAGTTTATTTTTCTATTATATATCTAATATTACAACATATGAGACGAAACCATAATCATATTTCATCATATCAAAGTGCACATACCATAATAAAATTTCAAAAAAGTTATAGCTAATATTGGTGAGTTAGGAGAAACTTCATCTTTCAAAAACAAAGCCAATTAGGCTGGCAGACATGTGGATCATACTAGTATTTGGTGGAAGAGGAAGAAAGATGATTGGAACTCTAGAGGCCCACCATACTATATTTTGGTATTCAACCATGAGAGCAGAAGAGAGAGATGATATCATGTATCAAAAAATTAAGCATGCACTCTTCCAGCCAGCAGAGAAGGAGATGATTACTTTGCTTCATTTTCATTTGCATAACTATATCATGGCATGGGAACCAAGAAGACCAAGGATTTCCAGTTTTATGTGGAGATAATGGATGTGGTCCAAAATTTAGGAGGGGCAAGAAGGTCAATGTATGATCTTGATGAAATTGAGGAAGAACAACAAGAGAGGGACATGAAAAATAAAATCAATACAGAGTTTCAAGGATTTGTCAAGTGAATAAGAGAGCTATGGGATCAACCTCATCTAAAATATTTTGAACTAGAGTTTCATATACCATTTAGAGAGCTTGTTTTTCATGGAGTTCCTTTCAAAGCCTCTTCTTTTATTGTTCCTATGGTAAACTGTTTGGTAGAGTTGGTGGAATTACCTTTCTTAGTAATCGCTATTAGTGAGATTGAGATTGTTAACCTTGAGAGAGTAGGACTTGGGCAAAAGGCATTTGATATGGCTATTGTTTTCAAATAATTCAAGTGGGATTTACTCTGCATGTACGCCATTCCTCAATCTTCACTTGATGGCATCAAGGAATGGTTGAAATCCATGGATATAAAGTATTATGAAAGCAGAATGAACTTGAACTAGTGGACAATTTTGAAGAATATTATTGATAATCCAAATAAATTTATTGAAGATGTTGGCTAGGAATTTTTGAATATGGAATCTAGTGATTTTGATTTTGATAATTCAGAAGAGTCGGATCAAGGATATGAACCCTCTGATGTAGAAGAGGAATCATAATCAGATTTCATGTAGCCACCATCAAGAGTGTTACAAGCCAATTAACAAGATGGAGGGAATTCTTATATAAGGATAATTTTTAATGTTGTAGGTACTGGCTTTAATGTCAAACTACAATGGCAACATTAAAATTCCCTAGCAGTATTTATATTAAGAAAATTTCCTTTAGATGCAAGGATTCAAAGTACATCAACCATATTCTACAAATGATTAAATCCCAGAGACGATCTATAGCAATGAAAGAGTCTGAAAAGGTAGAGAGAGCTACATTGGTGACTTAGGAGAAACTTCAGCTTTCAAGAACAAAGCCAATTAGGCTGGCAGACGTGTGGATCAGGCCAACATTTGGTGGAAGAGGAAGAAAGATGAATGGAACTCTAGAGTCCCACCATAATGGATTTCGGTATTCAACCATGAGAGCATAAGAGAGCTGATATCATGTATCAAAACATTAAGCATGCATTCTTCCATCCATCGGAGAAGGAGATGATTACTTTGCTTCATTTTCATTTCAATAACCATATCATGGCGTGGGAACCAAGAAGATCAAGGATGTCCAGTTTTATGTGGAGGTAATGGTCAATGTATGAGCCTGATGAAATTGAGGAAGAACAACAAAAGAGCAATAGGAAAAATAAAATCAATATAGAGTTTCAAGGATTTGTCCAGTGAGTAAGAGAGCTATGGGAGCAGCCTCATCTAAAAGATTTTTAACTAGAGTTTGATATACCATTTAGAGAGCTTGGTTTTCATGGATATCCTTTCAAATCCTCTGCTTTTATTGTTCCTACAGTAAACTCTTTGGTAGAGTTGGTGGAATTACCTATCTTAGTAATTTCTATTATTGAGATTGAGATTGTTAACCTTGAGAGAGTAGGACTTGGGCAAAAGAAATTTGATATGGCTATTGTTTTCAAAGACTTCAAGCAGGATGTACTCCGCAAGTACGCCATTCCTCAATCTTCGCTTGATGGCATCAAGGAATGGTTGAACTCCATGGATCTAAAGTATTATGAAAGAAGAATGAAATTGAATTGGTGGCCAATTTTGAAGACTATTATTGATGATACAGATAAATTTATTGACGATGTTGGTTGGGAATTTTTGAATATGGAAGCTAGTGATTCTAATTTTGATAATTCAGAAGAGTCAGATCAAGGATATGAACCCTCTGATGTAGAAGAGGAATCAGAATTAGATTCCATGTAGCCACCATCAAGAGTGTTATAGGACAATTAACAAGATGGAGGGAATTCTATATAAGGTTAATTTTCAATGTTGTAGGTAATGGATTTAATGCCAACTACAATGGCAACATTAAAATTCCCTAGTAATATTTATGTTAAAGAAATTTTCTTTAGATGCAAGGATTCAAAGCACATCAACCATGTAGTACAAATGATTAAATCCCAGAGATGATCTGTAGCAATGAAAGAGTCTGAAAAGGAAGAGAGAGCTACATTGGTGACTCAGGAGAAACTTCAGCTTTCAAAAACAAATCCAATTAGGCTGGCAAACGTGTAGATCAGGCCATCATTTGGTGGAAGAGGAAGAAAGATGTATGGAACTCTGGAGGCCTGCCATACTGGATTTTGGTATTCAACCATGAGAGCAAGAAGGTCAATGTAGGATCCTGATGAAATTAAGGAAGAACAACAAGAGAGGGACAAGAAAAATAAAATCAGTGCAGAGTTTCAAGGATTTTTCAAGCAAGTAAGAGATCTATGGGAGCAACCTCATCTAAAAGATATTGAATTGGAGTTTTATATACCATTTAGAGAGCTTGGTTTTCATGGAAGAGGAAAAAAGATGATTACTTTGCTTCATTTTCATTTGCATAACCATATCATGGCATGGGAACCAAGAAGACCAAGGATGTCCAGTTTTGTGTTGAGGTAATGGATGTGGTCAAAAATTTAGGAGGGGCAAGAAGGTCAATGTATGATCCTAATGAAATTGAAGAAGAACAACAAGAGAGGGACAAGAAAAATAAGATTAATGTAGAGTTTCAAGGATTTGTCAAGTGAGTGAGAGAGCTATGGGAGTAGCCTCATCTAAAATATTTTGAACTAGAGTTTGATATAGCATTTAAAGAGATTTGTTTTCATGGAAGAGGAAGAAAGAAGATTACTTTGCTTCATTTTCATTTGCATAACCATACCATGGCGTGGGAACCAAGAAGACCAAGGATTTCCAGTTTTATGTGGAGGTAATGGATGTTGTCCAAACTTTAGGAGGGGCAAGAAGGTCAATGTATGATCCTGATGAAATTGAGGAAGAACAACAAGAGGGACATGAAAAATAAAATCAATATAGAGTTTCAAGGATTTTTCAAGTGAGTAAGAGAGATATGGGAGCAACCTCATCTAAAATATTTTGAACTAGAGTTTGATATACCATTTAGAGAGATTTGTTTTCATGGAAGAGGAAGAAAGACGATTACTTTGCTTCATTTTCATTTGCATAACCATACCATGGCGTGGGAACCAAGAAGACCAAGGATGTCTAGTTTTATGTGGAGGTAATGGATGTGGTCCAAACTTTCGGAGGGGCAAGAAGGTCAATGTATGATCCTCATGAAATTGAGGAAGAACAACAAGAGAGGGACAAGAAAAATAAAATCAATGTAGAGTTTCAAGGATTTTTCAAGCCAGTAAGAGAGTTATGGGAGTAGCCTCATCTAAAAAATTATGAACTAGAGTTTGATATACCATTTAGAGAGCTTGATTTTCATGGAAGAGGAAAAAATATGATTACTTTGCTTCATTTTCATTTGCATAACCATACCATGGCATGGGAACCAAGAAGACCAAGGATGTCTAGTTTTATGTGGAGGTAATGGATGTGGTCCAAAATTTAGGAGGGGAAAGAAGGTCAATGTATGATCCTAATGAAATTGAGGAAGAACAACAAGAGAGGGACAAAAAAAATAAAATTAATGTAGAGTTTCAAGGATTTTTCAAACAAGTAAGAGAGCTATGGGAGTAACCTCATCTAAAATATTTTGAACTAGAGTTTGATATAGCATTTAGAGAGCTTTGTTTTCATGGAAGAGGAAGAAAGATGATTACTTTTCTTCATTTTCATTTGCATAAGCATACCATGGCGTGGGAATGAAGAAGACCAAGGATGTCCAGTTTTATGTGGAGGTAATGGATGTGGTCCAAAATTTAGGAGGGGACAGAAGGTCAATGTATGATCCTGATGAAATTGAGGAAGAACGACAAGAGAGGGACATGAAAAATAAAATCAATGCAGAGTTTCAAGGATTTGTCAAGCAAGTAAGCGAGCTATGGGAGCAGTCTCATCTAAAATATTTTGAACTAGAGTTTGATATACCATTTATAGAGCTTAGTTTTCATGGAAGAGGAAGAAATATGATTACTTTGCTTCATTTTCATTTGCATAGCCATACCATGGCGTGGGGACCTGCAAGAAGACCAAGGATGTCTAGTTTTATGTGGAGGTAATGGATGTGGTACAAACTTTAGGAGGGGAAAGAAGGTCAATGTATTATCCTGAGAAAATTGAGGAAGAACAATAAGAGAGGGATAGGAAAAATAAAATTAATGTAGAGTTTCAAGGATTTGTCAAGCGAGTAAGAGAACTATGGGAGTAGCCTCCTCTAAAATATTTTGAACTAGAGTTTGATATAGCAATTAGAGAGCTTGGTTTTCATGGAAGAGGAATAAAGATGATTACTTTGCTTCATTTTCATTTGCATAACCATACCATGGCATGGGAACCAAGAAGACCAAGGATGTCCAATTTTATGTGGAGGTAATGAATGTGGTCCAAACTTTAGGAGGGGAAAGAAGATCAATGTATGATCCTGATGAAATTGAGGAAGAACAACAAGAGGGATAGGAAAAATAAAATCAATGTAGAGTTTCAAGGAGCTGTCAAGTGAGTAAGAGAGCTATGGGATCAACCTCATCTAAAAATTTTTGAACTAGAGTTTGATATACCATTTATAGAGCTTGGTTTTCATGGAAGAGGAAGAAATATGATTAATTTGCTTCATTTTCATTTGCATAACCATACCATAGTGTGCGAACTAAGAAGACCAAGGATGTCTAGTTTTATTGTGGAGGTAATGGATGTGGTCCAAACTTTAGGAGGGACAAGAAGGTCAATGTATGATCTTGATGAAATTGAGGAAGAAGAACAAGAGAGGGATAGGAAAAATAAAATCAATGTAGAGTTTCAAGGATTTTTTAAGCGAGTAAGAGAGTTATGGGAGCAGCCTCATCTAAAATATTTTGAGCTAGAGTTTAATATACCATTTAGAGAGCTTGGTTTTCATGGAAGAGGAAGAAAGATGATTAATTTGCTTCATTTTCATTTGCATAACCATACCATGGTGTGGGAACCAAGAAGACCAAGGATGTACAGTTTTATGTGGAGGTAATGGATTTGGTCCAAACTTTAGGAGAGGCAAGAAGGTCAATGTATGATCTTGATGAAATTGAGGAAGAACGGAAAGAGAGGGATAGGAAAAATAAAATCAATGCAGAGTTTCAAGGATTTGGCAAGTGAGTAAGAGAGCTATGGGAGTAGCCTCATCTAAAAGATTTTGAACTAGAGTTTGATGTACCATTTAGAGAGCTTGGTTTTCATGGAGTTCCTTTTGAAGCCTCTACTTTTATTGTTCCTATGGTAAACTGTTTGGTAGAGTTGGTGGAATTACCTTTCTTAGTAATCACTATTAGTGAGATTGAGATTGTTAATCAATTAGGCGCGAATTTATTGTAGCAATGAGAGAGTCTGAAAAGGAAGAGAGAGCTACACTGGTGACTCAGGAGAAACTTCAGCTTTCAAAAACAAAGGCAATTAGGCTAGAAAACTTATGGATCAAGCCATCATTTTATGGAAGAGGAAGAAAGATGACTGGAACTCTAGAGGCCCACCATAATGAATTTCAGTATTCAACCATGAGAGTAGAATAGAGAGCTGATATTATGTATCAAAAAATTAAGCATGCATTCTTCCAACCAACGGAGAAGGAGATGATTACTTTGCTTCATTTTCATTTGCATAACCATATCATGGTGTGGGAACCGAGAAGACCAAGGATGTCTACTTTTATGTGGAGGTAATGGATGTGGTCCAAACTTTAGGAGGGGCAAGAAGGTCAATCTATGATCCTGATGAAATTGAGGAAGAACATCAAGAGAGGGACATGAAAAATAATATCAATGCCGAGTTTCAAGGATTTGTCAAGCCAGTAAGAGAGCTATGTGAGCAGCCTCATCTAAAATATTTTGAACTATAGTTTGATGTACCATTTCGAGAGCTTGGTTTTCATGGAGTTCCTTTCAAAGCCTTTGCTTTTATTGTTCCTATGATAAACTATTTGGTAGAGTTGGTGGAATTACCTTTCGTAGTAATCGCTATTAGTGAGATTGAGATTGTTAACCTTGAGAGAGTAGGACTTGGGAAAAAGGAATTTTATATGGCTATTGTTTTCAAAGACTTCAAGCGGGATGTACTCCACATGTATGTCATTCCTCAATCTTTGATTGATGGCATCAAGGAATGGTTGAACTCCATGTATATAAATTATTATGAAAGAAGAATGAACTTGAAATAGCAAACAATTTTGTAGACTATTACTGATGATCCAAATAAATTTATTGAAGATGTTGGTTGGGAATTTTTGAATATGGAAGCTAGTGATTCTGATTCTAATAATTCAGAAGAGTCAGATCAAGGATATGAACCCTCTGATGTAGAAGAGGGATCTGAATCATATGAGGAATGTTTAGAAGATGAATCTCTTGTGGAGTTAGAGGAGGACGAAGAAGAAGAAGAATATTTTGAAGAGGAGGAAGGTAAAACATGGGATGAATTAGAAGCTGAGGCCAAAAATGCAGATAAGGAAAAAGGAGACGAGTCTAATAGTCAAGAGGAAAGGCAACAACAAAAGGTAAAATCTACAAGGAAGTCTCAGGCACCTGATATTAGAGATTCAAGAGGAATTTGTGCCAAGAGGCATAAATTCAGATGAATTGAGTTCATCTAAATCCTTCTACTATTTATTCATACACATAAATGGTCATCTTGTAATCATAAGATTTGAGCTCTATTTACTCATCCTATGCATCAATAAACAACTCAACACAAGAGATGAAAATTGACATATTAACACAACAATATCCAACTAAGTTATTGAAACTCAACTATTGATACCTCTTTCTCCATCCAGATTAATAAATCGTTCCACTTTTTGTGTTATAAAATTCATTTCAAATTTATTTGGATGGCAGCCATATTTCTCCTCCTATCAAAACATGGCACATGGACTAGTTAAACTAATTAATATGCAATCATTTACTTTTTCCAAGGAAATAAAAAAAATATCATTTAACATATTAAATATACTTACAAATGTACATATCAAGGTCTATAAACCTTGCTGCCACTGCGATGTGTGGCACGAAGTTTCTCAACCCTAGCTTTGGAGGCCTTGTCCTGAAACATATACTAATTCAATTTAACTATGAAAAAATAAAATTTAAATATCGTTTAATAAATTTGATATAATCTTATGACCAAATTCAAATACTTGCGTACTCTCCTCACCAAACTTCCTTCGCGCATCAAACTTATCATATGCTTTTATAGGCTCTTTCCATAATTTCACACTTACATCAATTGGACTTTTTTTTTGCCTTAGCTCAGGAGGGATTTATTTTATCTTCTTTGTTTGGTTGCATCGAAATTTCTTGAAATTTTGAGACATTCATAGCTTTATCTTCTTTACAGACCAACGTGTGCCAAATTCATTCTACATGTCATGGATAAATTCTTTTTTTAGGTGCATGGGTAACTTTGAGAATGGAAAATGTAGATGGTATTTGAACCGTTGAAGGCATAATTCCTTCAACCTATTCACAAACGTTTTCCCAACATCCATCATTCAGACTTCCCCTGAAACCACCTCGTATTATATCTTTGTATTGTAGCTACCAATGCAAGATTGAAAACATGGTGTGGTGGAAGAATTTTTTGTCCCAAGAGTGGAAGTACGGCTCCCTATTCCACATTCTTAGATTTTAATTTCACTGATTTCCTCTTGGATCTTTTGCTCAATCCAGAAATAGTTGGGGAGTCAATTGATTCCCTTTGACACAATTGATTTGTTTGCAATGTTTGAGGGGTGTTACTAGATTGTTTTTCTATGTATCTGACAAGTGTTGTTCAGTCCACATTAACCAATTTGTTCACTGCCTCTACCCCCAATATGGAAGCCAATTCATCTGTATCTTTTTCAGTCTCATGTCCCTATATATATATATTTAAATTATATTTCTTCTTTTAAATTTAGAAATAAAAAAGTAAAAAGTAAAATTCAAAGAAACAATGGAAACACTTACAAATCTATAAATTGACAATGAATTACCTCATTGTGGCCAAATTTTGCTAACGATGCTCGCTTCCCTCCATTGCTTGACATTTTGAGGTGACCTAGGGAAAATTATTTTTGTCCAGTTTGTGGAGGCAAACAAAGTACACACTGTCAGGTATGAAAGTTTTCCTCCAGTTTGTAGTATGAAAGTTTTGTTTTGTGGGAAAAAATGTTCATTGGGTTTGTTTAATGTTGATAACCCAGGGAAAATATGTTCACTCGGTTTTCTTAGTGTTGATAACCTTATCAAGAAAACTCTTTCATAAATAAATCTTCCAAGAATTTATCATAGCATCGATGACTATGGCGTGACTGGGCAAAACCAAGCAGTTTCTGTATTTATTTTCAGCAGTTGCTCAGTAGTGACCAACCCAATTCCCAAATTTTCCAAGCAATTCACTAGTTCCTTGATACCCAGGCTAGGGAAATAATACAGAGGCATCCTTGCTTTGTGCTATAATATTTTGAGCCGAATCTCAAATGGGTAGGGTAAAATGTTTTGTTGGTTTTGCAAATGTTTTACAATTTATAATGATGGGACAATTTAGAGGTTTCCTGGACTAGTTAGGCCAAAAACTAGTAAACAATCATGAATTCAAATGTTTTACAAAGAGCAGTAAACAATCACAAATTCAACCAAGAAAAAAAAATTGTAACCTTACCTATGGTGTTGCAGACTAAATCAAATTTCTCATTAGTTGCTTGTAGCACCTTGCTCTCTTCCTTCGTGCGACATTTTTCCTTTTTTTGTCGTCTGATCTCTTCCTTCATGCAGGAAATTTTTAAATTTTAAATTTTGATTCATTAGTCGACACTTTAGTCAGCGTTAGTTAACGCCAACTTTAGCGTCGACTCTTAGCCGTTAATGTAATCTATTTGGGACGTATAAGGTGACGTCAAGTGCACCTATCATTGTTGTACAGGGACTATTTTCATTGTTGTGTATCATAGGATCCATAGTGTTGGAAATAATTCCAAATCCTACCTTGTTTTTGTGACCACCGCTGTCTCGTGGCTCCTTCATCAGCTTGGTGTGGTAGAGTGGTTTTTACCGCAGTCCCACAAGGTGCTTCATCCTTATTGGTGGTAGTGCAGTGAAAGCTTTTGTGGTGGCACACGAGTCTTCCTTTTGTTCCTGGCAGTGTTGTGGTGACTCCCGTAGTCCTGCAAGTCTTCTTCCATTGGCATGTGGTAGTGCGATGACCACCATTATCCCGAGGCTCCTTCATCAACTCGGTGCGGTAGAGCGGTTTTAACCGCGGTCTCGCAAGTTGATTTTTCCTTCTCGGTAGTAGTGTGGTGAAAGCTTCTTTGGAATAATTTTTATTCACATAGGAGGCCATGGAGAGAGGATGTGGATGGCATATAAATACTAAATCGTTGAGAGGAAAGTGGGTGGAAATAGATGAGACAACAAAATCTGCAGATACAATAGAGGTAAGAAGAGAAAGAAACCTCAACCAAAGGAGGAAGGTTTTTATGAATTCACAAATGCTACAACATAGAGGAGATAAAGTCATTTTTTTGTCCATGAGGCCTCTAAGGTCAAACTTATTGGTTGAAAATGCACAGGAATGGTGATTAAATGTGATTCTATGATCAAGGGAAAAGTTTGAAAATTAAGATAGCCAAAACATGATATCAATATGTCAAATATATGACTAAAGTGATGTTTTGTGTTGGATAGCATATTCGTTGAAATGATATAATTAGTGTACTAGAAATTATTTACTATGTTGTGTAATATAGGGGCCAGACAATGCCATGCCAATAGATCGTGCCATATCAAATGAGGACACAAAAGATGAAGCGGGACATCAGATACTCAAATTTTGACATAACTTCTAGGAAAAAATGATCTGATGGCATTTTATGATACGTCCATCTTTTTTCACAGTATTATTGAAATTTATAATTTATTACCCAATATTGACATAAATTAATGCATGTTGTTGATAATTTTAGATGGAGATTGGAGCAAATGCAAAGCCTAAGCTCTCAACTAGCAAAAGAACAAGATATGTACGTGGATGTGGACCTAAAACCATTAAATCACGTAGATGACAGTGGGTGGAAGAGGATATGACAATGGATACTGCAGATACAATAAATGATTGCACTAAAGAAGAGGTAGGTCAGGACTATAGTACATGGGATGAATACTTTGAGAAAATTATTGTTTGTGGATGTTCTGTATGTCATGGAAAGAAACAATTCAAATGAGTGATTGTACAAAGAAATTACATAGATGATGAGCTTCCAGTTGGTAGTATGCCTCCTACAATTGATTCAAATCCAATAGGAATTGTGGTGAGGAATTTTCCAATTTGATATAAATAGCATGTATACTTCGTTTAAACGTTGTTTTATATTATTTAAATAACTAATTTTTTCTTAATGGATACTTGCAAGATAAAGTTCTTGGTTTAAAGTTTCTTGGATCACCAACTTCCAGCCTAGAGGGAAATGATCATTTATCAGATGATACATCTAACAAAAATATGCACCAATATACCAGCTCAGAAGATGAGGAATTGATGAAAACAAGTAATAGAACAAGAACCGGTGTGAAGATGCATAATTTGCTTAAAGACAAGGGGAATGTGGACTACATACCCTATGAGAATGAATGTGATGGAGATGATGAATTTCCCTTGAGTTTGAGATCAATTTACAAAGAGAAATTTCATCGTCAACTATATTTTGCTTGGCCTAGTGATCAACAACTACCTAGAGTGTATGAGGTGTTTCAATTTTGGGGATACAACTACATGAAACGACCCTCCAATATTCATGGAGTGAATCTAGGCCTCTTTATTGTCCAAAATGTACATGTGGGATCCAAACATAGAAACAATTCAAAACGAACCACTAGGAGATTAATGCCATATTATGGTCCATCATATTATAGTGGTGAATGGAGAAGGCTAGCAGAATATAAGCCTAGCATGTCAGCACATGGTCTAAATTCAAATATGTATACACATCGTCTCCAATTGGAAAGTGGAAAAGAAATGAATAGAGTTCATCTTATGTATATAGATGGACGTGCATACACACACAAAAATATTGCATGACCTATAAATAGTAGTAAGGGAAGGGACCCTACTATAAGACCGAATCGCCAATTTGTTGAGGTTATAAATGATAAAGATGGAGATATTGAAAGAGAGGTTGATAGATTGATAATGGTTGAGGCTATTATGGAACTTACCATTGGGGATGAGTTATTTATTGATTACCCCTTCTTAAAATGCACTCCTGCACGAAAGAAGAGGGAAGAACAAGGTCTCCCTAAGGATGTTCTTAAGGGTAGAAAACCAAAGAATAATAAATGAGTGTGGATTGATGTTTTATAAACTATGTTTTAAAATTTGTGTTTTATAGCAATTATTGTATAAAAAATTTAGTCTATAAAATAATTTTTCATTATTCAATTGATGTATATATGTTCATACAATTTATATAATGTCTAATATATGTATGTCATTCATGTGCAGGTATTTTTCTATGAAAATATTTTGGACCCGAAATGGATATTTGTCATACATTATGATCCAAGATTAAGGCATGTATTTGATGATGCATTAGTTGATACTAAGCAAAACAATGATGGCCAAAAAAATGAGAGAGGTATTAGAGAACATCGAAGAAATTTACATCCATGATGATGTTGAAGATGGTTATGTTCAGGCACAAGAAGACAAGAATCCAAAGTTAGATGATGTTATGGAAGACAACAATATGGATGGTATAGAAAATGGTGATCCAAATACATCTGGTAACAATATAGATGGTCTACAGTAAAATTTCAATGATGATGAATATGATGCGGGTCAAGATGAGGATGATGATAATATTAAATACTTGAAAGAATATACGAACATTGATAATGATACACTAGATGACATTGTAGTAGAAAATAATGTTAATGACCAAGACTTCTAAATTTTTAGAATTATTTGTAATCCATGTTTAAAAAAGGATGATTCTTATGGCCTAAAATTTGAAATGCTCTAGTAATATTATGTTGTACTTGGACAATTAAAAACCTGCTTTATTCTCGCAGCAAGCTTTTTTATTTTCCATTATAATTTTAGACCAAACAACATTTGCAGGGATGGCCTTTTACACCAATCTTAATTTGTATGAAGTTCATGAACCTATTGTCAAGCAGTAAATTCCTTTCGTATACAGAAAATCTAAAGGCTTCATTTAAGAAAAGATAAGTAGGCTCTTTATGAGGGTAATCCACATGCAAAAAGTAAAAAGCACATAAAAAAAAAATTGTACAGTAGAAAATCAGATTCAATCAGTAATTGTCTTATTTCACTTACACACTTATTAGAAAGACATAGGGTATTCACCATACATTTCCCTTGACAAATAAAACATGTTCTTTCATTTATTTGTATTGTATATCTCAAAAGTGAAATTGTTGTTACATAATGATGCACTAAGAAAATAATATATACAAAAAATACAAAGAAAATGTTTGAAATTTAACATGCAACCTATTGTGTTGTGCTGAAAGGAATCAAAATTAATTGGGACAAGAAATAAAAATAAAATTTTGATGATTGTAATTAAACGTGAATGGGATATGAAAAGTGTGGACAATGATGGTGCTGAAATTGAAAACCCTGATTCTGATGATATTACTATTTTATGTCATTCAAGATAAAGAGCACATACAATTGTATATACATAGGAAATGAAGATTTGAAACTAGTAAACTGAAAATATAAACATCGTAAGATTTTTCCTTAAACAATAATTCACATACTCACTTACAAAAAAGGGTGAAGCTTTTCTTATTCAAACTCTATTTTATTTAATAAACATAACAGTAAAAGAATATTTACAAGTACAAGAGTATATACACTATTTCATAGAAAATAAGGAATGTTTCATAGAATTACAAGGACAATAATATATCATCATCATCATATCCTTAATTACCTATTGCAATATCCTTAAATTGTTCAATCTTTGGTATGAATTGTTGGCAAAAAAAAAAAAAGATTACTTGGATGCTTCTTCCATTCATTTTGTATCAACATATGTTCATGAAGACACAAAATTTAATAAAATATTAATGCACGTAACTCACAATTATTTAAATAAGCAACTTTTTTAAATTTATTATTTTTAAATAGTTTCCATGTTTGTGTTGAACATGTAACAAGGCAAAATAAGCTCAAATTTTCAAAAAAATTAGTAGCTCTACCAACATCCACAATAAATTCTTTACTGTATCAACATATTAGTTCACATAAGCACAGTATTGAGGCTCAATAACTGATATTCATTCAAATATAAGAAGAAATAATTATGGTAAACATTAGAAAAATACAGAATGATAACATAGTCATGGAGAATCTCTGATAATAAGATGTTCTCCATTATATTGCTTCAATTGATATATTAATAACATAAGTCTTCAAAATGGAAATGATATATGATGATGATAATTTAAAACTAGGTTGCGGTTTCCTATTTATATAGGAAGCAACAAGCTACCGGCCTTTTACAAAAAGAAACGACCTTTCATAACTACTTCTTTTACTAACAACTATTTAATTAGCATAATCAAGGAAATAACAAGACTTAAGACATTTTGACATATGGTTCCTTTATTCAACGTAGAAGACTCATGATCATTGATCTGGAAAAGTCTTCCTCTCCATGATGAATGTCCAAATACTCTCACCTCAGTGTCCTATTCTTCTGAAACCAACAACTATTTAATTAGCATAATTAAGGAAATAACAAGACTTAAGACATTTTGACATATGGTTCCATTATTCAACATAGAAGACCCATGATCATTGATCTGGAAAAGTCTTCCTCTCCATGATGAATGTCCAAATGCTCTTGCCTCAGTGTCCTATTCTTCTAAAACCAAATAATTTTCCTCCCACTGATACACCATA
Organism: Sequoiadendron giganteum; assembly: GCA_007115665.2. Lineage (NCBI taxonomy): Eukaryota > Viridiplantae > Streptophyta > Pinopsida > Cupressales > Cupressaceae > Sequoiadendron > Sequoiadendron giganteum. The sequence continues at coordinate 405,524,565 of CM021107.1, read as the reverse complement.
AAATTTGATGGCCACTTATATTCCTAGATCTTTTGCATGTTTGCAAATGAGTTTACCATTGACTATATAGTAATGTCTTTGTATCATTGAAAAACTTTAGGTATCTTGCATCAGGAAAAATCAACCCATCCATGATTTGATTTAACCTGGGAAGACTGGTATCATCATCCTCCTGTATATGAGTTACGCACTTATGAACAACCTGACTGAATTATTTCTTCCACTTATCCAAGTCCTTCAACTGGTCACCATCTCTCATGATTTCAGGTATATACCACTATTTCCAGGTACGGAATAAATCCATTTGTGTTACAATCCTTTTATCAAACCCTTGTACATACTAAAATTCATCAGTAATCATCTTCACAGCTTGTTCAGTTGGCTTTAATGTTGTGGGTGCATTAGGACTTCTTTGTAGAACTTTTCATAACTTAGCCAAAGTGTGGTGAATAGGCTGCCACCTTTTGAACAAGGGATCTAATACAAGAATATGTGTCTTTATCTGATCCATTGTCTGTTGAAGTGTTTTATAACTATGATGCACATTCTCCAATTTATCCATAACTGATTTTATCCTATGCTCAAGAATAATTTCCATAACTTCACAAATTTGTCTTTTCACTTCATCATGGGTTTGATTGCTGACCTTCTTTACATCATCCACTTCCTTCTCTGGAGTTTTTACCCATTCTACAGAAATGTTCTTCACAATATCCATTGGAGTAATAGGAGCCCTGTATAACACAATCCCCTTGCTTTGTGAGGGTCCTGCTCCTCTTAATTGTTCTTTCAATTTCACATTCTCCATGAACAGTTTATTAACTTCATCATTTACGAACATTTGTTCCTTTTCATACTCCTTTAATTTGTCTTCTAATCCCTTAAGAGTTGCTTGAGTGAACATGGTTGAATGCATGGTCATTGTGGCTACCTCCAAAGGGGTGGTATATTGTATTGTCCTTACCATTGCTGCCCTTTTCATCCCTTGAATTACATCCAATAATTTTGGCTTTTGTGTATTTTTTTGTTTGATCCATATGGCTAGGGTTTCACTATTTTGTTTATACTTAGTTCCACTCACACCTTCATTGGATTCAAATTTTGCAAGTAGCATTGGATCTTCCTGAACCTGCACTTGATCAAGCAAAAATATTTTATTTAATTCCAAGCCAGGGAAAATGGGCATATTGCTCTTTAAGACCATTTCTCTAGCCTTTTGGGGGCTAATGTCAATGTTGTCAACTCTTAATTCCTGGAAAGTCTGTGCTACCATTTCATTTTTCTCTGATTCTTCAATTCTTGCTTCAGCTAATCCCATCCTCTCTTGAAATTATTTTATCTTCATCTTCATCCAGAAATCTTTAAACTCGGGAGTCTTAATGAATTCATCATCTTCTATGAATCCCCTGGCTGCAATTTCCCTTTCATCTTCATGTACCTTTGTACTCGTTTTTTCTACATCACCCATCCTTTCCTCATGTTTATGTGCACTGGTCTCAAGGATGGGCTTATCAACTTCAATATCACCTATCAATGATTGCAGTACTATAGCCACTTCCTCAGTATCGCCCACCTCTTCAGTATCCTCATAAGGTACTAATTGTTTGATGCTTCATGTCTTCTGTCTTTTCGGAGGTAACTTCTCCATGGGAGGCTCAAAGGTTTCACTTGGGGTATGCTCTACAGTTGCACCACTATCATGTTCTTCTAGATATGCTTCCTTCTTTCTGTACAAGTCTTCAAATCTACCAAAAATCTTGATGGGGTCCTTTTCCCCAAAAAAGTATCCTAGGAAATCCTTGGACCTCCGCTTCATCCTTTCTTCAAGCTTCTTCATATATTCCCATTTTCTCCTTCTACTAAATACATCATTATAAGTAATGCAGTTCCTTATGACATCTTCTTCAAAACCCACTTGGTGTGGCACTGTGATTTTGGTAAGAATATTGTGCCTTATGTTGTTCATATGATTTTTAGTGTCAAAGGCTCTTTCTTTTCCATATTTCAATGCATATCTTGTCTTCAAATAATACTATAATTCCTCTAGTGTGTCTAAGCCTACAGTCCAATCTTCACACTTGGTTTGGTTTGGCAGGAAAGTGCCTTTCTTCTACTTGTGCATTACATCTTTCTCCATCCACATCATTTTCCACATAAATTCAAGAAATGCTAATATGAGCAGCAAAAATTATGGCAGTATGTGTGGAGCAACAAGGCATCCATAAACTCTTATTATTGTAATTTCTAGGAGGAAGAACCAATCTCCAAAATTGTGTGTATGACCCTGCTCTGCTCTTAAAGCCAAAGGTCTCACTAGTTGCAACATGTTGGTTGAAAATCTTGGTATTGCATACCCAAGAACTCAAAGGATTCTATGTACAAAGTCTTCGTTGAATACAACAATGATTGAATTCTTGCATCGATTGTCCCAAATATAGCACCATTTTTGGAAAAGTGTGGGATTCCCTTGCTCATCTACTGTAGCCAAGTCCATTATTTTATTCCAACGGTTCCTATTCTAGTACAATATCAGATGACATAGTAGGGAATAGTTTTTGAATGTAGTTGGTGCTCTATCCTCTATAACTTGGGATAATTCATCATCTGATGCCTTCTCAAGATATGAACCAAATTCATATTCAATATTAGTTTCAAGGTTTTGAATTCTCATGGCCATCATCATTAGGCCTATTGGAATTTTACCTTGAGCATCTATCCCCAACACTTGGCAAAGAGCTAAATATGTATTCACAAAGTAATACTTAAAATGTGTCACATTAAATGGTTCAATAGTGGTAGTAGAGATGGGGAATGTTCTATTACCAATGCCTCTTTTCATATATAGGGGTACCTCATCAATTCTATAAGTATTTTTTAACCTAGCATAATCCTCCTCACTTTTCTGCAGGTTTATCTTGGTCAGAGCCTACTTGTTTAATCCAAAACACTTAATGATGGATTTTCTAGTTACTTCTACCAATACTTTGTCATTTTGAAACCTTAATATTTTGGTAGCTGACTGATCATAGTGTTTGGCTAGTAGTCTAATAAATTCTACATCAAAAAATACATTTGGGACAATCAACCTTGGTATATCCAACATCCAAGTGTTTGACACTGGAATCTTCTCATTTCTCTTACTGTCAAAATACCAAAATAGGTCCCATCCAGATTTGGAAATGAGGGCATCCCTACAAATTTGTGTGGTGTCCATGAGAAACTTCTTATTACCCTCTTTAGTAGACCCTAAAAGTATATCTAATATGGATTGATGGAGTGGTCTCTTCTGTGCTTTAGGTTCTTCATCTTTAATTTTAGGCTGACTTTCTTTTACTTCTGATTGTTTTGTTTTAGGATGGAGTATTTTCTTCTTTACTTTAGGTTCTTCATCTTTAATTTTAGGCTGACTTTCTTTTACTTCTGATCATTTTATTTTAGGAGGCACGTTTCAATTTTATCTACTATGGCTTCAGATGACAAAACCTTGAAATATTTTTTATATTAACAGAGCTCTTTCATAGAGTTTTTGTGCACTTACCCAAGTATTTCATGCTTGCAGGACTTCTTCTTCTCATATCCTTAGCTCCTTCCATGCTAGTGCACTGCAGTTGAGTGCGATATTGGGAAAAATCACTTATCTTTGGATGGTGTGATATTCAGTCATATTAGTTTTTGCAACTCTTAATAATTTAATAGCATTTAATTTTGGCAATTGATGTGATTTTCTACATTTATTGTTGTAAATTGTAATGATGCCACTATTACCATACTACCGCCGTCTCTTATTATACCCATTGTGGTATGGTGGTGTTTTCCCTTCTGCTATTTACCACACTACTACCTTGCTCAAGGCTTCTTGTTGTGGGGTTGCGGTGTATACCACTCTATCGCATATGTTGCTCACCTTCCCGAGGGTATAGCGGTGTATTCTTTTGATCATTACTTGAAGAGTTTCAATGACACAATCTTATTTGTCTTATCGATATCTCAATGTCTCATCGACATTAGATCTTATGTTCCTTTGATGTTGGTTGTCAGTGTCGATGAGACAATTTAATATCTCTTGTCGATATGCCACTGTCTCATCGATATTTTCCTTCAACCATATTTCTTTATATATCAATGTAACTCTGCCATGTCAGGGAGACTTGTGATTATCACTGTAGTATAGCAATGTTTTTCCCTTCCCTTTTTTTTTACCACACTACCGCCTTGCTCAAGGCTTCTTGCTATGGGGTTGCAATGTACACCACTCTATCGCATATGTTGCTCACCTTCCCGGTGGTATAGCAATGTATGCTTTTGATCATTACTTGAAGAGTGTTGATGAGACAATCTTATATGTCTTACCGATATCTCAATGTCTCATTGACATTACTTCATTATATCCAAGAGTTGTGTTTCACCGAGCACTTGTAAATATACATTGTCGATGTGACATAAGTGATTCTCTCCTCGATATGCTCATATCTTGTTGACATTTCACTATTTTAAATCATCGATGAGACATATAAATAAGTCTCTTCAACATAGGGGTGTCTAATTTGGCACTAAACCCAAAGCTAAAGTTGGAGCTAAACATGGTGCTAAAATCGAAGCTAAACTCGGAGCTAAAGGCAAAGATCAAGGCGGTGCTACACTCAAAGCTAATATTAGTGCTAAATACGATGTTACTTTAGGTGCTAATTAGTGCCTAAATTAGCATCGACTTGTATTGATCGGTGTAATAAATGCCAAAAATTGTGCCATCCTGATAAATAGCGTCTACATTTTCAAAAAATTATGAAAAAATACATTAAAATAGTGGGTGGAAGAAAAAAACAAAGCAAAAAATGGAGCGAATCATAGGGATTTGTTGTAGTGGAAAAAGGTTAAAAGAGTCTTAGTGGATGGAGGTGTTGGTCTAAATATTTGTACCCTTAAGCTAATCAAAAACTTTGGCTATTTAGAAGATACTATTGAGAAAGCAAAGAGTACCACCACCAGAGCATATGACGACCAAGAGTGGGTATCACAAGGCATCATTGCACTACCCATCCAAGTGGGAACTATAATTGCAAAAACTATATGCCAAGTGTTAGACCTTGATCTTTCCTACAACATATTGCTTGGCCGACCATGGATCCATGCCCTAAAAGTTGTAGCCTTGACCTATCATCAATGTGTAATGTTTCCCTTTGAAGGCCGATAAATTACCATCCATGGAGATCCTAAGCCCTTTTACTACTACAAGAATCTTCATGCCAAGTTTTACAAGATACCCCAAGTTTCTAAGAATGATGAAGGGACTACACCAACACCTACCTCATTTGTTGATACATCATCCCTTGTGTCTACCTCGGAGATGACAACACCCATTGTGCAAAAAATTCCTAACATCAAAGCAATGATCCAAGATGATGGTTGTGGAAACTATAAACTAATGAAAAATACCTTTGTTTTGGGAGAGTTAACTCTTTCTCCCAAATCTCATGGGAAAGCCACATCTAGAAACAAAGAGCCCAAAACAATCAAGATGGAAACTACTACACCAAGTGGGGGGATCTGAAACCAAGAAGATATCAATGAGGAGAATGTCTCTAAACTCCTCTATCATGATGAATGACTTGTCCTTATTCTTCCCATGGAAGATGGAAACAAAGGTTTGTAGTTAATGAAGGGATGGGGCTATAACATGAATGAGAAACTAGGAAAAAATGATAATGGTTTGCTCGAACCTATCGTTCCTCAAAAATGAATAAAGAATCTTGGCCTAGGTTGTACTACTAGCAAGGTTACCCTTATTGGAAAAGGCACTTCCACTAAATGGGTTGAGGTTTCCTCTTGGTTACCTACATCATGTGATATGACCCTAGATGACTTCCCCCTTGATGTTACTGAACTATTTGAGAATAACTCCCTCTTCATGATATCCACAATATTCTTTACCCCGAGCAATCAACCATCTGGAATACACCTAGTATACCCACAACTCATTGATATGGACCAACAAGGACCACTAATTCTTGATTTATTCAAAAATGATGAAGCGATCTCAAAATTCATGGGACTCCATGATAACTTACCATGGGCATATCATAAGGTATATTTTGACATAGAGCTAGACACAGGGGTGTACTATGGTGAGATGATTGATTCCTTCAGTCACAAAATTGATGAAATGCAAATAACATGCAGATCTTTGAGTGAAAACCACACTATGGCACTTTCTGATCCTAAAATAGTAAAAATAAAGGATGTATCCAAGGTTGAAAACCTCTTTGAGGTTCCCAAGGATGAGGGATTCAATATCCCCCTTATTGGAATGCATCTAGAGAAGTCAACAGTGCTAGCAGAAAAGGCCACTCCAATCAATGTGGGAAAAAAAGAAGCACCCAAGATCACTTTCTATGTTGAGTCCTTGTTGGATGAAGAATAGAAAAACCTTGTAGCATTCCTGAAAGATTGAAAAGCCAACTTTGCATGGTCTTACATTGATATTTTGGGGCTTGATCCAAAAGTAGTTATGCATCACTTAGCAGCTCATCCTGAAGCTAAACCAATCAAGAAGAAGTTAAGAAATATGCACCCTCAGATAACACTTTTTGTGAAACTAGAGTTACAAAAGCTTCTTGACGTTGGATTCATTCAACTGATAGGTTATCCTGAGTGGGTTTCAAACCTGGTAGCAGTCTCTAAACCCACTGGGGGTATCAGAATATGCATGGATTTTAGAGAATTAAACAAGGCATGATCGAAGGATGATTTCCCTCTTCCTAACATCGACCTCATCATGGACTTAACAACTGGACATGAAATTATTTTCATTCATAGATTATTTTTTAGGCTATAATCAAATCATGATCACCAATGAGGATCAACACAAAACATCATTCAATTTTCCATGTGGAACCTATAGCTAGAATGTGATGCCATTTGGGTTGAAGAATGCAGCAGCCACCTATCAGAGAGAAATGACCCTCATCTTTCATGACATGATCCAAAAAATAGTTGAAGATTATGTGGATGATATTTTGTAAAAATAAAGGAAAATAAGTGAGCACATAGAAGTCTTAGGACCCATCTTCGATAGATTTAAAGAATACAAAGTAAGGCTAAATCCAAAAAAGTGAGTCTTTGGGGTCACGCCAGGGAAACTTCTTGGATATATTGTCTTGCAAAGAGGGATATAAATTGATCCAACAAAGGTAAAATCGATCCTAGGCATGGAACCACCACAAATAGTACTAAATCAGATGAGAGGGTTACAAGGAAGATTGCAGTCCATTAGAAGGTTCATAGCGCAACTATCAGATAAAATCCACCCTTTTTTGCATCTTCTCCATAAAGGAATAACTTACAAGTGGGACAAGAATTATGATAAATCATTCCAATAGATCAAAGACTATCTATTGACACCTCTAGTACTCATGTCGTCGATACTGAACAAACCATTGATCTTATATATATTAGCAACATTAACAACACTAGGCGCTCTTCTAGCACAACATGATGAAGATGGAAAGGAAAGAGCTATCTATTACATCAATAGGACCTTGGTGGGCTATGAAATGAACTATTCATCCATTGAGAAATAATTCTTAGTATTATTTTTTTCCTCACAAAAATTCATACACTACATGCTATCACATCAAATCAAGCTTATTGCAAAGATTGACCCATTAAAATACATGTTATCCAAAGCAACTCTCACTGGGCGAATGGCCAAATGGGTAATGAAATTAAATAAATTTGGCATAGAGTATGTGGAGCATAAGGAAATCAAAGGACAAGTGATCATAGACCAACTATCAAAGTCACCTATCTATGTAGAGAACACTTTGATATATGAATTCCCTGATGAATCAGTGTTCCTTATCAATCTAACCAATCAGTGGAAAATGTACTTTAGCGAATCATTCACCCAACATGCATCAGGAGCGAGAATTCTCTTCATCATCCCACAAGGTGATTGCATTCCAAAGTCATACATGCTATCATTTCCTTGCACTAGTAGCATTGCTAAGTACGAAGCCCTAATCACAGGAAAAAGGATAGTAGTTCAGTGGAAAATACAAGAAATAAAAGTCTATGGGGACTCACATCTGGTTATCAACCAAGTCAATGATGACTACCAAACTAAGGATAACAAGCTTACTCCTTACAAGAAGATGGTAGAAAGTCTCAAAGACCTTTTCATTGATATAACTTTTGAGAAAATTTCACGCATGAACAACCAAGCAACAAACGCCATGGAAATAATTGGATCACTGTTAGACATGTCAAATAATGTCCTTCAATGCGAATTCTTGGTAGAACAACTTCTCGTACCGAATTTTGAAATCCCTGAATCTAAATTTATGTGTTTCATTTTTGGTCTTGGATCCCCATGGTATCATGAAATATTCATCTACCTAAGCAGAGGAAACCTCCATCCGATATCACCTCCAACCTTAAAAATACCTTTGTCAAAAAGGCATCTCGATTTGTGATCCTATGTGATACCCTTTACCGCCAAAGCATCGAAGGGACATTAATAGGATATCTTAGCCAAGAGGAAGTCTTAATCGATTTAATAGAAGTACACGATGGAATATGTGGTTCCCATTCTAGCAATATGAATTTAGCTAAAAAACTATTGAGGACGGGGTACTACTGGCCAACCATGGAAAGAGAAACTATTGTAGAAATGTGTCTAGTGTCAATAGCATGGAGATCTGATCCATGCTCTAGCTCAAGAATTATAAACAATGATCACACCTTGGCCTTTCTCTTTGTGGGGACTTGACCTCATAGGAAAAATTACTCCAACCTCATCTAACGGCCACAAGTTTATCATAACAACCACTGAGTACTTTACCAAGTAGGTTGAATCCATTCCTATGACTTATATAATGGGGAAGAAAATTGCCAAGTTTATCCTGAATTACCTAATCTATCATTATGGTGTTCCACAAACCCTTGTCTCGGATAATGGAACACCCTTCAAAAATTAGGATGTGAAAGAGCTATGTCAAAGATTCAACATCCAACACTAATTCTCTACCTTGTATTACCCCCAAGGAAATGATAAAGGAAAGGCTACAAACAAAACTATTTTGAAGATCCTAAAGAAAATGGTCAAAAGCAGGTCGTGACTAACATCTGTAGTTAAATCCTACTCCTTGGGCTTATCAAACCAGTATTTGCACACCTACAGGTGCAACCCCATTCTCTTTAGTCTACGGATCAGAAGCCATTCTACCTATTGAGGTTGAGCTCTTGTCATTACAAATGCCACTGTAGAACCTAATCACTGATGAAAAATATAGAGTATCTCGGCTGAAAGAGCTAGAATTCCTAGATGAGCATCATATTGATGCCCTCAATCACCTACAAGTATATCAAAACCAATTGAAATGGAGCTATAACAAGAAAATCAAATGTCAGTCTTTCCAAGTAGGGGATCTTGTCTTAAAATAGAATTAGAAGAATCTACCAGATCAGGATAGTAAAGGAAAGTTTGAGACTAACTGGTTGGGTCCCTTTGTTGTCACAACAAGTTATGGATCAAGAGCATATAAATTATCTACACCTAAAGGTGAACCCTTGCACGAATCAACCAACAACTTGCATCTTAAAAAAATTTCTTCCTAGTCTTGAAGGGTATAAATCTGAAAATACAAGAAAAATTTAAAAAATATCAAAATCCAAAAAAATGAGAAAGGATTGAAAAAAATAAATCATCCTCTAGTGAAAACCACTTCGATGGTGCTTTCGGAAAGTACCTTGGTGAAAACCTATCAAATAGGTGCCTCACATAAATAAAGCACCTCCATCTATTCTTTGGCTCTTTTATCCTATCATTCTTTGCATCACCATCCCTTTATCGCCTCATTCATCCTATTTATTCCATTTCCCATCTACGTCTTTATCATGGCTTGATGTTGTGAAGTATCACATCCCCTTAGTACTACTTGGCATATTCTGAAGGTCAGTTTGTCCTACCTATATTGAGGTAGTCTATTGTGTCGTGCTAGGGGAAATTTTTTCTAGATCATATCGAGTTCTTGTATATCTTAAGGTTATCGAAAATATCATCAAAAATCCCAAAAACATTCATAAAATCTCATCAAAATCCAAAACATCCAAAATATCCTATATAGCTAAAATCCAAAAAATGGTACCCTTTTCAAACTACGGGTCTCTAAGCTTGAACGTAGGCAAAGCCATCATTGATGTGCCCCTGAGACACCCTAGGTCATTCCTTTAGGATTCTTTCATAATAAATTGGCATTCCATCAACTAAATTCATATTTCATTTTCAATAAGTTGAGTCAATCAAACTATGGGTCTTTGAGCTTGAACGTAGGCAAGGCCATCATTGATGTGCCCCCGAGACACCCTAGGTTAGTCCTTTAGGAGTCTGTCATAATAAACTGACATTACATCAACTATTCATATTTCATTTTCAATAAGTCAAGTCAGTCAAACTACGTGGTCTCTACGTGTATAATGTAGGAAAGGCTTATCTTTGATCAACCCTCGAGGCCCCTAGGATAGGTCTTTTAAGTTAGGTTCTTGGTCAAAAACTTAGAAAATCCCTAAACATTCATATATCAAAAAAATCTTAAACATTCAAATATCTCAAAAAACCCCTAAACATTCAAATATCGGAAAATCCTTAAAAATTCAAAATCTCAGAAAATACAAAAACATTGGAAAACCCTAAACAACCTCAAATAATCAAAAACCAAAACATCCACATACACTTTCAAAAAGACCAAAAGATAGCCTCAAAACATTTTCAAAATACCAAAATCTTTGAAATAATCCAAAATATCCAAAACCATCCATCCCATTTCTCATTCATCCACAATAAACCTTCACCCATAATAAATCGATCGTCACCTTCAACCTTTGGAAGAATAAATAAGAAAGCAAGTATAGCGAGTCTTAAAGTGAGAACTTAAGTGTCAAAATATAAAGTCCAGATCATAGGTAAATGCATTAGTGAAGTTTATATCAATGGATTATCGTAAATCTCATCATCATCCTAACATCAAACCATCTGATCAAAATGTCCTAGGATGTATCCTTCCTACGATAACATCAGCATCAGAAATCATCTTAGCAAAATTAAACTGGCAAGAGATATAGATAACACTGACTATTTTTCTTTGATCTTTTCTTATGATTTATCTTAATGACCAATTCTGAGGACCTCTCAATGATTTCTACCAATACAATTTAGAGAGAAAGGAATGGGGCATCAATCATTATCTTTCGTTTGCTATGCTTGTGGGCATTCTTGTAAAATAATCATGGCGCATACTTTCTTAGTTGTGTGTATGGAGGTTGTTTGGAGTAGATTGTTGCTTATTGTGTATGCTTTGGTATGATGTAATCTAAACTTCTAAGCTACATTCCAATGATGTTTCCATATTTCAAGGTGTGAACAAGAACTATCCTATTTGTTCGTAGATTCAAAGTCCATTACGCTAGATACAACACCATCCTAGTTATCAATACCTTGATGCATCATGTCTATGTGCTATATCAAACAATAAGGAGCAACGAAAAAATCCCAATCCCAAGATATGATCAAATCATCATGCATTCATCCTCATCACCATCTCTAATAAAGTCTTGATGGATCATAGACTTGTTGGATATTTTGAAGCAATCATCAAAATCAATGGTCAAAATCATTCATCTTGTTTCTTCTAGCTTCTCTCTGCACTAACCTAGTATCATCATAGTCAACAAAAAAATCATCAATGCATCCATCCTAAAACCGCAAATCATCAAAATGCATACAACTCGCATAATCATAGCATATCATAAAACATATATCCTACATCATCATTATCATTTAAGTTGTGATGAATAATATAGATTTGTTATTCTAAGCATCTTAAATCATTGCACACATATCATTAACACACATTGCATTATCATAAGCGTGAACATTTTCATCCATACATACATTCATCATCATCTCATAAAACTACATAAGCAAATGCACATAAAGAAATACATTGCATTATCATAAGCATGAGCATTTGCATATCATATCATCCATCTCATAAACATGTCATAAAAAGATATTAAAAAATAAGTGCATCCATACATTCATAAGCATGAAATAAATGAACACATTGCATATCAAATCCGTATCATCATATATATCAAAAAATGACTGTCATGGTACAATATCTGAGTCAGTGTGTGTATATTAATCATAAATATAATATCCATGAGGCTATCAAAAATGAACCCATTAATGCATATCTATGTAAAGAATTGATCAATAAATAAAAAAAGTGTCTGTACAATCAAGCTAGCCCTAATGGTTGCTCCCCTCTCCAGCCTGTTTCTCTGGTTGACCATTTACTCTAGCATGTGCCCTGGTCCTCTGGAATAATCTGGCTGTCTAAGTGTCATGGGGACATCTCTGTGATAGTGCATCCTATAGTATGCTACCTCTATCACAACCTCTTTATATAATCTCGCAGACACTATCCGCCCCTGAGATGCAGCTGCCATAGTCTCAAGCTATTGACGTCGTCCAACCTCTTACACTAATTGCATCTCGACAATCTATCTAAGCTACCACTCATTGTCTCTCTCTATCATGGCAGCCTGTACCTACTACCATTCTTGATCCCTCTCAACAATAATTACCAAAATCTGCTGACCGACCTTATTCCTCTCACCTGTAATAGTTTGAACCTATTTTTGTAGTTGTTGAATCTATAAATATTGGGGATCTAGCCCTGATGTTGGGTATTGTGGAGGTTGATGTTGTATAGGAGGCTAACGAGGTGGTTGTTGATCAATTGGTTTTTCCCCAGGGACCTATCCATCCTTTCCTATGCCCCTGCCTCTACCTCTTCCTATACCCCTCCCTCTCGGTCTTCCTCATGGAGGAGCACCCATTGGATCTATCAACCAACAAGGGGGTGTGAACCATGCATCATAAGCAGGCATCATATGTGCATCTGCATGTCCTAGATCATAATCCCATGGTTGGGAAACCAACTACCAAAATCCCTCAACAACCTCGTGGGCCGCAATTGTAGGTCCCCATGTATGTGCCTCTCGTGTTGATCTGGAAAAGATGGCTATGTATGCATCATTTGGACTATCCTACTACTCTCCAAACTACCTGGCCACCCTATCTAGCAGGTATCTCTCAATGATGTGTGCTCTTGACCTTGCATATATCAGGTCTGTTTGGTGAAGAATAGTTGCTACACATCATCAAACCATGCTAGCATTTGTAGCCAAGTTCATCATCTAAATACTATCATATCGCCAATCACCTTGTGCTAGTAGGTAATTCCAAGCTGCCTAGTGTGTTGTAAGATAATGGTGCCTTTGTATCTCCAAACCATGAGATCATCTAGCTCTACATCAGCCATATGAACTATCATTCATAGCACAACGATGTGTTCCCAAGCCCAAATATGCAATAAGGTAACTCTTGTATCGATGGCTTTTCCATCACAATATACAAAAATCATGCATGTAAAGGTATAAGGAGGCCAACATCACTGGCCCCCATGTAAACATAGTCCTTCTGAAGAGCATCCTATGCCACACAAGGCCCCATCTTGGATTGAACCCTCTGCTCCATCAGTCTAGAGCCACCAAGCTAGAGATGATCACTGCAACTATCAATCTAAAGCTAGGTACTCGACCTCTATACATCTCGAGGTCTATCTGTGAAGTGACTAGAATGATATCCACCTAGTCCATCACCTCATGGTAGACATCATATCTAACATTGACATCATATAACACATGGTCACCATATATCAGAAAGTGCAGAATCCTCCATACATCCTCTAGTGTCATTGTCACCTCACCAGTCAGAAGGTGGAATGAAGAGGTCTTGTGCCATCACTCGCACAACACTGTCATCATCGCTAGATGTGTTTGGATGATGGGAATGTACGTGATGTACCATAGGCCAATCTATCCCTAGTGCTCATATCGCAACTAAGATAAATCACCAAGTCTCTCCAAAATGATGGGTGAATGCTCGCCGGACATCAAAGATGGATGACCTCCTACACCCACAAAGCACACGACGTTAGAATTCAATTTTTTTTACTAAGTTTGGAATTTTTATCCCCAAAATGATGATAGCGTCACTATTTACAATAGCATCACTATAATTCAAATTCTAAACTGTGACACCCATGACATTTAAAATGCAAATCGCAAGTTGTGTCACTATAAACATATGCATCGTGATTTAAACTTTGGAAACCCTAACCCTAATTTTCAAATAAAAAAGTGTGTCGCTATAAACATATGCATCATGATTTAGAAATGAAAACCCTAATTATAAATTACAAACTATGTCGCAATACACATATGCGTCACTAAAATTCAAATTAGCTTCACCGGTTCAAGAAAAAGTGTCTCTCTAGAGCGACGTCGCCAAACTTCAAATTCTAAAAGGCATTAAATGCATCAAAAATTTAAATTTCAAATCAATTTTTGAATCACATACTGGTGGTCCTATGCCTGGAAGCCTCCACTACTCTCAAACTCAGTCGAAAATGTTTTGCGGAAGCACTCATTGCACCATTTCATCTGAGGGTCATAGCACAAAAAAGAAACAATACTCTAAGGTTTGAATGCACAAACGAATTAAAAGTGACCCTTCTTAGCTTATTTATACATCAAAATTAGTCTTTTTTTCCCTAATTTAATGTTAAAGCAAGGGTTTATCATAACTTTCACCAATTTTTCCAATTCGAAGCTTATTTTGCATTGTTTTTTGTGTTTTTGGCATGTTTCTTGCATCCAAGAGCCTTTTTAGACCCCTAGGGCATCTTTTCACCTTTGTTGAGAAATCAACCCAAAATTCAAAATTTTCACCTGATTTCTCGAGGGGGCAGGGAATCGACTTAATCCTTTCTTTGGGGCATCTAAAAAATCAGGAATTTTTTATTTTTTGATTTAAGCAGTAGTTTTTTTAATCTAAAGGGCATCAGTCTTTGAACCAATGCAACAAGTACCTTGCTTCAAAGAGGGGAAAACTGTAGACACTGAAAAAATTTCTTGAATGATATCATGCACTCGAATCAGGTATGCTAACATCATTTCCTCTTAAAACCCATCCTCTTTTTGCTTAATTAATTAAATTAGCCTAGCTATTTAATTAATTGCATCATTTTCCTCTATTAACCTAATTCATTCAATTGGGTTAATTCCCCCCTTTCACACTAACATTTCATCTCATAATATTAAATAAATCAAACTATTTTATTTAATTCGCTAAGTCTTCTTATTTAATTAAATGACCCTAAGTTATTTAATTAAAATGTCATTTCACCTTTCCCCCATTCATTAAATCATTTAATTTAATGAATATCACTTTATTCTTCTAAAATCCCCCTAATTGTATGATTATAATTGTTTAATTAACAATTATTAATTAATGTAATTGCTCCCACTTGCAAAAGAATATTCCAAGGGAATATTCCTCCTTTTGCACAATTAAACTTTGTTTTAATTTGTGAAATTATCCCTTTTCCTCACCCATGAGAATATTCCAAAGAATATTCTCTCTCCTCCAATCATTTAAAAAAGGGAATATTCTCACTTAACTTCAAATGCAAGTTAACTTGTGACTTCTTGTGCAAGTTAAATTTTGACCTCTTTTACAAGTCAAAATTGTGCTTCTTTGGAATGAATGAGAACCCTTGATTAAATCTCATCTTGCATTCTCACCCGTTGATGGGAATCCATGATCCATGCCTCCAATTTCCTCCATCTTTGACCATTGATTATCTTTTTCTAATCTCAACCCTTCATTTCTCATTTGCTCTCCTATAAATAAGTCACTATTTGGAGACAAATGGATCCATCTTCCAAAATAAAACTTATGTTGTTGAAATCACTCATACTCACACTCATATTTAGCACGCATTTAGCATCTTTTAGTTCATTTTAATTGCATTAGTTAGTTTTGAGCTTCCATTAATGGCTTCCATGATCACATAATGCATCCATTTAGCTTGTTTATTAATTAGGGTTTAGATCATATAGCTTAGAATCCACTCATATTAGCTTAGCATTAGCATATCTTCATCATTTAGCATAAAATCATGTTTAATTAGCTTGCATCATTCTTATTTAGATTAAAATAATGTTTTCATACATATCTCACAACCGTTCCATCTTTTTTCTTCAATAAAAATGACTAGAACAAGCTCATTGATCCATGAGATTGGGAAAGGGTTGTCATTCCACATCAACATGACACTACTCCTAAAATGGCATAAGTTTTGAATGGATTAGAGTAGACATTTTAATGCTTTCATAGTTTGGAATTCTTTGTTTTAATGAATGTCTAATTTAACTTCAATTTGATTGATCATGTTTAGATTGGGCATTAGTGGCTTTGTTATGCTTCGATTCTTCATGGATCAAGCATAATCGGCCCATACTAATCTCCTCAATCATAGTATGTGTTGCACTTGGATGATAGGATGGTGTTGATTACTTGGATACTTGTTTGTGAGGACCTATAGCATATTTTATCATGATGTCATGGATAGCTTGGATAAACTATTTTTTGTCATCTATTGTAATAGTGATGGTGTACCTCCTTGCCTTGGAGATCTTGGTGCCACTTGATATTATTGTTAGATGGACATGTGGTTGTGTGGAGCTGGAGGATTTTTAGATTAGGAGATGGTTAATTTATGATTCTTGGAGAGCTTGGTATCACTATTTAGTGGGAGCTTTAGCAGTGACTGTGGATTCATCACTTGGTGATGGATGATTCTTTGGTTTTGCAGATGTTACTAGGAGGAGCTCTTAGATCCTATAGTTGCAAAAGGGTTATTTTGAATTTGCATGGACACTATTTGGAGATGGTCATCTTCATAATATTGAAGATGGGTGATACCTTAGAGACATGGAGGACTCTTGGAATCTTTAGTTGGGGTGTCAGTAATGCTCTAAAAGGTAATGTTGGTTTAGAGTATGTTGTTGATATGTCATGTTAGACTTTTGATGGTGGATTAGAGTTTTGGCATATTGCATTGCTCTTAAGACAATGGTTTTTTAACTTGAAGCATGTGATCTCCTTGGAGGAGATGGTGATCCTCTGCTAAGAGGATTGGTTCTAGTGTTTTTCCATGATGGATTGTTGATTATACATTAGTGTTGGCATGATATTGTTCAGATCATGATGTCATGATGGGTTCCTGATCTATGGTTTGAGATTTGACAATGGTTTGGTTATTTCTATATGTTTTAAGTACATTGGTCATGTGGTTGAGAGCTTCATGAGAGTGTACTATTTGCATTTGGAGCTTAGGATGAGTTGATTAGTTTTTGGTGCTCATGGATGAATGGAGATGTGGGTGAGGTTGTATTTCTCTTGAGATGAGATAATATGTTGAGATGGGTACTCTCAATGAGATCTCAATAGGAATTTCGAGGAGCTTTCCACTTGGACATGGACATGAGTTCATGATAGACCTATGATGAGATTTCTTTTATATGAGTCATGGTGACTTTGGTATATTGGAGGAGCATTCTCATTCCCCACTCTTGGTCTACTCAGAAATTTGTCACTTGAAAGGCATAGCCCATGGTCCTCTCAGTTGTTATGCTTATATTTTAGAGATACAGATCTTGAGCTACGATCAAATGGTTTTGAAGGATTCATTATGAGAGATTTCCAACATAGTTATCTCCTTGAGCATATGAGTTGACATTGTGATGTCATTTATGAGAAGTTTAGGAGATGGTAGTGGGTTGATTTCTTGATATGGGAAATTGACTTGTTTTTCTCTTCTCTCGAGAATCTTACATCCATATGATTACATGATTCATATGTCATGTTTGATCTTCAAGATTGAACATGATGTGTGTTGTTGAGGATTTTATTTTGAGGTCGTAGAGGAGATCATACTTGACACAGTTGAGCATTTAGAGGTGTATATAGAAGGACATTCTACATGTGTATGATGTGTAGAGTTTCTCTTTTTGGTCTTTCTTTTCTTCCTAGATGTTTGGATTCACATGATGGTGGAGTTGAGATCATGTGCAGAGCTATGTTGATCACTAGTTTATGGTCATATGTTGTCACTTGGTTTTTGTGTGTTGACATGGAGGTTTATTTTATCTCTGTCCTTTGTTAGATGTGGAGAACATGAGAGAGTTTTGGAGACTTATAGTGAGAGATTTACTTGTAATGGTTTGGTTGTAGGTTGTGCATGTCAATGTGGATGGTTCTTGATATTGCATGGATACATTCTTTATGTGGTGCTAGACTTAGTGTACCTTGATGTCTTTTCAGACTAGACATTACCCATGCAGTGGGAGCTCCAAGATGTGTTTGTCTTCATTGAATGTTTGACACAAGCAGCTTGTGATTGTGGTTGATGGGTTGAATATGTTGTTGGCATGACTTTATTGATGTTGTGTATACCTTTTGAGATATGGTATATTGAATGGATTAGCATTTATTATGGGTGTTATTTCCAATCTTATGGGTTTATCAGTTATATGAGGGCAACTTGTTTAGGTTTCTATTCTAGCTAATGGTTTATCTTATTCTTTGAAGGATCATTTGGATTCAAAATTATGTTTTGGTTACGATCTTGGAGTTCGTTAATATTTATTTTAGCTCATGAGAACAATGGAGTTGTGGTAGTATCGTGTAGCCTTTTCTATTGGTTGGATCTAATGCTTGTGTTCTTTAGACTGGTGTATATACACCATGGCTTATTCCTTTCCTTTGGAGGATGGCAGGAACTATTTCCTGAGATGGTGGACATCTTGGATTTTGTTGCAGGTGTTTTGGTTGGAGCACGAGAGCATTGTTTGAGATTCATGTGATTGCATGCATGGTTGTGATGATGTGTTTTCATCAGTTTAATCTTAGTAGTTAAATCTTGTTGATTCTATGGAATCTTAGTAAGTCTTCAACAAGTGGGGGAATGTTTGGATTAAGGTGTCTTAGCCTTTGAGTCCTAGCATTATTTATGGGAAATATTTTTGAAAATATTGATACATCCTAAGTTGTAAACTTTAATAGTTGTCATAGTACTTTGTGGGACCCATCGGGGAGTGTTATATCCTATATGCAAGGTGTGGATATCAACGGAGTGCCACTTGTCACCTAGGAACTTCTTTGAAGCATTATTAATTGTACATACTTCATGGAGGTGCACCATAGTGCCACTTGTCACTTGGGTGCTCATCTGGAGAGAGGACTTTGTAAAAACTTCTCAGAGTTACTAGGTGGTGACATGTGTCAAGGCATATTGAGTTAACTATGGCATGTTGTGCTACCTTTGAGGAAGTTGGTGCCCACTTTGAAAATTCAAGGTTGGGAGTTGCTATTTACAATTGGAGTTGTGCAAGGATGAAGTTTCTATTCCTAGTTGAGTCAAACTTGGAATGTGGATGCCCTAATTTTTGATAGGTGTTTTTTTGCATGTGCATGTTGCACTTTTGCATGTAGTGAATTTCTTGTTGCATGTTAATTCAAGGGCATGGTTTTGAGGAAAATTCTATTTTGGGCACTATAGAATCTATATATATAAGTGTTTTTCTAAAGGAGTTATGTGAGAAGAGTTATTCACATGGGTTATGTTATAGATTTTTCTCTAGAAGAGCAAGATGTAATCCTTAACATAAATTGGATGTGCAATCTCCATGATAAGGCTATGAGCCGGTAATTGTATTGTAACTAGTTTTGTTGCTAATAATACAATGGTTCTATGCTTTGGAGTGTGGGGGTTTTCACCTGAAAGGGTTCTCCCCATGGATATCTGTGTTCTTTATCTTATGTCTATTCTTCTATTCTTTAAATGTTAATTTACATGTCGCTATGTTGCTGAAATTTTAATGGATCTAAATAACTACATTTCTTTCCTCTAAGGATTAATGGGTGAAATTAAAATAGTGTCCATTTCCGCTATAAGACATAGTTGTATGTATTTTTATCAGGGAAAATGAAAGATACTGTATGTGCATATGGGTTCTTAGATGTTATTCTAGGACCAATATTTCCATTTAAAAACATGCACAATCATATCATTCACAACCCACTGTGTTTTTCCAACCTGTGATTATTTTTTCCATTTCTTTTTCCATCATATGAGGAAATTGAAACACAATTTTTACTCTGAGTAAAAAAAGTGCTAAATTTTGAAGGTGCCTTTCATTACATTCATACTCTCTAAATAACAAAATATTTTCATTACAATAATTGCACGTTTGAAAACACTAGGTGTTATGAAACCTACAACATGCATACTATTGTAAAACCATCTACACATAACAACCTAATTTTTTTTCACCCCTTAGGTCAATTTGATTAGTTTTATGTATCCCCCACCTGCAACTGCTCCCTGAGCTCTCCACCTTTGAGCTTAGAACAAGCATAATTAAATCACTCACAACCCACTGTGTTTTTCCAACTTGCAATTATTTTGCGCATTTATTTTTTCAATCATATGAGGAAATTAAAACACATTTTTACTCTAAGTAACAAAAGTGCTAAATTTTGAAGGTGAATATTTTATTACATTTATGCTCCCTAAATAACAAAAGGTTTTCATTACAATAATTGTCAGTTGGAAAATACTTTGTGTTATGAAACCTACAACCCACATATTATTGTAAAAACCTCTATATGTAACAACCCTTTTGGTTAGTGATAGTCTCTTAGGTCAATTTGATTAGTTTTGTGTATCCCCACCTGCAACTCCTCCCTTAGCTCTCCACCCTTGTTAGAACACACATAATCATATCATTCACAACACGTTGTTTTTTTCCAACTTGTGATTATTTTGTGCATTTATTTTTCCATCATATGAGGAAATTGAAACATAATTTTTGATCTAACACTTACACTAAATTTTGAAGGTTGCTTTCATTACATCATACTCTTTGAATAACAAAAGGTTTTCATTACAATCATACTATGTATAATTCGAGGTCACAAAACACTCAATGTTATTAAGCCTCCAGCCAACAAATTGTTGTAAAACCCTCTACACGTAACAACCCAATTTAGTTAGTTTTATGTTACCCCCACCTAAAACTCCTCCCTCTACTCTCCACCCTTTCAATTTCAACATGCAAAATGAAATAACTGACAACCCACATTGTGTTTTTCAACCTATAATTATTCTATGCATTTATTTTAGCATCATATGAGGAAATTGAAACACAATTTTTAGTCTACCTCAAACTTGTTATAAATTTTTAAGGTACCTTTTATTAACTTTGTACTATCTCAATAAAAAAAGGTTTTCAATACATTCATACTATTTTATCAAATTGGAGGTTGGAAAATAGTGGGTGGTATTAAACCTGCAACCCACGAATTGTTGTAAAATACTCTACACATAATAACCCAATTGCTTAGTCACCCCTCAACTTAATTTGATTATGTTTATGTAACCCCCACCTGAAAATATGCCCCATGCTCTCCACCCTTTAGATTTAAACATGCAGAATGAAATAACTGACAACCCACATTGTGTTTTCCAACCTGCAATTATTTTGCGCATTTATTTTACTATCATATGAGGAAATTGAAACACAATTTTTAGTCTACCTAAGATTTGTTATAAATTTTAAAGAGTGTCTTTTATTACATTCATACTATCTAAATTTCAAAAGGGTTTCAAGACATTCATACTATTTTGTAAAATTGCAAGTTGCAAAACACTAGGTGTTATGAAACCTGCAACCCACAAATTATTATAAAACCCTCTACACATAATAACCCTTGGATAGTCACCCCTCAAGAAAATTTGGTTAGTTTTATGTATCCACCACCTATAACTCCTCCATGTGAGACAACCCTTTAGATTTAAACATGCATAATCAAATAACTGACAACCCACATTGTGTTTTCCAATCTGCAATTATTTTATGCATTTTTTCAATCATATGAGGACCTTAAAATGCAATTTTTAATCTAAGTAAGAGTTGTTATAAATTTTGAAGGTGTATTTCATTACATTCACACTATCTAAATAACAAAAAAAAATCAATACATTCATTTTCTCAAAAAAATTGTAGGTTGTAAAACACTAGGTGTTATGAAACTTGCAACCCACATACTATTTTAAAACCATTTACAAGTAAAAAACCAATTGGTTAGTCAACCCTCACCTCAATTTGGTTTGTTTTATCCTGTAACTCCACCTCATGCACTCCAACCTTTAGGTTTAAATGTGCAAAATGAAAAATCCCAAAACATAGAGTGTTTTCCAACTTGCAATCATTTTATGTGTTATCATATTTCAACACATATTATTTAAAAATAATTTTACAATTTTCAATGTAGATCTTACTCACATCAACCTCCAATGCTTGTTGGTGCATAGAATCCAGTGAAAAGGATAGCTTCTTGTGCAAGCTACCGAGTCAGAAAGTTTTATGGTGAAACTCCCACCACAACACTAATTGTGTTGGATTATGGCTTGTAAGTGTTTTCATTGATGGTAACCTAAGTCATACATCCGATCTACAGTATAATTTTGGTTTACACCAGCAGAACGGAGTGAAGAATAGGGCATCCGATTAAAGGCATAAATGTTGATCTGAATACCTCACTGGAATATATTTTGAGTTGTGGATCTCTGAGGAAGGTTTTTTCATGTTTGTAATACCTTATTCGAGAAGTATATTGATGTGCATTCGGTGGTATGCGATCTAAGAGATCTGGTGCACTAATTTGTTGGTTATCTATGCTAGAAGGCCAACCTAGCGAATATAGTAATTGCGGATGTATAAGGAGAAATTAATTAATTTTTTTTGTGCTTGATTATGTTTTTTTTGGTCCTCTCTATGTCTTAACCGAATTTGGAGGATACACATAAATAATTAGTGGTGGATCTAGCCGACATTTGAAAAAAACTTAATGTTTTATGAAGCTGACATATGAATGATCAAATCCCTGATAGCGGATATATATATATGAGATTGGTTTTATCATTTTGAAGAAGGAAGAACATAGCGAATGTGTGGAATGCAAAGTATATTAGTGTGTGGTGTGAAATTTAGTAGAGTAATAGTGAAAATTTATCTATGTGTGATGCAAATAGCAGAAAAGTGCAGAGCAGAGCAGAGCGAAGAGCAAAATCAAAAGAAGGGTCTAGAATCTAATCTATGAGCTTCACCAAAATTTTAACCTGGCATGAATAGATGCTACTATCTCAATTCATCCTTTAGATGGTTTTAATCTAAAATTTTGTAAAAAAGTGAGCCTTCCCTTTTGAGAAATAAGCTTTAGGCAGTGTCCCTGAATGCAAGTTTATTCTCTTTTGCAAAAATTTTATTTGAGTACTCAAATTATGGATTAACCTCCACTGTGGTTTTTCCCTTAACAGGGTTTCCATGCAAAAACACTTGTGTTATGGTGTTATGAATGTTTCCTTTGAATGATTGCATCTTTCCTTTAAATGTAATGTCAGAATGGTTTAAGTTTTAGATTAATAAAGTTAAGATTTGTTGAACACTGACTCACCCCCCCTCTCAGTGTTCCATTGAGTCCAACTCTAGTTCCTCGGAAGAATTTTAGCAGCTTGAGGTGGATCTTAGAATGTGATGGACTCTGGTAGTCTTCAGCAGCAGCTTTTGGTGGAACTTGATGATCTTGATCAGTCTAAAGAAGAAGTCCAAGAATTGAAAGCAAATCTTAGGGATGCTAAGAAATTCATTCAGTCATTGAAAGATCAGATTGTTAAATCCAGGGAGAAGAGAAAAGATCTTTGTAACCAGATGCAACAACAAGAAATCAAAAACATGGATGATGCTCACCTAAATCATACTTTGAAGGAAATAACTGAAGAATGTGAAAAGCTAGCCAGAGACACTGCTACCTTGATGCATGAGATGGAATCTATGGTGATGAAGTTGACTAAAGAGATTGAAGAAAGGAAGAAAAATGAGGAGAATCTTGCTCAATCATTAAAAGAGAAATTTGATGAACAAAAAAGAATAAATTAATAATTCACTCAGTTGGAAAGAGAACTACAATGATCCAGAAACATTGAAGAAGAATTTGGTAAACAGATTGTTATTCTCAAAAATGAACTTACTACTACAAATGAATACAAGGAGAAGTTTAAGCTCAACTCAGTTAAGCTTGATGAGATGACTCAAGGACAAAAGAGTGGAAATGATAAGAGAGGTATTGGATATGAAAAAGGAGAAAGTTCCATATTCAAACAAAAGAATTTCAAACAAGGAAACTAGATGAAAAAAGGTGAAAGGTATCCGGTAAGACAACTTAATGCTCAAAAAATTACTGGATACTGTTTTTCTTGCAATAAATTAGGTCATATGGTTACTCAGTGTAGAATTAATATGAAAACAAGAGATTCATCATTTTTTGGTCAATGTTTCAAATGCAAAAAGTTTGGTCATAAATCAATCAAATACAGAAATGTGTGAAACTACTCTGTCAATAGAAAGAATGTTGAATGTTACACATGTGGAAGATTTGGAAATATTTCTAATCAATGCAGATCACTAAGAAATCAATGGAATGATTGGTCTGGACAAGGAAATATTGTGTGCTTCAATTGCAATAAATATGGTCACATTGCAAGATTCTACAGAAACAAAAATGTGGATAGAACAGGTCTGGTATATAGAGGCAAAAATATACAGGAAGATGAAAAAGGAAAAGGAGAAGTGACTACAGATGAGATAAGAGATGAGATAAAGACATGGGTAAGGAAGAATGAGTCTGATGCTAGAAATGGTTTTGCACCGGAACCTTCTTCTGGTAATTGATTGTAGGCCATTGGCCTAGGAGGAGTTTTCAAGAAAATATTTCCTCCCCTGTTTGTAGATGGTACCAGAATGTGAAGGATGGTCACAAAGATGTATTTATGATATGTAGAGGTTTTGGAGAACTTTCAAAAGAAAATTTAGAGAATTCATAGGCCCGCAGAAGAATTTTTTTGTCATTGTCTGAGAAAATAGAGCACCTGGAAAACTTAGGGAAAACACATTTATTACAAGTGTGCGAGCTATAAAATTCAATTTGGATCCATCATTTGTCACTTTGCATCGAAGAAGAAAAGAAGGAGAGCACTTGGTAGAAGAATTTTGATGTAGTGAAATTGATTCATTAGCAATTCTCAAAATCTATCACGTATTTCAATTGTTTTCAGAATTTTCATATGATTTGGTGTCCAATTGTTAAACCTAAGTGTGAAAGGAAAATGGAAAAAATCAAAGGGTCAATCATTTTGGATGAATACAACAGTGGAAAGATTAGGTCCATGAGAAATTTTTTATTGCCCAACGAATTGAAGCAATTAAGAGAAGCCAAACATGGGAATTTGGATATTTGGAATGAGTTTTTGTACTTTGAGAACATGGAATTTGTTAAATTAATCTTGAGTAGATTGCATGATGATACTTTGAATCTAGACAAACCCTACGTCATTTCAAAGGAAGCAATTAATAATTTGACTGAATTATGCAAAGTCGGAGATATACCGAGGAAGAAATCCATCTAGAACAAAGAAGTTAAAACCCTAACTAGAATAATGAGATATCAGAGGGCACTAATAATTGTGACAATCAAGAATCCTACTACAAAGTACATTGTGCATGGAATTTCATATAAAGTCTTTTTCATAAACTGAGAAGGAGCAACCTCGGCTGGTACAATCGACATTTCTCACAAGATGATAATTGAAGGTGAGGACTTTGACCTAAGTGGATTGATAAAGGATCATCTAATGGAGAATGTGCAACTAAAAAAAGAGAAAGGCTACCCTTTTAGGTTTGATACTCTGATTATATGTTTAGTAATGTATTTCTTGAACTGTTTGCCAAAGGTCGACAATGTGGTGTGGAAAGCAAACGAACCGGTATGCAATCAAATATACTCATATTCTAGGAGCTTGGCTAATTGGGATCAAGAATTTGAAATTTTATGTAAGAATGTGCTTGGAAAGTGTGGCTCAATCAATATTTCCCTTCTGGTAAGAACAATTGAAGTTGGTTCCTCTTCTGGTGGCATTGAGAAAAAGAAAAAAGGAGAAAAATAAATTGTTGAATACAACCCTCTGGACTGCAACATTCCCAAGATTGAGGGAAAGGGAAAAGAAAAGGAAATTGTGGATATTACAGATGAAGAATCTGATGAATAATATGAGGATCCACAAAGAAATGAATCAAAACCAAAAAAATCTAGTGAGGAAGATGATGACCTGACAAAGGAAAAGCTACAATAGCTTATTCAGGAAGAAGGTGGAATGCAGAAAATTGCTAAGTTATGGTTTGTTAGACCATCATATGATCAAGATATGATTCTAAGTGTACTAAATGCTCATGTTGAGCACTGAAAGATCAAATTGGAAAGTTTGCAGAACATTCTACCTGAAGAAATGATTTAATATAGTAAAGAAACAATGACCTCTGAGGATAAAGATAAAGAAGAAGGTGAATTTATCTCTCATTTGAAGGAGAAGTTTAGGCTATCACTTACCAAACTAAAGAAGAAAATGAGTGAGTTGAGGAAATGCATAAATTCAACTAATAACATCTACAGCTATTGCACCCGTTGGCCTCATGATATTGGTAAATACAAAGAGAAATTGGAACAGGTTGAAACAAAGTCTAATGGAATTGGAAAAAGCCTTGATATGTTTCAGGATCAGGATGGCACCATCAGGAAAAAGATTCGGGAGCTATAGTCTGAACACACCAAATTTCAATTCACCAAGAACACACTTGTGGATACTTTTTGGAAGGTGAAGGATCTAACCAAATGCAGATTGGAGCAGATGGTGGAGATACTAAGGAAAGGTGAGAAACTACAGGAAGCAATTACAATTCTGGAATCTCTAACTTAAATTGTCAACTAAACATCCAAGAACAACATCTTGATCATTATCATTAGGATTACAATAGATGCTTGGAAGAATTTCCTTCCAGAAATGAAGAAAAATCATAAGATAATTTTCTAAAGTAACAGTTGCTTGTTTTCAAAACTAATTCAATTTTTTGAAGTTTTGGTCAAAGCGGGAGAATTGTCAGCATATATATTTTGAAGTTTCGGAGATTTTGAACACATGTTTTGTCTTTTTGGCATATGGTTTCTATGCTTTTAAATTTTTGTCAAAGGGGGAGAGAGTGCAGTGAAAAATGTCTCATCAATCTTAGGGGGAGTTGTGTTTTGAAATCTTTTAAAGAATGGAGAGAGAGAGTAGTAAAGTCTGGCAACATACTTAAATGATTCTGACACTTAGTCATTTTTCACTAACTGTTGCCATCAGCCAAAGGGGGAGATTGTTGGCTTATGGCTTGCAAGTGTTGTCATTGATGGCAACCTAAGTCATACATCTGGTCTATAGTATAATTTTGGTTTACATCGATAGAATAGAGTGAAGACTAGGGCATCCAGTTAAAGGCATAAATGTTGATTTGAATACCTCACCGGACTATTATTTTGAGTTGTGGATCTCTGAGGAAGGTTTTTTAATGTTTTTAATACCTTCTTCGAGAAGTATATTGATGTGCATTCCTTATTATGTGATCTAAGAGATCTTGTGCACTAGTTTCTTGGTTATATGTGCTAGAAGGCCGACCTGGCGAATATAGTAATTGCAGATGTATAAGGAGAAATTAATTAAATGTTTTCATGCTCGATTATGTTTTTTTGGGTTCTCTCTATGTCTTAACCGACTTTGGAGGATACACATAAATAATTAGTGGTGGATCTAGCCGACATTTGAAAAGAACTTAATGGTTTATGAAGTCGATATATGAATGGTCAAATCCCTGATAGCGGATATATATATGAGATCAGTTTTATCATTTTGAAGAAGGAAGTACATAGCGAATGTGTGAAATGTGAAGTATATATGTGTGTGGTGCAAAATTTAGCAAAGTAATAGTGTGAATTTATCTATGTGTGATGCGAATAGCAGAAAAGTGCAGAGCAGAGCGAAGTGCAAAATCAGAAGAAGGATTCAAAATCTAATATATGAGCTTCATTGGAACTGTAACCTGTCATGAATAGATGCTACTATCTTAGTTCATCCTTCAGATGGTTTTAATATAAAATTTTGTAAGGTAGTGAGCCTTCCCTTTTGAGCGGTGAGCTCTAGGAAGTGTGCCTAAATGCAAGTGCATTCTCTTTTGTAAAACTTTTACTTGAGTACTCAAATTGTGGATTAACCTCCACCGTGGTTTTTCCCCTAACATGGTTTCCACACAAAAATCCTTGTGATATGGTGTTATTAATGTTTCCTTTGAATGCTTGCATCTTTCCTTTAAATGTAAAGTCAGAATGGTTTAAGTTTTAGATTAATAAAGTTAAGATTTGTTGAACACTGATTCACTCCCCCCTCTCAGTGTTCCATTGAGTTCAACAAATTGCTAAAAAAATATGGGAAACACTACCCGACAACACCGTTATCTCATTGTTTATGTCACTGTAACATTTCCTCCCATTAGGAAATTTCATCACTTTTATCCTCCATATTGGTGGGCCCTGCACTACATTGTCCTATCATGTTATGCATGTTTCTATATATGTTTTTATACATTTTTATATGTTATCATGTCTACGTCATGTATTTTTATAGGGATATTAGTTGCGTCCCACTAAAAGCCTCAAGTCATGGGCGTGGTGTCATCATAATGCCACCATGGGTACTAGGCCCCTCTTCCACCCAATATCACTATGTAATGTACCACATTTATCATGCTTCTTATTCCTTCTCCCTCTTCAAGAAAAAATGTTAATAGTTTGGTTAAGACCTAATTCACACCAGTTCAAGTGTAAAATTAGAAGGTGAATGATATCTAAAGAAGAGTGGATAGATAGAATATGATGTTATTGTACTTTAGAACTAGTGGAGACAATTACATTACATTATGGAATGTTCAATTTATAGAGTTATTTGGGCCAATTACATCGAGATTTTAAATGTGGGCTCTTTGAATAACTTGTTTGAAGAAGAAAGGATATCAAAAATTATAGAATACTTTCAATCAAGATACACAATAGAATATCTAGATTACAAAAGGAAAGGGAGATCAAATAGGCATGGTGTTGCAATTTTTTTGTTTTTGTTTGTTGTGCATATTCATTTTGTTGGCTATTTGTGGGTCCCATTGGTTGTTTGACCTTATGTATGTTATTAAAAATATTCATTCAAGCAAGCAAAAGATGTCTAAGAGAATACATAGAAGTTAAAAATTACAATAAAGAAGGTAGTTACAAAAGGTTATGTAGAGTAGTAAACTAAACTAGCATATTTATCTTTAGAAAATTTTATATAAAAGACGTTGGGATATCATTCTCAAGGTGTATATTTGATTGAATTGAAAGTGTCAAGAGACATATTTTTTGAGATTTGTATTTAATCAATATAAGTATAATCTTACTTTGATATTTTGAAATTGTAAACCTCGATTCCCCTTCATTTATGAGATCAGAAGAGCTATCATTCACATTATTTTTTTAATTAAAGGTCAATGGTTTGATCTTGGTACAAAGGCAAGGGTTTCCTAAGCTTGAACCTACATCAATAAATGTTTTTCTTAAATTAAAATGTTAAGGATTGAAGACCGATTTTTTTTGCAATGCCATTATATCAAATGGAGTTGTGATTATTTTTATTTTAATTTAGTTTGATCATTTTCAGTGTCAATCATGGGAGTTATGAATAAGGAGGATAGGGTTCATAACAAAAAATCACATTCATAGATTCTTCTTGTTGCAAAAATCAACCAAAGCACAATCCCATCTCCATCCTTTTAAAATATCACAATATTCAATAAAATTAAAGAATAATATTACTATGAAGAAATTAATTAACTTTAAATTAAAACAACAAGAAATAATAAACAATCATCACCTCTAATTTGTTAAACCAAAAACTACATAATATAAAGAAAAAGAACCCAACCTAGAAAATAATATTTACATAGAATTGGCATGAATTTTATAGGGTGCAAATATGAACCCCAAGTTTAATCAATATTCAATATTTAATTATTAAAGTTGAGTATAATTCAATCTGATCATATCTTCATGTAACATGCACAACCTATCAAAAGAGGACAATTTTTTTTTCAAATCCAAGATCATGAATAAATAGAACCATTTAATTGTAAGTGTGGATGATCCTACTTTCTCAAACTCTATATGCATAGATCAAAATTGAATTAACTTCCCCTAGATTAAAAATAAGAAAAAATTATTAATTATAGCTCTAGTATGAAAATCTCAGTTCCTTTCAAGATTCAAGTAGGAAAACTATATGTACAGACATAACAATTGTTTGTAAGACTCAACCATTGAATAATACACTCATCATGATGGAGATGGTCACAAGGTAGTTCTTCAAATTTTGATCCTAAATAAATCAAGTCTTTTGACATACAAAACACTTCAAACCATCCACTTCCACATTCATTTTGGTCAAATTTTGTATAACCCACAAAAGTGCAAGATGAGGGGTTTCATCATAGTCATCATCTATATCCATTGACTCATCATTAGAGAAATAATGTTCACCTTTTTCCTCTTGAGTATTGCTTGAGTGGGAGTGGTAGAAATTTGAGACTCTATATCTTGCAATAGGAATTTCCAATACAAGTGCATCCCCAAAATGTAGAGGGTTGTATAGAACTCATGACATCTAAATTTTCCCTCAAATGTAGATGAAGAATGCTACTTGCTTGATCCGAGAATTGCAGCGACAAGATGAAATTTAAGAAATCTTGGTGAAACACATTCCACATTTCCCACTGCACAGGTTCTATAATCATCCCATTGGCATAAGGAATATTTTCTTGACCGTACCCCCCCTCCTTGTTCTTTACAAGAAATCCAACTTTCATCAAGAGGTAAAATAATTGGAATATTTAGCATATCCAAGTTTATGAGCCAACAAAGAACATTAACGATCTATGCTTTATACAAATATTTCTCTTCTTGGTCTACCACTAATCAAGATGAACAAATCCATGCAGTTGTGTTCTCTCAACATACTACTGTTATATCAACAATGAGTACAACATATACACTATGGCTCTTCTGACTCTACATATTCAAAAGCCTCGACAAACATATTTCTAAAATTCTTTAATATAGAAAAAATACCTAGATTAATGATGGTTACCACTAATTCCCACTCCAATCTCCTTTTCTACACCTTTTGTACCCCATGAAATTTTGTAACTATATTCAAAATCAGAAATCCATAAAATAAAATAAATCCATGGCAATAATAACCAAAGAATGTCAAATATAATTGGTCACCTCATGATTAAACTAGTTTCAAATTATATTTTTCTCTACTAGAACATTTACATAATTAGGTTAAATAGACCATTTTATTTTTTGCCATTTTTGACAAGTTAAAAATGACCATTTGAAGCAAAAGAATTTGTTGTGATAAACCCTTTCAAGGTAAAAAATATTGATTCTAATGAATAAACTCAACTTCAACCATGTTGCGTATAGTTTTTATAATTTGTTATCAATCAAACTTAGGTCACCGTAAAGCATAAAAACTATAATATTAATCTATAAAAAATTTGTTATTCTCAAACTGTATATCATAGTCGTGACTCTTTTATCAACTACACAATAAATACTTTTATTACAATATTATAAATTTAGATACCACCACTATATTCCTGTATAATACATATAATTTGTAAGAATCTATTATCTCAGACCATAACTCATCTATCAACAAACCAACCAATACTATTATTATAATTCCTTACAGTGAAACTACTAGGAAGCAGGCCCTTCTACATTATGAGTGAGACGCCCATATTCCTTGTTCTTACTGGGTGGGAAACATCTTGGGTCTTGACCATTGCCATTGCATTTCTTATAGGACATCTTCATTCCTATAAGAATATTATTTTTTTGGGGATGATGTGGGTGGTTATATTGAGCAGAGACATAAACAGGGAATAAAAAGAAGAGCAAGACAAGCAGTGTGCTTCTTTTCATGCACATCAAACTCCCCATATTAAAAAGGGTGAGAGGCTTCACTAAAACAAATGCAAAAGAAAATGTATAGGTTTCAGTAGATGAAGATTGAGATGAAACCCATTTATAGAGCAAAGCACCGACCAAAATGGAGTGAAAAATGATGGCAATAATTTATTATAAGAATATTATGGTAGCTTTTTAGTAGGGTACACTGAAAAGGAGCCAGCTAACTCCTAGAAAAAAGTGACCAATGTGCATACAAAAATGCATGAAAACATACATAAAAACATACATGGTAACATACATAACATGAATAGACTGTGTAGTGTGGGGCCCTCCAGACAGATGATAGAAGTGATAGAACCAGCAACAGAAGGAAACAACACAGGAAGCGAGGAGGTGTCCCATCGATGAATTATGTCGACATTTTTTACCTTGTGGGAGAAGCTAACCATTAAGCGCGGGAAGATGTGATTAAGACACATGGTTTAAATTGTAATGGGTATTGTTCTTGGAATACACTTGGGAAACACGTTGTGCTTTGGGTTTTCTCATTGTGCAGGTTGAAATTGAAATGTTGGAGAGCAAGGGTGCACCGTAGGCAAGGGAGAGGACCAACTGAATTGAGGTGAGGTGTTTCTAATTGACTGTATTGAATGTTCATTTTTTTATGTATTGTTTCATGTGTTTTTAAAACCGTAGGAATGTAATCAAATGTGGATTTATATTTGTGTTGTTATTAAAACTGTAGGAATCTTAGAAAACATATGAATGTCTTCAAAAGCTATTGTTATTAAAATCGTAGGAATATAATCAAATGCGGATTTAGAAACACCCTTTGCTTCCAACAACCTTTCACACTGTGTATTCTACTCTTTCATTTTGTAGGTTGAAAGTGAAAGGTTGCAAGGGGAGACTACAAAAAGTGAGTTGAGGGGTTTCTAATCATTTGGGTTGTTAGTTGTAAAGGGTTTTAAAATTCTATGAGGGTTTTTAATTGTAAATTGTTTTCAAACTTTAAGTGGGTTTAGGGTTTTGTAAAACCCAATGTTTTGCATCTTAGAATTTTAGAAAAGAAAATGAATGTCTTTACAAGATTTTGTTATTTATACCCTACAAATGTAATGAAAGGAATTGTTTTATAAACACCAATTGTTTCCCAAGAATAATTAACATTGTGTTTCACCACTTTAAACAAGTTTACTCGTTATTGGTGATAATGTCAATAAATTGGTGTTCTTGCTATTTGTAATGCACACATCCATATACAGGCTTGAAAACCATAATGGTTTGGGTATGTTGTGATGTGGCTTGCAGTTTTATAAACACCCTATGTTTTCCATTTCATTCCATTGCACATCTTTCAAACCGGAAGCATTACGTCACATTGTATAACTAATAAGTAGATGCCCATAGATAGATGATAAAATTAAAATTAAAATATAGGTTTTTTACATAGTCAACCTAAAAGAAGTTATGCATTTAGTTCACATTGCCTAGGTAAAAGCTATATCCACAACTATAGGGAACTCCACCTACACAACCAAGTACTATTTTAAAATATATTAATTTCTTCATTCTAGAGTCATAATTGCAACTGCCAATTGTGTTTTTTTGTTATGGCATTCCATGAGAGCACATTTGTTTGAGGTATTTTTTGAAACAGTTCACTGCCTTGTGTATGAAAGCATAATAGTAAGCAACAACACAGACAAGGTAGTGAACTGTTTGGAAAAATGGTTGAAAGAAATATGGTATAATGGTCAATGGAATGACATGCCAAGCCATATACAAGGAAATGAACTTTTTCTATGTGGGATTGGTTATCTATGATTTGCCAGTATGTTTTGGTAGACATTTTCATCTCGCACTATTTTTACAAAATAATTGCAAATAGTTTTTTGTATTAAGTATAGAGAGATCATTACATAGTGCATCTGAGTAATTGCATCAGTATCAAGCCTCTAGGAAGCCCTACATATTCTATAACATCCTATTTCCCCAGTTACAAAATATACATATCCACACACTGCCCCTGATACAACAGATTTGTCATCTCATATTAACACTGTTATGAGTACCATCTATAAAATATTTACATATATACCTATAGCATTTAGTTACATATGTGCAACTATATAAGGTTCTACATCTATGTAGCATATGTACCAGGCTTGTTACCATTTATAACCAAAACGAGAAAAAAAATGTTCCAAGGTTGATTCCTAGAGGGATTGTATTGTATTGTATTGTCTGAGTCTCCAAGTGTCACCAGTGTCTCTTTTATAGCCATCCCGTCCACTAAAAGCCCAGGATCCCTGATACTCTACCCTTCCATCAATACAATTACAATATCTTTTATTTTCCCCTTGTTAGGATTATTCTTTTACTCTTCTTTTAGTTCCTCCCTAAAGGCTTGCAAATAGTTAAGAGTGATAATTGCATATATATAATGATAGTTAGAGTGATATTTGCAAATGGAGACCCCCTAGCCACATTTTGTGAGAAAGTGGGAAACACCTTAGTTAACAAGAAATGTAGTTTGTCTTGTAGATATATATTGTCATCTTCAGTAGAGGTATCAACACTATATTGTGAAACTATACCCACAACTATAGGGAACTCCACCTATGCAACCAAATACTATTGTCAAAGATATTAATTCATTCATACTAGAGTGATAATTGCAGCTGCAAATTGCATTTTCTTCTCATGAAATTCCAAGAGACCACATTTGTTTGAGGAATTTTTTCAAATAGTTCACTGCGTTGTCTAAGAAAGCATATTAGTAAGCAACAATAGAGACAAGGTAGTGAAAAGTTTGAAAATTGCCTCAAAGAAATGTGGTTTTGAAATGGTGATTGGAATGTTGTGACAAGCCATAGACAAGGCAATGAACTGTTTGTAAGTATAATTACTTATCTATGGCTTACCATTGTGTTTTGGTAGACATATACTCACCTCACACTATGTTTTCCAACGTGCAATTATAGAATGCATGTATATGGTTGTTGGAAAATATTGTGTGTTTACTATCAAAGGATAATAGTAGATTTGCATTGCCATGGCATTCCAACACCACGGTGATTGGAATGACATGATAATCCATAGACAAGGCAATGAACTATTTGGTATGTATGATTGCTTATCTATGGCAAGCCATTGTGTTTTGGCAGACATGTACTCACCACACACTATGTTTTCCAGCTTGCAATCACATTATGCATGTATATGGTTGTTGGAAAACATTGTGTGTTTACTATGAAAGCATAATAATAGATTTGGATTGTCATGGCATTCCAACACCAAGGTGATTGGGATGACATGACAAGCCATAGACAAGGAAATTAAGTGTTTCTATGTATGATTGCTTATCTATGGCATGCCATTGTGTTTTGGGAGACATATACTCACCTCACACTGTGTTTTCCAACATCCAATCAATCTACATGTATATGGTTGTTGGAAAACATTATGTGTTTACTATCAAAGCATAACAGTAGATCTGGATTTCCATGGCATTCCAACACCATGGTGATTGGAATGACATGACAAGCCATAGACAAGGCAATGAACTATTTGTATGTATGATTGCTTATATATGGCATGCCATTGTGTTTTGGAAGACATATACGCACCTCACACTATCTTTTCCAACTTGCAATTACACTATCCATTATCTTATATGTATTTTACTATTTACTTTAAAGAGTGTTGTAGATATTTATGGCCTATGGTTTCATTAATAATAATGAGAATCTATTGCAAATTATGTTGTGTAAGCTTCCATGCATCATACCATAATTATTGTTAGAAGTGTATTCTCTATTGTGCACTTCAATTTTTTTGTTCTATTGCATTTTTATTCTTTTTTGGGGGATGCAGACTGGAAGGTAACCCATAGTGATCAGATAAGATTGAAAGACCATTTTCATTGTTTGTTTTATTGCTTGCATTAGAATGACAAGATTAGTATTATTATTAGTTTTTTGTGATAACTTTGGAAATTTATGGGTTGAGGATTGGGAAGCAACCCATATCCTCCTAGGTAAGATTAA
The DNA here is from genome assembly GCA_007115665.2 of Sequoiadendron giganteum. Taxonomy (NCBI): domain Eukaryota; kingdom Viridiplantae; phylum Streptophyta; class Pinopsida; order Cupressales; family Cupressaceae; genus Sequoiadendron; species Sequoiadendron giganteum. The sequence goes on along the minus strand of CM021107.1, from coordinate 405,488,550 downwards.
AAGATTGTGTTCAGTATTTTGATTCATTTTTTGCATTAGAATGAAATGATTAGTCTTTTGAAATAAATCTGCCGCTTTATGGGGTTAGTTTACATTGTTTTTTCTTGATATTGTTATTTCCTCTTTGTGGCATGCATGCAAAATGGTCGTAGGAACTAGTCTCGGGTGCATTTATAAACTAATTTAAATTATTTTCTTCCCTCTCTTTTCAACGCAATGCACCATTTGTTGCATATTTCCTGTTTTGATTGCCAGAAGAAATTTGTAAATCTAGAATACAAATATGCAAGTTAGACATCAAAGCTTATAATATAATTGCTTTGTTGTATCGATATGGAGTTTGAATTTAAATGCATGCTAAACTCAAACTAGGATAATCTACAAGTATTTCTAATCTTCAACTTAATACACATATCCAATATTTCTATGCACGAGGGTATACACTAGAATAAATATTGACTATATAATACTGTTGCATGCGACTGGTTCCCAATTATGACCCTATCTTACATGACATCAAAAGTAGATTTCCACATCCTGACAGAAGAAATCCCTGAAATATAAGTTACATTTGTCTTTGTGACATATGATAACCTTGTTCTATATTTTTTCATACAAATGTGTTTCTTCTAATATGTATGGTACAACATCGATGTAAACTATAATTGTGTTTATGATTGAGGACATAACTTTTTAGGAAATTCTCTGATGGAAGGTCAACTTGATATCAGGTTTGCGCTACTGCAGTACTAACTTAATGGATTTATGTTGTAGAATTGTCATAATACATATTACTGCAATTTTTAATATTGTGTGTTTGATTCTAAAGTTACATAATTTTAATTGGCAAAAGTTGTCTATTTGAACAATTGCATAGCACAATTTTTTCTTTTTTTATTGAATCAAAGTTGTTGAGAAAAATACAGAGAACCATGACTATGAGAAAACAATAGCCATAACTTATACACCTACATAGCAGCCATCTAATTAAGATACATATTAGCCCTCCAAAGAAGGGAAAAATGAAAATAGAAACAACAATAAATCTGTCACATACCAAATGGGACTGAAGCAAGAGATAACTGTAAACTCAAACAGTCCCAATTGAATAGTACCCAATCAAAGCGTTTAGTTGTGTAGGTTTTGGTATGGGCTTTGATATCCAATTGATCATCCATGTGGTTGATAGTATGATGTATGTCCTTGAAGCATTGATAATTGGATTTGTTCAAACATCCCTGAATACAACAAAGAATTATCCAAGAAGATTCGGTCTAAGGCAACTTGCAGTTCTAAACAAGAATTATGGAGGCTTAGTGTATGGCATCTCCAACTTAAGGCATAGCACAAAGTTAATGGGTTTTTTTGTGACTAGTATCATAAGGGTATTATTTTAGGTCCTAGGATGTTGGATTTGCTACTTTGTACACTGTAACTTTTTGAACTTATGATGGATGTGCATTACATTAGGATAATCATAGAAGCCATGAATGAATCTTAGTCAACCTAATTGGAAATGCTCAAAGTGGAGAAAAAAAACCAAACACTATAATTAACCAACTAAAAAAGGAATTAAAACACAAGAAGAAGTTGTCACGGTGAAAAGAAGAGGAGCTTAATGTTGTTCGAAGAGAGCTACAATCTAAAAGATAGGAATTTGGTAAAACAAAGACATCAATGGAAGGTGTTGTTACAAAAATGATAGGTTAAAAGTGAAAGGTCTTGTTGCACAACTGATAAATGTCAAATGTCAAAAGTGTTGTTGCACAATTGATAGGTCAAAAGTTAAAGGTGTTGTTGCACAACTAATAAAATTTTAACATGCCACAACAACAGCTGCATTGGAGGTTGGTGGAGGAAGGAATTTGTGTAATGCAGTAGTGGATATGAAACAAACGGAAAAGCTCCCACTTCAAATAGGACATCTACATACAAGAGTAACGATTATCCCTTTAATCAAAATCCAAGCCCATACCATTTCCTCCACAATTCAACAATCACCAACCAAATTGTTGAGCAATGGAAACATAAGGTTTCCACTATCTCTTGTTGCATATGAAGATGAAATTGAACCGGCTATCCAATTTGTATTTCCTAGTGCATGAGTTTGCAAAAATTTAGATGCTACAAAGGGGGCGCTTTTCAGCCAAGTGGTCTTCCTATTGGTCAAAGTGAATGGCAAGGAGGTGAATTGTATGAGCTTGGGTTTCATTTAAAGGGATAATCATTACTCCTGTATGTAGATGTCCTATTTGAATTGGAAGCTTTCCTGTCTATTCCATATCCACTACCGCATTACACAAATTCCCTCCTCCACCAACCTCCAATGTAGCTATTTTTTGCATTTGTAGGACCATTAAAGCTAAGTTGAACTATTTTGAACTACTACACATATTTT
>CM021107.1:405438019-405483589 GCA_007115665.2 Sequoiadendron giganteum | reverse complement strand
AACAATTGAGGAGATGATCAGATAAGATCTTATAGGATTCTTTATAAAGTCCTTGGCAATTATGATGGGGTGATTCCACTTCTACGGTGATTGGAATGACATGATAAGCCATAGACAAGGAAATGAACTATTTCTATGTATGATTGCTTATCTATGGCATGCCATTATGTTTTGGCAGACATGTACTCACCACACACTGTGTTTTCCAACTTGCAATCACATTATGCATGTATATGGTTGTTGGAAAATATTGTGTGTTTACTATGAAAGCATAATAGTATATTTGGATTGTCATGGCATTCCAACACCATGGTGATTGGGATGACATGACAAGCCATAGACAAGGGAATGAACTATTTCTATGTATGATTACTTATCTATGGCATTCCATTGTGTTTTGGGAGACATATACTCACCTCACACTGTGTTTTCCAACATCCAATCAATCTGCATGTATATCGTTGTTGGAAAACATTATGTGTTTACTATTAAAGCATAATATTAGATCTAGATTGTCATGGCATTCCAACACCATGGTGATTGGAATGACATGACAAGCCATAGACAAGGAAATGAATTGTTTATATGTATGATTTCTTATATATGGCATACCATTGTGTTTTGGAAGACATATACTCACCTCACACTATGTTTTCCAACTTGCAATTACATTATCCATTATCTTATATGTATTTTACTATTTACTTTAAAGAGTGTTGTAGATATTTATGGTCTATGGCTTCAGTAATGCTAACAATAAGAATCCATTGCACATTATGTTGTGTAAGCTTCCATGCATCATACCATAATTATTGTTAGAAGTATATTCTTTGTTGTGCACTTCAATGTTTTTGTTCTATTGCATTTTTATTCTTTTTTGGGGGCTACAGACTGGAAGGTAACCCATAGTGATTAGATAAGATTGAAAGAGCATTTTCATTGTTTGTTTTATTACTTGCATTAGAATGACAAGATTAGTATTACTATTAGTTTTTTGTGATAACTCTAGAACTTTATGGGATGAGTATTGGGAAGCAACCCATATCCTCCTAGGTAAGATTAAAATACTGTGTTCACTATGCCACCACATTTCTTTGAGGCATTATATGAAACAGTTCACTATGCTACCACATTTTTCATACATGTCTACCAAATAATTCTATCAAACTATTCATTGCCTTGCTACTATGGCTAAAATCCTAAAATAGGTTCTTTTGAACAAGCTACACATAGTTGTAAAAAATCTACCAAAGGATAATGGTAAGCAACAGCATAGAGAAGGAAGAGAAGTGTTAAATAAAATGCCTGAAAGAAATGTGGTCATGTGACAATGGAATTCCATGACAATCCATATTGATGTCTTGTTGCTATATGGATTTTCAGGGCATTCCATCAGCATGAGACCAGATTTCTTTGAGGCATTTTATGAAACAGTTCACTGCCTTGCCTATGCTACCACATTTTTCATACATGTATGGGTGATCCCACAATAGTGGTTTACAATTTTTGCCCAAACTGGACACTGAAATTATTATTTTAAACTAAATCTTCACATCCGGGCACCTATAGTAGCTAAACCGTGAGGAATTTGAAGATGATGCAAACTAGAGTCTCATCACATTTTGTCTGTAGATTCTAAAAATATTTTTTTCAAAATTTTTGGAATAAGATTGCAATTATTTTTCCATCTCCCACGAAAACTGATTTTTCTCAGAAAACAACATTTTTAAAAAGTGACGCTCACCGTATACAACAATTTTTTTTTGTATGAAGCATAAAATTCTAATTTTTTCAAATTTAGATTTTTAACTATTATATATAGCATTTTCATTTTGTCTCATAGTTTTTTATTGAATATTTTTTCCTTAATAGAGTTTCAAAGTCAAACCAATTGCAATTCAGACATAGGTGGATTGTGTACAACATAACTTTTTCTGTATGTATCAAAATTTAATTTAATTCTTTTTAATGGATCAAGGACATCAATAGCCAGCACGAACATATTTTTTGAAAAAATATTTTTATAATTTGCTATTTTTCCACATGTGCAAAACAGAGAGCTTGATTTTCGGTGAAAAACCTATGTTTAATAAAACTAAAAAAACACATACATAAAAAAACCAAAACATATTAAAATTATATTCGTGGGATAGCTAATTTTGAGGACTACCATAATAATTTGAAATAAATTTTAAATGAATTCATTTGATCCCCAAAAAGGTAAATCAAAAGTGATTTTTTATCAGCATTTTGATAGGTGTAAAGGAGACTCATTTATAGGTATGGTTTAAAACTACCAAGGTTCTATCCAAGGGGGTTTGATCTAAGGTGGTTTGATCAAACCCTCTTCAATTGAAATCCTTAAAATGGAAATTTTAAAGGCTTAAATCCTTATATTTTCTAAAAATATGTGATTTCAGCAAAAATCAGTTCCTCTCAGAAATTGTAAACCAGCTTTGTGGGATCACCCATATACCAAAGAATTTAATCAAATATTTGAGTGCCTTCTTGATATGTCTAAAAGACTATAATAGGTTCTTTTAAATAAGATATGCATTCTTGAAAAAACTCTATCAAAGCATAATAGTAAATCATTGAACATAGTAAACCTATCAATGACAGCCCAAAAAATCTAATCACATGGACTCAATCAGGTACCCCTAAAAGGTAGTTTAATTATACTCAAGCATAGTGAACATTTGTAGACGGGAGTAAAACTGTTATAAACTTTGCATAATGAACCTCATATATAGTTTAAGAACAAACTTGCAAGCAATGAAAGAATGCAAAACAACTTCAAACAAACTTAATGGGATTCAAAACATGTAATTGATCTACAACCTTTCATTGTGACCATATACCTTTGATGTAGAATATTATTCTTTCAAAATTGGTTTAGATCCTTGTAGAAGCATGAAGATCTCATCAACAAACACCAATCATGTCTTTATGCCAAAAACCTATCCATCGAATGCCTTAGAGTCACAACATCAAAACGTATTACCCATCAAGAATAAAATGTGAATGATGAATGTGTAATGAGTACTTGTTCAATACCTCTAAATTTGTGATCAAACAACTCTGTCAAAATTTTGCAACAACTATCAATACCTTTTGCACCAACACCATGTGAACAAGTAATGAGTGAACAACAAGGACTTTGACATGAATATCAACAACTACTTTGGTTGTAGATCACCAAATGAATGAATAATCTCTTTGAAACCAATCCATGAGAACATAATGAAGCAACTCGGTCTACATGTAGTTGGCATCAAACACCTTTTGGCATCATTGACAAACAACATTAGCGTAGACATGTCTGAAAAATGTTGAAGTATACATAAGGAATGTGGTTTGTTTCAAGTATACAAGTAGAACACAACATTGTAATTCATACATTTTTTAGTCACAGTAACTAAGAACACTTTAGTAACACTTTTCAAGCAAGAAGATGCATATTTCAGACTTCTATATGAACATGTGAACACTTGAGATCTGTAAACACCAACTTTAAACTTCAATTGTGTCTAAGAGCTAGAAGATAATGCATACATGAAATGAAACAAATTCACATTCAACATAGACTCTTCATATGGTTGTTGTCCTCAATATTTGATTACATAACCTTGATATTTCCTTCATATTGTTCTTCGTATGGTATGGTGTGAATCTTGTTATGATAGATGAAGGTATGTTTGAGTTGTAGATAGATAATGATATGCGAGATTTAGAAATATGAATGACTTGGGTGGGTGCAATGAAGAAAGGATTGTGACACATTGATTAGATGCAAGCAAAGCATATAAATGGCTTCGAAAATTATTTGGTATGGGAGGAAAGGATATGAAAGGCTGGATATGCAAATGAATGGAATGGAAATTCTATCAATTCATCATTTTTGAGTTGTAGATATAAAACGATATGCAAGATTTACAAATATGAATGACCTAGATGGATCCAAAGAAGAAAGAAATGCAACGCATTAATGTGATACAAGGAAAGCATATAAATGGCTTATGAAATGTATTCGATATGGGAGGAAAGGATATGGAAGGCTGGATATGGAAATGAATGGAATGGAAAGGCTAGGAAGTGATCATTTGTTTCATCATAGAGTGGAACAATTTCCCCTTTGTTATTGGTTATGCTTTTTGTAATCATCATAGGGCTGATTGACTCAATACACACACATAAGAAAGACTCATGCCCCTTTCCTCACTGTCCTTCATACACAACGAGGTGTAGAGATTCTCGAGCTTCCTTGGAATGTGACAAGAAAAGAAAAGATATAAAAAGATAATGATATTGATGGAGACAATAGACAAGAGTTAAGATAAAGCACAAGTTGTCATGCATGCAATATGAAAATGATAAATATGCAAGATCATTATAATGAAAAAATGTAAATGTTAATGCATATGATAAGGACCAGCACACTAAATAGTTATAGGATGGAAAACACAATGGGTTGTGACTCAGTAAAGCCCAATGTTTTAGTATGCTAAAGAGTTTATGGTTTCTTTAAATGTGTTACTCATAACAATTATAATACAATGATAAATAAGAATTTAAATGATAATGATAAAAAAGATCTTATTCCTTAGTCAAGTTGAAAACTAGAGGACATATGGATAGGAATCAATGATATGGGTTAATGATAGGACATGTAAGGATACACCCTATATGGAGGATGAAGATAGATGGATCAAGATATGGAATGCTATGGGTGGAGGGAACCAATGACAAGGGAATGCAAAAAAAAATCTCTTATACAAAGGAGAAGTAGAGGACCTATGGAGGACTCCAAAGATGGCATGTCGAAGTAATAACATGCCCCCATGGTAAGAGGTATGACAATTTATAGCGACATGACATGGATATGGAAGATAAATGGACATGAAAGGAAATATGACATGGATGACAAGTGATATAAACGATGGAAGAAACACATGGTATAAAGAATGCATTAGATTCAATTTCTTTCTATTTTTCCCCAATACTTTATGCAAGATCAAAGGAAGTTGGATAGCATGGAATATAAATGAAGGAAAATTATGGCTAAGTGGAAATAGGATAATCAATAATGTATCGTACGAATGGAAAATTCTTTCCCTCAAGTGTACAAGCAAGGGTATGTCTATGGATGTGAAAGCTAGTGGATATGAATGCATATGAATGGTCATGGAAATGGAAGTTGATGAAGGTGTATGGATATGAATGGAGGACTCAATTGTATCTTTGTGGAAGAAGTACCCCACTAACTAAATTTTTCTTATAGACCATGGCTAACATGTTCCCAGTTAAAGACGTTGGTAGGAAAATTGGTAAAGATAATGGAATGGATAAGGCTAGGCAAAAGGGGGTTAAGGATTCATGCAAAGGATTGGATTAAAGCTATGGAATGGGGTATGAAGCTTGGATGGAAGTATGGAATGGATTTGTTATGAGGGAATGTGGGCAAGAACAACATTGGCACACACCTTGAAGGGTGGTGAAAGTTGAAGGATTGAGAGTGGGTTGGGATAATAAAGTTGGGCATATAAGGATGGAAAACGGATTTAGAGGATGAATAATGGAGGAATGGATGATGGTGGAGTACTAGAGTCTTTTAGATTAGCAAGTAGGGATACCAATTTTGATTTTTTTATTTTGAATGCATGCATTTTTTTGCTTTCTTTGGAACCCAGATTGTTTCCACTTTTGATTTTTCTTTATAGCCTTTTCATTTTTTCTTAATAGGCACCTTCCATTTTTTTGGAAGTGTTTTGCTTTTGATTTTGGAGCATATTTTTATTTTTTTTGCATGGCATGTCTTTTTAGTGAGACATGATGATATTTAGGTTTCAATGGATTCTTCAATTTATGCATTTCTTTTTTGGTATCCCAATTGCTTGGATAGGCCATAGAGGGATTTTATGAAATGAGAGGATTTTGAAGTGGAAGGTGTTGGAATGAATTCAAGGGTATGTGCCTTTGTTGTTCTTGAAAGGGAACCTAGTGATATGCATTAGGAACATATGGGCCCATGATGGGTAGAAGGGTTCATGGATACGGTCCAACAATAGATGGCGAATATGGTGGAGGAGGTGGACGTATTGATGTAAAGGGAGGCCTCTTGTGTTTGACAGAGCTACCAACGTCTTAAGAAGGAGGTATGCAGCCAAGGTCATAAGAAATTACATGTGTTTTAATATTAGGGTGTGTAGGTAAATGGAACTCATGAAGGTGTGTGGTATTGTGCGAGAAAATCAACTTTTATAAAGGTGGATGAACCAAGCTTATATGTTTGTGGTTCATGAATGGGATCTTGCAAAAGTTTAAGATTATCATGAGATGTGAGGGAAATTATTATACCTTGGGGGTCTTGACTTATTGAATGGATGGAAAGATTTTTTTAATGAATTTATACACAATGATTATGGTATGGAGTTGACATACTTCGATCATGAGACGGTATGTCGTCATGACATGGAATGGAATGATGAGATGAACTGGGACCATGAGAGGGAGTATTTTGATCTTCACATAAAAGGGGGATATATGATGTCATTCTTTCGATCAATAATGTCAAGTGTGTGACATGGTTGACTTTCTATAAGTGCTATGAAGGTGGAAGAACATGAAATGGATGAGTTGGATAAACATGGGATGGATGAGGGGAAAGTGGGTGGAACTAGAAGGCTACGACTACAATTTTGTGAAATAGAATTTTGCATCAGGTATTGTATTCCTTACAGGGTGACTTTTGGTGTTCCTTTGGTGAAATAGGATGGATAGTTGTTTGTTCAACATGGAAGAAATTTTGGGTTCCCTTGTCAATGGACAAAAAGGATGACATGGACGGTGACATGAGTTGGGTATAAGTTTGAATGGTAGGTTTATGGTTTTTCTCGCTTGATTAAGATTTAGATCTTGAATACCCCATCCCACTACGGAAGATCATACATACCTCCAATCATATATAGATTCTATATTACTATGGTCTTCAAATGTATCGTTCGATGTTTGATAAATACAAAAACACAAATAATCTGTATGATAGTAAAATGGCTTGCTGCAATGAGCACTTTCTATTTTGTGCACTATAACAATGTATTTAAGTCCACCTTCATATTGCAGGCTAGAAAACATAGTGGGTTGTATTTTGTCTATCACACAGTATTTTCCAACTTGCAATTATACATAGACAGTATGGTTCTCATGAAACTCTTGTGTTTTTTAGACCTTAAGAATTTCATGAAAATCACCTAAAAAAATTATATCAACTCTTCGATGGACTAAAATTTGGGTTTCAAAATCGTGATATGATGGTAAATCAGGATGCACTGAATAATTATAGGTTGGAAAACACATTTTGGAATGTCAATAAATGCTTCTAATAATATTTCATTTCATTTTCATGGGCATCAAGTTGATTATCCCTTTAAACAAAATCCAAGCCCATACAATTCACCTCCTCACCATTCACTTCGGCCAATAGGAAGACCACTTGGCTGAAAAGAATCCCCTTTGTAGCATCTAAATTTCTACAAACTCATGCACTAGGAAATAAAAATTGCATAGCAAGTTCAATTTCATCTTCATATGCAACAAGAGATAGTGGTAGCCTTGCGTTTCCATTGCTCAACAATTTGGCTAGTGATTATTGAGTTGTGGAGGAAATGGTATGGGCTTGGATGTTGTTTAAAGGGATAATCGTTACTCCTATATGTAGATGTCCTATTTGAAGTGGGAGCTTTCCTTTCTATTATGTATCCACTACAGCATTACAAAAATTCCCTCCTCCACCAACCTCCAACACAGCTATTGTTGTGGCATCTTAAACTTTTATTAGTTTTGCAACAACACCTTTGAGTTTTGACCTATCAATTATGCAACAATACCTTTGACATTTGACTTTTGACGTTTATCAATTGTGCAACAAGACCTTTCACTTTTGACCTATCAATTGTGCAACAACACCTTCCATTGTTGTCTTTGTTTTACCAGATTCCTATCTTTTATATTGCAGCTCTCTCTAAACAGCATTAATCTCCTTTTCTTTTCACCGTGACAACTTCTTGTTGTATTTTAATTCCTTTTCTAACTGATTAATTATAGTGTTCGTTTTATTTGCTCCACTTTGAGCATTTCCAACTTTTTTTTTGGCAGTGTGTTTATGATTAGATAATGCAAATGTTTCTTTTCACAAGCTCATTAGGGAACTTCTCTGCCTTTTCGGATAAGACTTTCATGCCTCCACCCAATTGATTCTCTTTTTCTGCACTTAGATCTGGTATTTCCTTTTCCTTATCATCCATTTCCAATTGTATTTGTTCCATGGAATTGCTAACCGATAGAATTCTTTCCTTCATTTGTTCAACTCCACTAGAGCATCATGTCTCTCTTTCTTTGATTGCATAAATTCATACGCAATAGAAAACCTTTCGAGTTAATCAACTTTTGTATTTCCATTTTCCCCTTGCACATATGCACATGCTCCTTCCTCCACTTGTCACGAGAAATAAACAACCTCTTCAGTCAATACATTATCTATCTCATTTACTTTGGTCAGATTCTTTCCAAGTCTTTTTAGAACAGATTCCTTTTTTTCACTACACACTTTCCAATATGTCCTCGTATTTATTTTATTACTACCATGTCATACAATTCTTATAACAATTTTTTTTTGGATTCTATCGGATTTCTTTCAGGCAAAGGGATAGAGTTTTGAATGTATTGAATACTTTCATGTACCTTTGCAACTAATTTTTTCCCAACTTTGAGAGTGTATTAATGATTGCATAATTCATTTGTTTCTTTTAAGTTATTTGCAACAAGTGTTTTTATGATTAAATAATTAAAAATTCATATGTTTATTTTAACAAGTTATTTGAAACAAGTGTATTTGTGATTATATAATTGATATGTTTCAAATAAACTTTCATGTCTCGACTCAATTGATTCTCTTTTTTTGCACTTACATCTAGTTTTACAACTGTCAGTGGGTTGCAGTTTTCATAACACCCAGTGTTTTCCAAACTGTAGTTTTATAAAATAGGATTCATGTAACTAAGAGCTTTTGATTTCATAAATGTATTGCGATATTTACTTATTTTCTCAACAAGTGGCTGAATCAGTAGTTGGAAGTAAATAACAGTTTTTTTCTAGATGCATGCAACACTATTTTTTACTGACTTTTTTCCCTTTTTTAAGCAGTACAACTAAAAATGCTAAACTTGAGAATTCACATTAGGCAGGTTCCCCACGACAATTAGGAATATGATGGAAATCCATTCAGTATGGACAGGCTGCATTGTACTTTCAAATTCAATTGCCAGATGTTGGAGGATGCGATTCGCAAGGTCGGCAGATTTAGAAGCCCACCGAACCTATACTCCCCTATTCGGAGGCCGATGTAACTTCCAGGTTCCTGTCAAACTCCATAGAGCTGTTGAAAAACCGTATTCTAGTTCAAATTCTATGTGCAAAATATTTTTGGAGACATGTGGTCAATCACAAACAACTTGACAAAGCATTGAAAAGATATGATGTTGATCAAGGTCTTGACCTCATTGGTGGCATATTCCCATGGTCATTGCTTCAATCATCCTCGGATATGAGGTGTGTTCAAGAAACATTTAGCAGCAGCATACAACATCAAGGTGATCATTTTTTCAACCAATCAATGCAATTGCATTGTCATGTTGATGAGGCACACATTGAAGTGGGCATACGGGAGATGTATCTTGCCCTCCGTACAATGCTTGACCACCTCATACCAGTTCCCACAAATCATGAAAGGGTTATTCAGTGGCTTGGCACAGAATTCCCCTACCATTCAGATGAGGGCACAAATGTAAAGATAGAAAATGTAAAGAGTGAATCTGATTAGGATGTGGAAAGGCTTGTTAAATGAAAAATGGAAACTAAAACTTTGACTTTTATTATGTATTACTCTTTTCAAACACTACAGTTGAATGAATGATATTTTGTATTGTTTTTTATTACTATTTATTACTCTATTTTTTATCACTCTTTATTACTATTTATTAATGTTTAATACATGAATACTATTTTATAAAACTACATATAACAAAACATAGGGTGTTGTAAAAAATAGCAACCCACTCACAGTTGTATAACCAGATCTACTGTGTTGAAACACTACTATTGAATGAAATATATTTGGTATTGCATATGTTTGATGTTCTTCATACTGAAATGTCTATAAACATGAAAACTTCATTACCACATGTTTTTCCCTTTATCATTTGAAAGCATTCAATATATTCAAAACTCTATCCCTTTTCCCAAAAGAAATCTGATAGAATCCAAAAAATATTTTCTATGAGAATTGTATGACATGGTAGTAATAAAAAAAATATGAGGACATATTGGAAATTGTGTAGTGAAAAAAAGGAATCTACTCTAAAAAGACTTGGAAAGAAGCAAACCAAAGTAAATGAGATAGATAATTAATGTATTGACTGAAGAGGTTGTTCCTTCTGGTGACAAGTGGAGGAAGGAGCATGTGCAGTATGTGCAAGGGGAAAATGGAAATGCAGAAGTGGATCAACTCGAAAGGTTTTCTATTGCGTATGAATCTGTGCAATCAAAGAAAGAGAGACATGATGCTCTAAGTGGAGTTGAACAAATGAAGGAAATCATTCTATCAGTTACAAATTTCATGGAACAAATAAAATTAGAAATGGATGATAAGGAAAAGGAAATACCATATCTAAGTGCAGAAAAAGAGAATTAGATGGGTGGAGGCATGAAAGTCTTATCTAAAAAGGCATAGAAGTTCCCTAACGATCTTGCGAAAAGAAAAATCTACATTCTCTAATCGTAAACACACTACAAAAATAATAGTTGGAAATACTCAAAGTGGAGCAAAAAAACCGAACACTATAATTTTAACCAGCTAGAAAAAAAATTAAAACACAAGAAGAAGTTGTCACGATAAAAATAAGAGGAGCTTAATGTTGTTTGGAGAGAGCTACAATCTAAAAGACAGGGATTTGGTAAAACAAAGACATGAATGGAAGGTGTTGTTGCATAATTGATAGGTCAAAAGTGAAAATTCTTGCTTCACAACTAACAAATGTCAAAAGTCAAATGTCAAAGGTATTGTTGCATAATTGGGCTTGGATTTTGTTTAAAGGGATAATCATTATTCCTATATGTAGATGTCCTATTTGAATTGGGAGATTTCTTGTTTGTTCTGTATCCACTACCACATTACACAAATTCTCTCCTCCACCAACCTCCAATGCAACTATTTTTTGCATTTATAGGACAATTAAGCTAAGTTGAACTATTTTGAACTACTACACATATTTTGTTACAATGTGCATAACAAAAAGTGGTCATTGAACAAGAATTCAGAAGTGAGTGGCAACCATCAGTGTTTTCCATCATGCAACTATTACGTGCATCTTTTGTTGGAAACATATGAAGAAATTGAAATGGAATGTTTTTTGAATGTAAGGTTTATCATAAAATATGAAGGTGAAGTTGAAAACATTGTTTTGTTATAGTGCGCATAAAATAAAGTGGTCATTGAACAAGAATTCAGAAGTGAGTCACAACCTAGTGTGTTTTCCATCCTGCAACTATTATGTGCATTTTATGTTTGAAACATATGAACAGATATTGAAATGGAGTGTTTTGCTGAAAGTAAGGGTTGTTAAAAACTATGAAGGTGAATTTGAAAACATTGTTATGTTACAGTGTGAATAAAAGAAAGCGGTCATTGAACAAGAATTCAAAAGTGAGTCACAACCCATTGTGTTTTCCATCCTGCAACTGTTATGTGCATTTTGTGTTTGAAACATATAAATAGATATTGAAATAGAATATTTTCTGAAAGTAAGGGTTGTTATGAACTTCAATACATTGTTTAACAAGAATTGCCAAGTGAGTCACAACCCAATGTGTTTTCCATTTCCTCCAACTTTTTTCTACATTTTCTATTCACAAAACGTATGACGATATTGAAATGGAATGTTCACTGAAAGTAAGGGTTTCTTAAAAAATATGAAGATGAACTTCAAAACATTGTTTTCTTACAGTGTGCATAAAAGAAAGCAGTCATTGAACAAGAATTCAGAAGTGAGTCACAACCCACTGTGTTTTCCATCATACAACTATTATGTGCATTTTGCGTTCGAATTATATAAACAAATATTGAAATGGAGTGTTTGCTTAAAGTAAGGGTTGTTATGAACTTCAATACATTGTTTAACAAGAATTGACAAGTGAGTCACAACCCAGTGTGTTTTCCATTTCCTTGAACTTTTTTTTGCATTTTCTATTCACAAAACGTACAACGATATTGAAATGGAATGTTTGTTGAAAGTAAGGGTTGTTAGAAAATATGAAGATGAACTTCAAAACATTCTTTTCTTATAGTAAAGCAGTCATTGAACAAGAATTCAGAAGTGAGTCACAACCCACTATGTTTTCCATCATATAACTGTTATGTGCATTTTGTGTTCCAAACATATAACACATATTGAAATGGATTGTTTGCTGAAAGTTAAGGGTTGTTATAAAATATGAAGGTGAACTTGAAAACATTTTTTTGTTATAGTGTGCATAAAAGAAAGTGCTCATTGAACAAGACTTGAGAAGTGAGTCACAACCCAATGTGTTTTCTATCATGCAACTATTATGTGCATTTTCTATTCAAAACATATGAATAGATATTGAAATTGAATGTTTGTTGAAAGTAAGGGTTGTTAAAAAATATGAAGCTCAACTTCAATACATTGTTTTGTTATAATCTACACAACAGAAAGTGCTAGTTGTATGTGCTTACATTTAAAGTAAGTTTTCCAAAAATAATAAGACTTGAGGTGGCATTGCCTACCATTATTTGATGGCATTTTACATTGTTTTCCATGAAATTTTACATGGCAACAAAAAGTGTCATGAAATCTGCAAGAACATAGACTTTTTTTTTTTTAATTAAGAGGAGTAAATGCTTTTGACCCGGAACTATGAGCCAGTGAGGTCACAAATGGGGGACCTCATCCCCAATATAAATTTTCAAAAACTAAACCCCAAAGGGATTGGAGCCTTGATGGAAAGATTAACAATACAACTTAACAATCACATAACGCCACTATTGGTAGAAGACCGTAGTATTCAAACATACCAAAGTACTATAATTCCACATGATGATTGATCAATAATTACATGATCAAAGATAATGTAATTCCACACCATAATTGTTCAATAATTACATTAGCAAAGATAATGTAAATTTGATAATGTAATTCCTTGTACCATAATTGTTCAATAATTACATGATCAAAGACCGAATGGAAAATGAATATTGTCAGCCTCTCTCATCCTCTACTATAGTGCCTTTTGTGTGCAATTGAGGAGACAGTTAGATAAGATCTTATAGGCTTCTTTAAGTCCTTGTCACTGATGGTGGGGTGATTCCACTTGCACGAGGGTTCGAGGAAGCCTTTGCTTGGACCATTGCACTTTCAACACCTTCATCTTGTAATAAAACCATGAATAAATGACTTCGTTCAACAATTAACATATGGATATAAGGAAAAGGAAACATCAGATCTAAGCGCAGAGAAAGAGAATCAATAGGGAGAGAGATGAAAGTCCTATCTGAAAATGCAAAATACTTTCATAACACATTTATATGACCTATGGAGGAGAAATACAATTGAAAATAGATGAGAAGGAAAAGGAAAAATCAGACAGACCAAAAATGTCACTAATAATTAATAAAAGCAGGGTAGTGTCAAGAATCAATAAAATCAGGCCTCAATCTTATTAGTGACGTTTCTTCACACCTACCACTTCCTTGTTCATCCTTGCCCTGTAATGTGAAGAATGTTAATGTCACATCAAATTCAAATGCATGCAACAAATTCATTCAAATTATGAAAATACACGTTCAAAAGAAAATTTCAAAATTACCCTTTCTTCCACTTAATTCCTCTAAAAGAACCAGGGACAGTGTGTTTTCCAATATACTATCAAAATTAGCATATTCGTAATAGAAATGCAATTTTGTAAATGAAATCACAAAGACACTCTAAAATCAGAGCAAAAACCGATTGCAACAACACATATTACAGCCAACCACAAATGTGTATTTCAAAAGGGAAAGTGCACGATCTCCTCCCCAAGCATCCTTTCTTCTTGTTTCCCTGTCGAGCTACATTTTCCTGTCCCAAATGGACACTAACTTGCTCGTGCCCACCACTTCCTTTTCCATCCTTTCCCTCTAATGCCAGGAATGTAAACATCACATCAATTCAAATACATGCAACCAATTCATTCAAAATGTCAAAATATACATTAAAAAGCATATTTCAATATTATCCTTTCTCCCGCTTTCTTCCACTTTCCCCTTCCAAGTACACATATGTGGTTGCCTGTAATATGTAAAAAAGTTGCAAGTGTTATAAGACAGTTAGAGTTCCAAAATTTATTGCACGGTCTGCTATCAGCAAGCATATAGTTTTTCAATCATAAGAAACAAAAATTTAAGGTGGACTTCCTTACATTCTTGGTGCATAGGAAACAAAAAAATTTGACAAGAAAATAACTAGTAGTGGACAGTGTGTTTTCCAACACTGCAAATAATGTGAGCATTTTTTTTTCTTGCAATCAGATGAAGATAGAGAAATTCCATTTTTTACTATTACAAATAGCATTTAATATGACTATTAATTTGAAAGTATCCATGATGACAAAAATAGTCGACCTCAAATGATTTAAACGTCAACCTTTTTCTTTCATTTATAAGAAAGCTACCATAAACAATAAGACTTCAAGTGGCATTGCCTACGGATATATTTCATATTAACATAAATAAAATGCACATTATAAACACACAACCAAACGATTATTGTCACAAATTGCATAACATAATAGAAAGTGGTCATTGAACAAGAATTGAGAAGTGAGTCACAACCCTATTTTTTTTCCATCCTGCAACTGTTATGTGCATTTTGTGTTCCAAACATATGAATAGATATTGAAATGGAATGTTTTCTCAAAGTAAGGGTTGTCATAAAATATAAAGGTGAACTTCAAAACATTATTTTTTATAGTCTGCATAACAAAAAGTGTTCATTGAACAATAATTCAGAAGTCAGTCACAACCCTGTGTTTTCCATCCTGCAACTATTATGTGCATTTTCTGTTCCAAATGTATGACAATATTGAAATGAAATGTTTGTTGAAAGTAAGGGTTGTTGAATACATTCATATTTTCAATATAATTGTTAGTGGGGGATACATAAAAGTATCCAAAATCAACTAAGGTGTCACCAACCAATTGGTTTCTCACAGTGTAAGTAACCAAAATGTTTTCATTACTTTCATACTATCTATGTGTAATTTTGGGTTCAAAAACATTGGGTGTTATGAACCCTACAACCCAATACTATTTTCAAACCCTTTACAAGTAACAACCCAATTGGTTACTCACCCCTCAGGTGAATTTGGATAGTCTTATATATCCTCGACCTACAACTCCCTGCAGAATGAGAAAACCCAAAACACAGAGTATTTTCCAAGAACAGTACTTGTTACAATCTAAAACACATGTCTTAATCACATCAATTCCCTTCCCTACCACAGTGAATGAGTAGATTCTCACACAAGGAAAAAAAAATTAGTGTAATTCGATACAAGAGGACACCTCCTCGCTTTCCTTGCCATGATGTTTCCTCTCGTCTGTCAATTTCATCCTTTTATCATCCATCTTGGTAGGCCTTGCACTATGCCATCTCCTCATGTTATGTATGTTTTTAAGCATTTTTGTATGTACATAGGTGTGTTTTGTTGGGAGATTATCTCTTTCCATAAGGGGGTTTACAACATTGTATGGGTTGAAGGTTTCATAAATCATGCACTCGCATCCCACTATTTTTTCCAACTTGCAATCATATAGAGTTTTCATCGTTGTTGGAAAACACTGTTTTTTTTAAAATGGTGCCTTTCATTGCATTCCTATGGTCTAAATAATAAAAGATTTCTGAGATGAGTATTCATATTGTTGTGTAAAATTCTAGGTTGCAAAACACTGATTTTTTCAAATCTACAACCCACACAATGTTTTAAAACCCTTTACAAGTGACAACCCAATCAGTTACAAACCCCTCACCTCAATTCCATTGGTTTTTCATCTCCCCCACCTGCTCTCCAACCTTTCACTTTCAACCTGCAGAATGAGAAAACCCACAACACATAGTGTTTTCCAATAACAGTACTTCTTACATATTAACCGTGGTGTTTCCTTCTATTGCCGGTTCTATCACTTCTATCATCCATCTGGCAGGCCCCGTACTATGTCGTCTCTACATGTTATGTATGTTACCATGTATGTCATTATGTATGTTTTCATGTTTTTTTGTGTGTACATAGGTACTTTTTTTCTAGGAGTCAGAGAAAGTTAACTCCTAGACAAAAAGAACCTATGTATGTAACATGATATCATACTCCCCATACCCCATGCCACATGGTGGAAAAAAATCATCTTGATGGATAGCTAGTCACGTGCTGTTAGGTGACATCACTGGAAAAGGATGTGCGACTGGTGGAAAAATTGAAAAAGCTAGAAAAAATGCACCTACCATCACCATTTTCCACATTTGCATTTTTCCACTTTGGTGGGTGGGGAGGGAGGAGGTGCAGGTGAGGAAAATGGAGTTGCAAGCAGCTAAACCAGAGTAAAAACTTATTAGTTTTTTATGTACATAGGTGGGTTTTGTCTACATTTTTGTTGTGTGCGTAGAGCTAAAAGTTGCCTTTTGGAACATTTCATTTTACAATTTGGTCGAGAATGTAGGTGACGCAATGGAGGTCGAACGAGAGAAACACATTCAACATGCATGATGGCTACCCAACAGGTGTGTATATCCGCCATTGTATATTCCATTTTTCCATTTTGTAGGAACTGTGAAGCACGATAGTTAAATGGTTTTCTGTGAAGCATTGAACAATAGTTAAATGGGTTTTCTAAAAATAATTGAATGGCTATTGGTTAAAGAAAAAGGGTTTTCATTGATGGTAAAATAAAAAAAATTGTTTACATGTAGGATTTTCATATGAAATGCATAGTTGTTTATGTTTATGTAGAATAAAAAAATTAAACTGGAAATTCTTTGCATTCACCACAGTAAGCATCTCATCTATAAAAATATCATAACTTCTTAATGCAGAATAAATTTTGGAAGTTTAACTGACCCGTACACTTGCAATTCAAGCTATGACAACTAGAATCGCCTATATATAGTGGAGAAGATTCATGTCTCCTAAAACGTCCTTCTCAATCCACCTATCGTTGATTTATTCAATTTTTTTTCCTCAAATATATCAACCACTTGGAAGGAAGACAAGTGTTAGTGAAAGATTAAATTGGAAAATTAAAGACATTTGGTGCTATAAAGAATTCTTTTTATTCCAAATTTCACCAATATACAATTTATATGTTTTGGTGAGTGCAAAATGCTATCTTGCACAAACAATCAACAAACATATTAAACTGTACAATGGGAATTTAATTTCCAATTTAACCTATCGCTAACACTAGTAGTATGTATCAGCAATTATATCTGTCATTCTGCCATTCTGCATGAACTGTGAAGCACTGAACGTTCATTCGGATATATAAAATACTCATCCCTCCTAACATATGAAAGAGGCCATAACTTACAATAATCAATAAGCACATAGAAGACAGAACTAGAAGGATACCACACACCACTATCAGAATTTTGTTTATATCTTGTGTCTCTCAATGAACATCTAAATGACATATTGGTATCGTAACCATTGTTCAATGATATTGTAATTTGAACCATTACTTATACAGATGACTAAAAAATAAAAATCATTGCAAGAACAAGGGTTAACAAGTCAAAAAAATCCTTGTTGATCACCTTGATTGACCAAAAAATAGTAGCTAATCTGCCGACAAAACACACCTATGTACATACAAAAATGAATAAAACCGTACACAAAAACATACATAGAAACATAACATGAAAAGAAGGCAGAATAGGATGTCAGTGTAGAAAAGAGAATCAGTTGGATGGAGACATGAGACTCCTATGTGAAAAAGGTAGAATTTTTTTGTAAACAACTTCTTAAAAACAAAACATCTACATTCTCTAATCAAAAAGACACTCTCAAAGCTGAGAATAGTATTTGGGTTGCAGGTTTCATAACACATACTATTTTCCAACATGCAAGTATATATAGACATCATGCTTCTAATGAAAACCTTAGAGCTTGTAGGTAGTAAGAATGTACTAAACTTCATTCACCTTCACAATTTATAGCAACTCTTACAGAAAAAAATTGAAATTCAATTTCGTCATATCATTTAAAAATAAATGCACAATATAATTTGCAGGTTGGAAAACACAATGTGGTTTTCCATTTATTTCATTTTGTACATTCAAAGTTACGTGGTTAAGAGCACGAGCATGAATGTCTTGAAAATATTTTGTTAATTAGGCAGTAGGAATTCAATGAAAGGCAACGTTTTATAAACACCCACTGTTTCCCAACAACCATTAAAACTTTGAATGATTGTAGGTTGGAAAACACAATGGGAGGTGAATGCATGATTTATGAAACCTCCAAGCCACACAATATTGTAAAACCCTCTATGGAAACAACTAATCTCCCGACAAAACGCACCTATGTACATAAAAAAATGCATAAAAACATACATAAGAACATACATGGAAACATACATAACATGAAGAGAAGATGTAGTGTGGGACCCGCCAAACAGATGATAGAAGTGACAGAACCGACAGACGGAAGGAAACATCACAGCAAGGAAAGCGAGGAGGTATCCCATTGCATCGAATTACACTGGAGTTTTTTTCCTTGTGCAAGAAGCTATCTTTTCACTATGGGAGGGAAAGGCGTTCATGTGATTAAGACATGCGTTTTAGATTATAACAAGTAATGTTCTTGGAAAGCACTTTGTGTTCTGGGTTTTCTCATTCTATAGGTTGAAAGTGAATCATTGGAGAGCAAGGGGCGTTTCAGGCGAGGGAGACGACCAAGCGAGTTGAGGTGAGGGGTTTCTAACCAATTGTATGTACATAGGTGCATTAGCTTGGTTTTCTCGGTTTTACAACACTGTGTGGGTTGCAGATTTCTTAAAACTCAGTGTTTTCCAATCCCATTACATTCTTACTATCTAATTCACAAAAGGCTCTCAAGACAATCACAAAACATACCAAATTGAGGTGAGGGGTAAGTAATCAACTGGGTTGTTACTTGTAAAGGGTTTTAAAACATTATGCGGGTTGCAACCAACAATTTTACAAAATAGTATGAATGCAATTTAGACAGTACAAACAATGAGAGTATGAGTTGTCATTTTTGGATTTTTTTTTTTGTGCGGGAATTGGAGGCAGAATGACATGTGTGTTTTCAGTTTGGATAAAGAAGGGAAAAAACACTCTGTGTTTCATGTCTACACATTGAAAGCTGAAGGTTGGAGTGCACATGTAGGAGTTGGAAGAGAAAACCAATGTTTTGAAACTTGGAATTTAACAAAACGGTATGAATGTAATTTAGATAGTAAAAATGTAATGAAAGAAACCTTATAACAAGACTTACACAGAATAAAAATTGCATTTCTATTTATTAATATGATCCAAATATACATGCATAGTATGATTGCAGGTTGGAAAACATTGTGGGAGGTGATGTGACAACATGATTTATGAAACCTCCAAAACACAAAATGTTGTTAAACCTTGTACACACTGAAGCCAAATACTTTACTGGTTGTCTAGAAAATGGTGACTATCACCACTCCTACGATCTAAATAACACAAAGCTTTTCAATACATACATACTGTTTTGGAAAATCCTAGGATGCAAAACACTATGTTTTACAAAACTTGCAATCCACTTAAACAAATATACATACCTGCTAGCTCTGAACACCTACAACTCCTTCCCATTGCTCTCCACCAAAACGTCGATGTAGAAAATGGGACCTCGTCTAGGCTTTTTGATATTTGCAAATAATGGCTTTGAATGCCACATTTTTTGGAGTTTTAAAAAACCCACCAGTGCTCACACATTTTCCTGGCAACGGCACGCAAATTTAACGTCCAACCATCAAGTTTTTTCATTGAAGTTATTTCTCCATTTGGCCACCTTTTCCATCGGGGCCATTTTGTCCACCGTGGGGGATGGGGGTACAATATCATGCTACATACATAGGCGGCTTGCAACTCCATTTTCCTCCCATGCATCCTCCCTCCCCACCCACCAAACTGTAAAATGAAATGTTGCAAATGCCAACTTTTAGCTCTGCACACACAACAAAAATGTAGACAAAAGGCACCTATGTACAAAGAAACACAAAAAAAATTTACTTTGGTTCAACCATTTTCCTCGCCTGCACCTCCTCCTTCCCCACCCACCAAAGTGGAAAAATGAAAATGTGGAAAATGGTGATGGTAGGTGTGTTTTGTCTAGCTTTTTCTCATTTCCCGCCGGTCGCGCGTCCTTTTTCGGCGACACCACCTAAAGGCAGACAGCTAGCCATCCATCAAGGTGTTTTTTGTCCACTGTGTGGCATGGGGTATGGGGGGTACAATATCATGTTACACACATAGGTTCTTTTTTTCTACAAATTATATTTTTCCATACTGAAGAGTATATACCAGTATTAAAGGCCGATTCATACAATATACCAATATTAGAGGGAAAAACTGATAGGAAACAGTGTGTTTTCCAACACTACAAATAATGTGAGTTTTATGTAAACACAACAATGGAAGGTGTGATTTTGTGTTTCATATTGTTTTGTAACATTCCATGTTGCAAAATCGTAGGTGTTAAAAATCAAGACATTGTGTTTTCCAACACTACAAATAATGCGGGTATTTTATTTCAACACAAAAATGGAAGTTGTAATTTTGAATAAATTCATACTATTTTGTAACATTCCATGTTGCAAAACCATAGGTGTTAAGAAGCAAGACAGTGTGTTTTCCAATACTGCAAATAATGTGGGTATTTTATTACGCCAAGAGGCGTAACCCTACAATGGCAGCACAAGTTCCTATAGGAGGTCAGCACATCCATCACAAAAAAAAAAAAAAAATCTGAAAATTAAGGAATCTTAAAAATAAAATATTTATTCAAATAATTCAAATAACCCTACTATGACAGCACTGGCTCCTATAAGAGGTCAACACATTCGTCACAAAAAAAGGAAAAAAAAAATGAAAATTTAGGAATCTTAAAAGATAGAATATTTATTCAAAATTCTTTTCTAAAAATATATAATATAACATAAAATTTAGGAAACTTAAAAAACAAAATATTTTTTCAAAATTCTTTTCTAAAAATTTAAAAAAACGATATAATATAATGAATATAATACATATTCAAAAATTTAGAAATCTTTAAAAATATTTTTTTTCTAAAAATCAGAAAAAGATATAATATAATATAATATAATACATATTATATATTATAATAATTAAGAAATCTAAAAAATATATATCTTCAAAATTCTTTTTCTAAAAATAAAAAAATATATAATATATTATATCAGATAATAATATAATTCATATTATATATTAAAAGAGATAATATAGAAATATAATATATATTATTATATTATACATATTATATATTAATATAGATAACATAAAATATTATATATAAAAATATATAATATAGATAATATTATATATTATATATTAAATTATATAGTAATATTATTAATATTATATATATAATGTAGATATTAATAAAAAAATCTTAAAATTAAGAAAACTTAAAAATTAGAATAAATAAAAATGTAGATAATATAATATACTATATATCAAAATATATAGTAAAATAATTAATATTATATATGATAAAATGTAGATATTAATATACTATATGATATAATAAAATTAAACTTGGGTTTAGGGTTAGGTTTAGAGGTACAATTATGATTGGGATTAGAGTTGGGTCGGATTACAATTTAGGGTTATGATTGGGTATTTAATTAGGGTTAAGATTTAGTGTTTGGGTTAGGGTTAGGGTTAGGAAAAATAATGTTAGGATTAGGGTTAGATTAGGGTTTATGGTTTATGATTAGGGTTAGATTTAGAGTTTTGGTTATGGTTGGGATTAGATATGAAATTAGGGTTAGGGTTTAGGGTTACAATTAAGGATTTGGTTAGAGTTAGAGATCGGATTATGGTTTATGGTTAGGGTTAGGAGAAGGTTAAGGTTACGATTATGGTTAATGGTTAGGGTTACAATTATGGTTAATGGTTAGAGTTACAATTATGGTTAATGGTTAGGTTAGGGTTAGCATTACGGTTAGATTTTTTAGAAAATTTAGGGTTCTACAATAGAGCTTGGGATTAGGGTTACATTTATGGTACAATGAGGGTTAGAGTTAATATTAGGGTTCAATTAGGGTTATGGTTAGTATTAGGGTTAGCTAAAAATTATGATTAAGGCTAGGGTTATGGTTATGGTTATAGTTATGGTTAGGATCAAGGTTAGAGTTAAGGTTAGTGTCAGGGTTAGGGCTATGGTTAGGCTTATAGTTAGGATTGGGGTTAGGGTTAATGTTAAATTTCAATTATGGTTGTATAATAAAATTAGGGCTGAACAATTACAAAGGGTTATGGTATAATTATTACTATTAGGGTTCAATTAGGTTTATGGTCAGTATTAGGGTTAGCATTATGGTTAGAGTTATGGTTAGGATCAAGGTTAAAGTTAAGGTTTGGGTTAGGGTTAGGGATAGGCTTAGGGTTATGGTTAGGGTTACAATTAGGATTAGGGTTAGGGTTAAGGTTATGTTTTAATTATGGTTACAATAAAATTAATGTTCAAAATTTACAAAGGATTATGGTACAATTAGTGTTAGGTTCAAGTGAGGGTTATTATTAGGGTTCAATTACAAAGGGTTATGATACAAATAGATATATAGGGTTAGGGTTAGGTTGGTACTTTTATCTTAATTAAATGGTTGAGATTAGATTTGGGTTAGGTTACAGTTTAGAGTTATAATTAAGTATTTAGTTAGGGTTAGGGTTTAGTGTTCGGGTTAAGGTTAGGGTTAGAGTTAGTGTTAGTGTTAGGATTAGGGTTTAGGGTTTAGGATTTAGGGTTGGATTTAGAGTTTTAGTTATGGTTGGGATTAGATATGAGATTAGGATTATGATATAGGGTTACAGTTAAGGATTTGGGTAGAATTAAGGTAAGGATTATGGTTTATGGTTAGAGTTAGGGTAAGTTTAAGGTTACAATTATGGTTGATGGTTAGGGTTATGATTATGGTTAATAGTCAAGTTAGGGTTATCTATAGTGTAAATTTTTTAGGGTTCTACAATATATAACCTAACCCTATATAACCTAGCACTATATAACCTAACCCTATATAGCCTAACTTTATATATCCTAACACATAACCTAGGACTAGAAAAAATTTCTTCTCCCAAACAATCTCCTCTACTTCTACTCGCGCCTATTGGAGTTGCAACATTCAACATTGGTGCTTCAACCATTCAGTCAAATATAAGAATTCCAATAAGAGATTTCATTGAACTAGAAGGGACAAGAATTACAACTTTCCAAGAAGAAATATCACATGTCAGATACATATTGATAGATGAAATAAGTTTCCTTGGAGAGAGGTTGCTTGAAAACATAGACTCTAGGCTTTGACAAACATTCCTAGAAAACGGTAACCAAAGTTTTGGAGGTGAGTTTTGGATTAAAATTGTTAACTTTGATAACTTTACATTACAATATTTTTATTCAATTTTATTACAGTTCTTTCTATACAAATTCATAAACATCAATTTAAATAAATATTTTATATTCAGACATATCTATGATTTTAGTTGGAGACTTGGCACAATTACCTCCAATAAATAACAAGGCTCCATATGAAAGAAAAAGGCGAACAAAGATACTATGCGAAGAATTCAAAATGGTCGTTACATTAATTCATGTTTTTTGACAAGATGGACATAATGAAGAAAAACAAAGATTTCATCAAATTCTAACAAACATTAAGGATGTAGATCCCACAATCGATGATTGGATGCTTATGTCAAAAAAATGCAAGAATCAATTCTTTAGAGAATGAAGATATTGAAAGCAATGTTTTGATTATAAGGGAAAAACACCTGAAACCCTTTACAACATTAGGTGCAAAATACTACTCAAAAGATACAACACTAGACAGCCAACAACATCCAAACACCTAAAAATCATAAAAGATACAAACAACTACTCCAAAGATAAACAAAGAAGAACAACAACCAAACACCATCAAGCAACAGTGGGAAAAGCAAAGCTAAACAACATGTACAGCCTTTCGACCACCACAAACAAACTTAGCAAGGGATTGGGAGGAGTGATTATGCTTAGGGAGACCTATCTTCCTTCTTTGCACAACCATCCAAGAAAGATCATCCTCTAAAAGAATGGTGCAAGGGGAAGTCAAACCAACAAGAGTTGCAAGTAAACTAGTAGTCACAACAACAACAACAATAGACCCACCAAGCACAGGTCATGAACCATCAGGAGGCACATTTGAAGACAATTACGGTGGCCCAACAACAAGCAGTGAACCATCTATAGACACCTGCAGGCCAACAACACATGACCTAGCAGTGGAAAAAACTGACTTAGCAGAAGTCGATAGCACACTAGAAGTCGACGATGCACCAAAATCCAATGACACACCAAAAGCCAATGACCCACCATCCGAAGAAAACAAGAAGGTTTCAACAGAGAGTGGGATAGTCGTTCTAGCAAAGAGCGGGAGGGCTATTTTAAAATTATTCCTTTTGAAAGCTCACAAATTGTTCAAGCAGTGTTCATTTATAGTATAATTAATGATTTAATATTATTATTATTAATCTAATATAATATTAATATTATTAATAAAATACCAATAATATTAATAATCTAATATAGTTACTATTAATCTATAGATTATATATAATCTTAGTATATCAAATATATCATTATAATTCATATAATTTAATATAATATATTAATAATATAACATTACTATTAATCTAATAATAATATAATTTTAATATATTAAATTTATATTATAATATAATATAATATTAATAAATAATAATATAACATAAATAGATAATATAATCATAATACATAATATATCTCAATTAATATTGACATGTGTTTGTTGCTTGTAGCGCTACCGTTGAAACTAGCTTATATACCTTATATATAATCTATATAATATATGCTGAGAGATATCATTTTCGAGGCCTATTTGTTCAGCTTTTTTACTTTTTTGAATCTTAAAAAATACGCCTCGAAAATGATATCTCTCGGCGTATATTATAGAGATTATATATAAGGTATATAAGCTATTCTAAACACAATGGAATGTGTGATTTTGAAGACATTCATACTGTTTTGTAACATTCAATGTTGCAAAACCATATGTGTTAAGAAGCAAGCAACCCAGCATGAGACAACCCTTTACATTTAAACAAGGAGATTCAAATAACTGAAACCCAACATTGTGTTTTCCAAATTCCAATTGTTTTGTGCACTTTTTCTTTTCAATCATATGAAATTTAAACACAACAATGGAAGGTGTGGTTTTGAAGACATTCAATCTATTTTGTAACATTCCATGTTGCAAAAATGTACATGTTAAGAAGCAAGAAACCCACTATGAGACAACCCTTTACATTTAAACTAAGAGGAGACAGTGTGTTTTCCAACACTATAAATAATGTAGGCATTTTATTTGTTCCAATCAGATGAAGAAATTTAAATACCATTTGACTGTAGCAAAGGGTTGTTCAAAATGAGAATGTCAATGGGAAAATAAAAGATTTTCATTTTGAAAACCCGTCGGCTCATAATGTTTTTTCAAATCTACAACCCACATAATGTTTTTTCAAAACCCATCTTCACAACACAAAAACCCAAATTTTTAATTCCACTAATCTTCCCGTCAATGAAAACCCATCTTCACAATGAACAGCCAAAAGAAAAAATTTCAATGCCAACACAAAAACACACAAAACACCTCTTCATTTGAAAACCCATTTAACAGTCAGTCGTGCTTCATAGAAACCCATTTAACAGTCATGCTTCACATAAACCCATTTAACAGTTGTGCTTCATAGAAACCCATTTAACAGTCATGTTTCATAGAAACCCATTTAACAGTTGTGCTTCACAGTCCCTACAAAATGGAAAATGGCATATAAAATGGAAGATACATACCTATGTTTCATGGATTTACTAGATTCTTTGGCCTACAACTCCATTTTTCTCCCGCATGTCGCTGCCTACAAGTCCATTTTCCTCTCGCGCATCGTCGCCTGCAACTCCATTTTCCTCCCACGCGTTTGGCTTGCAACTCCACTTTCCTCCTGCATGTTTTCCTGCAACTCCATTTTCCTCCCGCACCTCCTCCCTCCCCACCCACCAAAATGGAAAATGAAAATGTGGAAAATGGCGATGGTATGTGTGTTTTATCTAGCTTTTTCTCGTAACCCACCGATCGCGCATCCTTTTTCGATAACGGCACGTGGCTAGCCATCCGTCAAGATGCTTTTTATCCACCATGTGGCATGGGTTATGGGGGATGTGATATCATGTTACATACATAGGTACTTTTTGTCTAGGAGTTCGCTTTCTCCCACTGAAAATGGTTTAACTTTTTGCTTCCAGTTTCACTCCATTTCGAATGGAGAAAAAATATTTGTCCCTTGTGTGTAAAGTTGCAAGGGATTTTCTAGAATAAATATCTTTTCCTTTTGGGTTATTCAGATAGAGAAAAAAAATTCTCCCTTGCGTGTAAAGTTACAACGGATTTTCCACAATAAATATCATTTTTTTTTCTTTTGGGTGCGCTGAAAGCTTCAAGTGGGGACGTGGTCTCATCATACTAGGCCCCTCTCCCAACCAACATCACTTGTGCAATGTACCATATTATCATGTTTCTTCTTCTTTACTTTCTTTCATTTTTAAAAGAAAAAGATGTTTAGAAGAACTATGGTACGTGAATGTTTTTTTTTGTTAATTTAAAATTTGTATGGATAAAATTAGTATTTAACATTAAATATAGTAAAATGTAATTATAAAATGTTTGTTTTGTGTAAGAAGATGGAATAAAAGTAATGGTATATATATATATATAATATTTGAAACTGAACACTATTGAATAATATTAAGTATACATTCAAAGGTTCTAGGAAAATTCATTGTGACAATTCACCACCATGGAAAATTCACCAACAAAAAATTCACTACCAAGTAAAATTCACCGCCAGCAGTTCACCGCCATGGAAAATTAACCGTATTAATATTTTTTAATATATATTTCAAAAACTTTGATTTTATTAAAAATATTAGTGCGGTTAATTTTCCACCACTATGAATTGCTAGCAGTGAATTTTACTTGGTGGTGAATTTTCAGTCAATGAATTTTTCATGGTAGTGAATTGCTGACGGTGAATTTTCCTTCAGTGAATTGTTGACAATGAATTTTCCCAATGCCACATTCAAACCATTAAATTAATTTGTGTACATGTTTATAATAGGTATAATCTATAAACTATGAATATTAGTGGAAATTTAGAAAGAATATTTAATTATTTACTTTCTTTCTTTGTATAAAGTGCAATTATTATTTTGATAAGCTAAATTCAGGGTATTTAAATATTTTTTTCTAAAATATAATAGTTTTTATTTTAATTTGTAAAATATAATAATTATGGTTTTTTTTTTTTTAATATTAATGGAAATTTAGAAACAATATGTAATATTTTGCTTTCTTTTTTTGTATAAAGTGCAATGATTAATTAGATAAGGTAAATTTAATGTAATAAAATAATAATTGTAATTTTAATTTATAAAATATAATAATTATGATTTTTTATTTTTTGTTTTTTTTCTAATGAAAATGTAGAAAGAATATCTAATTCTTTGTTTTCTTTCTTTGTCTAAAGTGTTATTTTTTTAATATTATTTTATATTTATTTTATATTCGTTTCATATCTTTTTCAATGGTCAACCATCATTCTTTCACATTTTCAACCGTTGATCACTAAAATTAGTCAGTAATGTTGGAACACCTTTGCGTAAATATAAGAAGGTCTCACCTTTTAAAAAGTTAAGTTGGCCTAAAAAATAGATTAAAAAATAAAGTCTCAAAGCTAGTAGCATTAATAGATGGAATATGTAAGAGAAATAGATTAGTACTAGCACTTGCACCAGGGGGTGCAATGGTTACACCGATAGAGATCTATCTATAAGTAAGCACGGTATTGTAGTCTAGTTTGAAATATATACACTAATGATTATAAAATCTACACAATTTTGATAATGCATATGTGCTTATAGCAATTTGAAGATACTTTCATAACAAATATAATTGTGACAATTTTGTTATGAATTCATTTGATTGTAACCAAAATGAGTCTTTATATGGCCATATCACATTCCATATTCTTCTCCCTCTAGAATATTTGATTATCACCTCATTTAGATCAACACATACATTTGGAGCTATAATTTAGATGTTTCATACTGATTACCCTTGCCTACTTAATCATAGTTGAGGTGAGAAATTTTTGATGCACATTTAATATTATCTTCTTTGACTTATACAATCAACAAAGAAGTTAGTAGAGTTACATAATATATGCATTGTTACTTTTATATAAAAGGTATGAATGGTAGAAAAAATAAAAGTGGGTCTTAATAAGATGGCAATTTTGTTGTCCATGAATCTATTTGGTTGTAATCAAAATGACTCTTTAAATGGCCATATCACATTCCATATTCTTCTCCATCAAAAATATTTGATTATCACCCCATTTAGATTATTACATAGCATCAACACATACATTTGGAGTTATAACTCAAATGTTTTGTATTGATTATCCTTGCTTGCTTGATCATAGTTGAGGTGAGAAAAGGTGGATGCACATTTAATATTTGCTTCTTGGACTTATACAATCAACAAAGAAGTTAACAGCATTACATAATAAATGCATTGTTAATTTTATATAAAAGGTATGAATTGTAGAAAAAATGAAAGTGGGTGTTAATAAGTAAGCATGGTATTGTAGTCTAGTTCAAAATATATAATATTGATTATAAAATGTCAAAATTTTGGTAATGCATATGCGCTTATAACAAATTGAATGATGCTTTCATAATAATTACAATTGTGGCAATTTTTTTGTCCATGAACCTATTTGGTTGTAATCAAAATTAATTTTTATATGGCCTTGGCCAAGCTTTTTGTGGATTTGAGGTGGCCATGAAATTTTAGTGATAAAGATTCACTCAAAACCCCAAAATCACCGGTTGGATTTTGAAAGTAAAGCATATAGAAATAACACAAACTCAAAGGGGAAATGAAATCATTAATTGAATCAAATTACTCACACTCTACCGATCATCTTGGGTATGTGCATAGTGAGTTCATTTAACGTTGAAAGTGTTGAGAAACCATTGTTCCATCATGATAAGCTATGTAGTTATTCCAACACCAGAAGTAATTTGGACATTGCCTCACTACCATTCAAGAATCTATAGCCTCGATGAGGTTATCATTGTTATTTACACAAACATTGTTCTATATCCAACCAAGCATCTATAGCCCTGATAGAATTATTTCTATCTTCGTATAGTCAAAACATAGATATGCTTTTCAATTTCTTTTCTTATCTTTTCGTTAGTTTCCTTTTTTATTTTCTCTTTTGACTCATAAGAATTGAAGCTTATTATGGGTTTAGAAATTATAGTGGTCTAAAGTGAAATTTTAGAATTTTTACTTAGCACAATTTCCCAATGGCAATTATAACAACTTCAAGAAGATCTAAATATGGTGTGTAAATTATGACAATCAATTCATGCTTGTGAAATTATGCAAGTAATGATTTTCTTTCGAGTCAAGTAAGAGTTTGATCTATATGATTCAATCCAAAGGAGACAACCTAAATTGTGAATTACCTCATAAACATTTATCACAGAAATAAACTTGAACATTCAAAAAAAAAGTCGTTTGACTATTCTTTGAACAAATACCCAATCACAAAATAAAGAACCATCCCCTCCCAAAATAAATTAAATTGTGAATATATTGTTGTTGATGATTCCATGCGCTTGTATTAGAAATGTCCCCACAAGAAATTTTTTGGTTGCTCTTGTATATTTTACCTATAAAATCAACGAAGAAGTTAACATAGTTACATAATAAATGCATTATTATTCTTATATAAAAGGTGCAAATTGTAGAAAAAATGAAAGTGGGTTTGAAGGAGAGCAATTGGTAGCATGTTTAATGCACTTGTTGTAGATATATATGAATATAAAGTAGCCACCTGTTAAACATGATGTTGTAAGGAAATTAGTTTTGTATTTATATTTAAAAAGTGTATAATATGAAGACAGTAAGGAAAAATGAGAAAAATAAAGTTTATTTATTGAAGGGTGCAATTAATTATGTGTACTTGTACTCATCATAAAGAGAGAAATTATAGTCACAACTCTTCCTTTTTCTTGATAATTATGTATGGATTATTTTCCATTATTGAATATAGATCGAATATTAATGGTGGTTTTATCTGAAGGGCTTGTATTGGTTTAACTCTAGATATAGCAGTACAATTTAAGCCTTGTCTTTCTATTTTACCTATATCAATTGTTACTTTATAGTACAATGTCAGTCCTTGGGATTTATGTATGGTAGTTTCCCATGCCATGGGTAGTACTATTTTTTTGTGATTACCTAAAGATATTGGTG
The DNA here is from genome assembly GCA_007115665.2 of Sequoiadendron giganteum. NCBI lineage: Eukaryota > Viridiplantae > Streptophyta > Pinopsida > Cupressales > Cupressaceae > Sequoiadendron > Sequoiadendron giganteum. The sequence continues at coordinate 405,452,787 of CM021107.1, read as the reverse complement.
TTATAGGTACATTTTTTGGGGCATTTTGGTTCCAAGGTGGGCCATTGTATGTATCAAATTGTACTACTACTGTAATACCCCTCTGTTTTTCCTTCTGGTTGGACAATGTGTCTTTGTGTGGGTATGTTGCTGTGATGTGTTTCTGGTTATTCAGATGTTATCTTTATTCCATGCTTTGGATTAGCATAGTGGTTATTTGAGTTAAAGATGATTATGCTTTGGATTATACTAATATGTTAGATTTATCAGTTAATTGCAGTGTATTGGTGAAGGGGATAGTATCGCATCACTCGCTTGCAAGTGCCCTACGATCCCGTGATTTCCTCTTCACGGTGTGTATTTTATGTTGTTTATACTATATGTTGTTGTTTACTTGAATTGCAGGTTGACAGGTACAGTACATCGACTCCACCAAGTTTCACAGGTTGGAGCATGTTCAATACCAACGGTATTCGATTGGGAGATAGTAGCTAGGTTTTCGTGTCAAGTCGTCACCCTAGTCCTTGTATGTCATCAATTGTTTGTCAGGTTGTGTTGCCTTGATTATTGTGCCCTCTCTTCATTATTTAATTGCAAGTTGGAAAAAGGAATTAAATGGTTTAATGTATTTAAGTTGTGGTTTAATTTGTTTTGGGATTATGTTGAATGTAATTGATTTTATCATTAATTTAATTAATTAATAAATAGACTTAATCAACGATTTAATCTATTTATTAATTAATTAAATTTATGATGTTGAAAGAATTTAATTTATTTATGTAAAGTTATTGTTATTTTTGTTGAACCTGAAAATAAAGAAAATGCATGAAAGTCAATTTGTGAAATTTGGATTTAAAAAAATTGAAAAAGGATTCAAAAGTCAATTTGAAAGTTTCAATTCAAAAATTGAAGAAATTAAGATATTTTCTAATTTTCTGTTTTGAAGAATTTATGAGGGTAGTTGTTGAATTTTAGGGTTTTTTCCTTATGGGTGAATTTTGTTTCTCAATTTTTGGGATTATGAAGTTTTGGAGAAATTGAAAATGGAGGGAGGAAGTATTGTTGCAATTTGTGGATTTTGGATTGAAGTTGTAAAAATGGCTGATTTGAAGAGGGAATCCAAGCAATGAATGGGGCACCATCTGGATCTTCTCCAAATTCTTGCAATACCAGGTTCATATTATTTAATTGTTTGTTGAATTTGAAAAGATTCATGTTTTGAAATTGTTGTTTACAAAATCTTCGTTGGAAATGCATTGCTTCAAGAAAGATCTTGGTGTTCTTGGCTGGAAATGGCTATTTCAATTTCATTTCCTCAATTTATTTCTTATGGGGATGTTTGGCTCCTAATATATATAAATATATATATATAGGTATTGATATATATTTATATATATAAGTGCTTTTAATTTGTTTAAAATTTCATATTTTGAGAGGGATATGCTGCTAAAATCTTTTTTTTTTTAAATACCCATGAAGGGCACGATTTTCCAAAATCCGTAGGCTTTGCATAAAATAGTTTTAAAAAAAAAATGTTTGTGGGGGGTTGGGGGCTCAACCCCCACCGCACCTCCCATGGAGGCGGGTGGAGGGAGCCACACCCAGCGCACTCCCCACCTCCCTCATCGCCACTGTCCCTTTCCCATGGCCCGCGCGCGCTGTGTAGGCCGCCACAACATGGTGGGTGGTCGGCGCTGTCAGTGCCGCCACGCCATGTGCAAACCCCGCGCCCTACGCACCAGCCATCTCCATCGTCCGCGCCTCCAACAGTCGCAACAGTGCCTCCCTTCACCGCCCGTAGTGACCAGCTCTGTCGGCACCGCCTCCTGCATCCGCCCCACCATAAACCTCGCCCTTGGAAAGCGCCACCCATGGCTAAAACGCCGCCCCCTACATCAAATCCGTCGGCCACTGTCAAAGTCCGCGACCACCAAAAGAAGACCGTGGCTGGGAAAACATGCGGTCGTAACCCTGATTCGGCTGCCTCGAGATTCGTGTGGCCGCCCCATGACTTGTATGGCACGTGGCCCGAGGCGTGAGCTGAGGAATTTGTTTCTAAAATAAAATGGAAATAAAATATCTTTTTTTTATTATTATTTAATATTAGTTATATATAATATTAAAATATTATTAAATATATATATTAATCAATAATATATATATATTTAAATATTTTATATTATATGTAATTAATATTAGATTTTAGCTTAATATTTTTGTAGTTGGGGAGATGTCTTTTAATATGCATATATATATTTTTAAATATATATATATATTAAAATGATGGAGAAAAATAAAAGCATAATTTAAAAGAAGTTATGAAATTTAAACTGTTGTGCAAAGTTCAATTATTTATTTGATTTAAATATAATTGAGAAATTTGAAATATTGGGTTTATGGTCAAATTAGTGTTGTGATTTTAAACATAGATTAAAAAAAAAAAGACAAATGTTGGTTTCGAGATTAATGTGTTAATAATGAGATTAACTGATTCACTTTATAATGATTTAATTTGCAAGGGAAATCGGTTATTTATTTTAAAGCGAGATGTTTTGTGTTATAGTTGAAAATGCCTATTTTATTAAGAGTAATTAGGGAATTGAATATTAGTGTTAATATCTCCCTTATCTGAAAAGATGAATTTTAATTCAGTTTTATCGATGCAATAGATTACTGAATGTTAATGAGGAATGGATTTAGAAAATCCAAAGGTAGTTTATTTCATGTGCCTTCAGTGGATATTCCCTTCGTGCTCTTATTTGGGAAATGGGTTAAAGGTGTGTTTTATTCGTAAGTCTTCTAGATGGGGTTTTCAGTTCTATGGGTTGTCATTTTGTGTTTGTCAACCTATTGTGAATACTCTTGGATAGTGCATGAGGATTGTGTCTATGTTAGTACCCAATTTCCAAGAACGGGGATGTTTTTTACCTCCTTGGTTTAGGAGTGGACTTTGCGTTTTGTGCCTCCTTGTCAGGAGTGACTTTGTCACATTGTTACCTCCAAGTTTTTGGAGAGGGTTTGAACTTATGTTGCCTCCTAAGAAAGGAGAGGTCGTGGTATCTTTTTTATTGCACCTTTGTATCCTTGGTGTTTGGTTGGTGTGTGTGTGTTGTCGAGTAGAAGAGTGGCTTGTAATGGGGGTCGGCACACGAAGTGCTGCCAGGGTAACTCGTTGTAATTTAGTTAATCAAGTGATAACTAAAACAATACTTAGAAGCTTAGGACTAACTTCTCACTAATCAAGATAAGTATGCCTCACTCATGGACCCATGTGCTCGGTTAGGCTTGGGATGGGTGTGAAGGCCGGTAACGGCAAGGTCATCTATCTTGTCTGTATGAAAGGTATTTGATTCCGCATTAGTAATTATTAGGGCCGGGGATCGGTTAGGGCCACTATCCGATGATCCACCGTGGGTAACTCATGATGAGTTGTGCGATGACACTATGTGTAGGACAACCGTTGGGTTTGATTTTGCTTTAGTATGTATGAGGGCCGAGGATCGGTTTGGGGCCACCATCCTGACGATCCGCAGTGGGTAACTCATGATGTGCTGTGAGATGGCACTTTGTGTGACCATAGTTGGTACTTGTTTATTGTGGGTATGGTTTCCATAACATGCCTGATGTGACCATGGTCGGTGTTCGATTATTACGTGTATGGTTCTCGTAACATACTTGTTCTGCTTTATTTTTGGAAGCTATGTGACCTTGTTGAGTTGTGCTTGTGTTGTACTTGCATGGTATTTGAGTTGTAATTGATATGTACCTTGGGATGTACTTGTGATGTTCATGTGATTAGCTGTTATAGTTTGGTTCAGTTTATGTTAGCCTGTGTCTAGAGGTGGATGGTCTTGACTAGGATTCCTGGTTACTATCTCCTAGCATGGGGGGTGGGCCTTTGGGTTCCACTTGGTTGGGTGGCGTGCACCTAAATCCGTTGGATTCTTTCTTCATGTTCATGTGGAAGAGACTTCCAATTGGAGTGCTCGTGGGTTTTAGTATCAATTTTTGTTGTATTTCATTTCAGTTGATCTTGTATTATTTTACCCCTTAGTTGTTATCGAGGTGGAAGTTGTAATTGTAATCTCATTATGTTATTGGACCTACCTCATTCAGGGAATGAGTGTTGTAATCTTATTGTAATGAATGGATTAATGCAATGGAAATTTATCTTTATGCTTTGATGTAATTCATCTTATTGGAATGTATGTGTTTATATAATTGTGTAAATGAATGTCATGGTTAAGTTCATGTTTTTTTGAGGTTCTATATAACCTTTGTCTCGTAACCTTAGAGGATGTTGGCATTAGTTAGTGAACTTGCTTATTAATTATACTTTAAAAAAAAAAATTAGCATGTTTAAGTTGTTGTTTGCAACTTCCTCTAGGGTTGCGTGGCAGGGTGTAACAACTACATACTAGCGTTACAACTACATACTAAGGTAAATTTGGTGGTTTTGAGCCAACTCCATAGACAATATCTAGTACCTTTCCAAGGGACCCATTGACAAGCCCTATTTGAATCCATAGGTTTGTATTTAACATGATGTGTTGGCCTCTACAAAGTAAGAGCTCTTATGGAAGTTGGTCAACATAATTTTCCATGTTTGAGTTTGTGTTTGTTTTTATTGCAAGGCTAAGTGCAATAGGAAGATTTAGTTTCCTAAAAGGATTCTGACTTTCACCTGGGTTATAGATGTTATTTAAAATTTTGGGTTTGTCATTGAAAGGATAATATGATATTCCAAATTATCTTTATTCTTAGTTTGAGTAAGATTTAATATTTTTAGATGAAATATGCTTTTTTAATCTAAAATGCAAGCAGTAATAAATAAATTTGGTGGGGAAGTCAATTATGAGGAGTGAGTAGAGATTTCATATTTTGAGTGACAAATTTCCACTTTCCATTACTTTTTTGTATATAGAAAATTAAACAAGAATGTGACAAATTAATCTAGGAGTTTGTTAAATAGATTCAAAAATTGACAATTTATTTCTATTGGTTTATCAAGGAAAAGGATGGAAAATGGTAGTTCAATCAAAGTGAATTTCTAAGACATGAATAGAAAACTTAACAAAACTCAAAGCTCTGGTAGAATATTGCTCACATGCATTAATTTTAAAAAACTCAAATGCATCTCAATATTGTTTGAGTTAAATTTTTATAGCTTTGAGTTATTTATAGAGATCTAAGAAATATGAAATTTCCTTCTACTAAACATGATGATGAAGAGACACAAACCGATCTAGCACTAGGCATATTTGATGCCTTATAAGATTTAAGAATTCTTAGTTTGCACAAGCTAGTTAACATCGAGGTTTATAAGCATTTATGTTATAGGATATTGAGTGCAAGTTGTTCCTATTACTTGCACAAATTGTTTCAACATGTTGACATTCTCATTCTTATAGATAGACACAAATATTGCACAACTAGAGAATTTTTTAGTTTAAGATTTAATTATGTTGTAGAAACAAAGATAAAGTGGCATTTTATCATTTTTCTAACATTTGAAGGATCATCGCATACTCTTGACAATCCATTCCTCATTTTTGGTGGAGGTGATACAAATGTTTGAAGGATTGATGTATCAAAATGCTTTAGTATTTAGTAGTTTCTATAACTATTTATTTATTTATTTATTTTTAACTAAATTATCTTGTATAATGTAATCCTAGTCTGAAAAGTTTTTGTGTGGCCCAAAACCTCAAATAACAAATCTTTCCTTTTAAAAAACAAAGATGTATTTGGTTTTAGATTACAAGTTAAATAAATTAATTTAATATAACACTCAAGAAATACCAAATTTCATATTCAAACTTTTTAAAAATCTAAGAAAAATTTTAAGCACACAAATAAATTGTAGCTTTTCATAATTTCACATAGTTCACATAGGCTTTAAACAATAGACAGGTTTCTTAGACCACTGAAGAACAAAAATATTGAATATTTTACATGAGGATATATGTGTTATAGATTATTGGTTAATTTAACATAACTTTTGTATTATAAATGATGATTTTAAAGGATCCCATGGTAAAATTTTATCAAGTATAGGGAAAAATCTTAGCATTCTGCGATTTGGATATTAGAATGGAAACTTGTTTAAAATTGTAGCTAAGAAAAAAGGAAACATTTAAAGACCCAAATTAACAATTCTTCCCTTGTGGAAATAGCCTAGCAGTCTTATGTTTTGGGAAATATTTCTAATTGAACCTATCTTTGCTCTACCTTATACTCTGTAATTAAGCAAGACTAGTGCTAAAATATGTAAATAATTTTAACCTTATTGCTTGCATGAGACCTTCAAGAAAAATACTAACAACAACATGTCAACCATAAAGAAGGTCCACACTTTAGGACATATTTTCTTATGAAGGATTATAAAACTTTTGATAACAAATATTCCTAGACGTTTCAATCTTTGCCTATTTGAAAAATTATAGCATGTAGTTTGATAATCCATAAATTCAAGAAATAACCTAAAAATTCCATAAAGAAAAGGCTCATTAGATCAAGGGTAAATCCATTCACAAGATGAGACTCTATCTTAAATTATTTAGGATAGTAATCCCCCATTTACAATTACAAATAGTAAATGTGTTTCACAAATGACAAAATCTCATAATTCAACACTACAGGTTGGTCATAGCATAATAACCCATTTGTGCAAAACCTTAAATTCTGAATAAGGTGGAATTTATTTTATAAAAAAAATATCCCTATCAATTCATATAAGAAAAGGCTTGCTTGTTCTCAAAACTTGAAATTCATTGATAAACTAATTGTGGTGCAAATAGGGTGTAGGATGTAAAATGGAATCGACCAGGGCAGCGATGCTACGCGGGCATTGGGTTTCTACTAGGGCAGCGATGCCCTAGCTCTACTATTGTGTCTCTTGTGTGGGTGGCTACTTTTTGCGGCTGCTTTTCTCTTCCTTTTGTGCATTGGGTTTTTGTGGTGTGGTCATTTGGTGTGGGGTGTGCATTTGGGGTTTGTGGTGTTGGTGTTTGGTGTGGGCTTTGCAGTGTGTTGTGTTGGGTAGAGGTGTGCGATTGGGGGAGTGGTGTGTGGGGTGTGGGGTGTGAGGTGTGGGGTGTAGAGGCTAGTGTGGTGGGTGTCGGGTGTGGAGGAATGGCTAGGGTTTCCAAGAGCTTGATGATTACGGGCATGAAGTTGTCTTTGGGTCTCTTTGCGGATGTGCATGCACGGAAGATGGATTCTTCTTTTGTGGGCGAGAGCTCTAAGCTTAATAAGGTGAATGGATGTTTTCCGTAGAGTCAAGATCATCCAATTCTAGTTATCTCTCCAGAATTGATGCATGAGGAATTTTCTTATTGGAGCCAACATGTTCTAATTTGTAAGTTCATGGGTATTCGTGTCCCCCTTGCAGCTTTGGAGTCCTGGATTCAACGATCCTGGCAAGTTGAAGGTGATTTTAATATTTTGGTGGCTGGGAATGGCTTCTTTATGGTTGATTTTTCTTTCATTTCATATCGCAGTCATGTTTTTGAGGGAGGGTCATACTTTTACAATCATGTGGGACTGTTCATGAAACCATGGCATGGAGGATTCAATGTGGCAGAGGATCTAGCTTCCTGGGCTCCTGTGTGGGTCTTCCTTTCATGGTTGCCATTGGAGTTTTGGAGAGAAAATATTTTGCATTGGATTGTTGCATTGTTGGGGAAGTCGGCTGCCATTGCTTAGAATACTTTGGATAAAAAGGTATTTTCATTTGCTCACATTTGTGTTGAAATTGACTTAAATAATCCATTGCCAGATTCTTTGGAAATTTGTATTAGCTCTACCTCATGGATTCAGTAGTTAGATTATGAGTCCCTTCCTTTTCGATGTCATTTTTTTCATGAGTATGGACAACTTCAACGCAATTGTCCTCAGGCTTCCAGAACAGTGGGGGTTTCTTCTCCTCCTTCTTTGGGGCCTTCGAGTGAGAAGGGAGATAAGGGAAAGGCGCCTATGGCTGAGGGGGGGCCTAACGATGGCTTTATTCCTATTAAGGTGAAAGCTAAGGGGAGGGGTCAGAAGTGGCCCTATAAAGATAGATAGAGAGATCAAGGTTTCAATCATTTTGAGGTCTTGGATATTCATGCCTTAGAGGAAGGGATCCCAGTTGAGATCTCATATGGGGCCACTGGTATGGATACAAGACTGGAGCAAGCAATTGTTGTTAAGGATAACTCTTTGCCTTTGGAGCAGGGGGTGTTGGGCTTCCTGATGCTTCTGAAGGTTTACAGGATGATATTTTTTTAGCCGATTTAGCTGATGCATTGTCTTCAGGTAAAGGTCAGGGATCGGCTCCTAGTCTAGGGGTGCTGTAACACCCTCTCAAAAAGGGGCATTTTGAAAATCCCTCTAAATTTGGTCATAAGAAGGATGTGGACAAGCTCAAATTTACTGGGGATTTGTTGGTGGAATTGGGGTCTGTTAAGACCATTGAGGCCCACTTCATCCAACCTTCCTCGTGATTATTCTGTCATGGAATGCAAGGGGGTTGAATAGCGCCTCCCATCAAAAGGTTATTTAGGATCTGATTGGGGTTCGTTCTCTATATTTCTTATGTGTTAAGGAGACTAAGCTATAGGTGGACCTCATGCTTCAGTTTGCTCCTCGTATTTGGGTTTCTGGTCAGTTCCAGTGTATTGGGTCTAGGGGAAGTTCTGGAGGTTTGGCTCTTTTCTGGGATCCTCGTAAGGTTGTCCCTCGCTGGTGGATTTCCATCCATTCCTCTATTTCGGTGGTGGCTTCTTTTTTTGAATTTGGTGAGACTATTTTGGTTAGTAATGTGTATGCTCCAATTGATATTCATGGTAAAATCCAACTTTGGGCCGATATCATGTATGTTAGGTCTTTTGCACCTTATTTGCCTTAGATCTTAGCTGGTGATTTCAATTTTGTGTTGCGTTTGGAGGAGAAAAGAGGGGGGCTTCCGAGACTGGGTCATGATCTGATCTATTTCGGGCTAATGTGGATTCTCCTGCTCTTGTTGATATTAAACCCTCTAATGGCATATTTACTTGGAATAATAGGCGAAGTGGGCCAGCTACAATTTCTGAGCAGTTGGATAGGTTTCTTGTCTCTTATTTTTGGGTTGGGGGCAGCTTGGTCACTTGCTCTGAGATCCTTGATTAGTGTGGCTCAGATCATTGGCCAATTAAGTTTTCAGCTTCTTCTTTCCCTAATACTAAGAACCCTCCTTTCAAATTTCAGCTTATGTGGCTTCGTGATTCTTCATTGTATAATCTTGTTGCTTAGTGGTGGGGGGATGGAGCCCCTGCATATGGTACCGCTGTGTATTCTTTCATGAAGAAGCTGCAATATGTCAAGTTTCATCTTAAGCAATGGAATAGGGCGTGTTTTGGCAATTTTTGGGCCAAGAAAAGGGAAGCACAAAAGAATCTTGTTGTTATTACTCGCCAGATTAGGGATCTATGATTTTCAGAAGCTCTTGAGTATGCTAAGTCCCAGGCTCTGAAAGTGGTGGAGTGGGAGCTTCGTGAGGAGATATTTTGGAAACAAAAGGCTAGGGTTGACTAGCTTCAAAAGGGTGACATGAATACTTCTTTCTTTCATCATTTTGTGTAAGCTTGTCAAAATAAGTGTTATATCCCTTCTCTTGTCAATCAGGAGGGCTCTTCTATATCTTCGCAACAAGCTTTGTCTAAAGAATCTCGTTAGTTCTACTCTACTCTGTTTACTAAGGATTCACTTCTTGTTGAGGCTGAAGAGAATATGGTTCTTTCTTATTTTCCTTCTTTGATCCCTAATGACTTGAATGCTTCTTTAATTTTCCCAATTACTTTATCTGAAGTGGAGGAGGTGGTGTTTGGGATGAATAAGGGGAAAGCTCCTGGCCCTAATGGTTTCCCCATTGAATTCTTTCAAGATTTTTGGGATATTGTGAAGCTAGATTTTTTGGAGGTTGTTTGTGAGTCTCTTCATAATAAGCAGATTCTCCATGCCTCGAATGCTAATTTTTTGGTTCTCATTCCTAAGAAAGAAGGTGTTGATAGGCTTGATTTATTTAGACCTATTGTGCTCTGCAATGTGGTGTATAAGATTATTACGGAATTGATTGCGGAGAGACTTAAATCTTGTTTTCCAATTGTTATTTTTGAGGAGCAAGGAGGCTTTGTGGAGGGCCATCAAATTTTGGATGGGGTGGTGGTTTCCTCTGAGGTCATTCACTCCATGGTGATCTCTAAGGATAGGTCTATGTTCATTAAGCTAGATATGGCCAAAGCATACGATAGAATTAAATGGAGATTTCTTCAAAATTTTATGTTGGCCTTTGGGTTTTCTTTGGATTGGGTGAGTTGGACTATGAGTTGTGTGACTTCTTCCTCCTTTTAAGTTATTGTGAATGGTGAACCTTCAGAGTTATTCAGTGCTACTAGGGGCCTTCGTCGGGGGGATCCACTCTCTCCTTATTTGTTTATTATTTTGGCGGAGGGGCTGGGTCACCTCCTTGAATTCCTATTCTCTCAAGGTTTGATTCATGGCTGGCAGTGGGGGTTGGGGCTTCCAATGCTTTCTCATCTATAGTTTGTGGATGATACTTCCCCTATGGGGTTGGCTTGTATTCGTGAAGCTGAATCCTTTAAGCAAGCTTTGGATATCTACCTTGTTGCTTTGGGTCAAAAAGTCAATGAGTAGAAGTCCTCTATTTTCTTCTTTAATACTCCTCAGGCTATCCAGTGGAGGATTGCTGGAATTTTGTAGTTTCAAATTGGGTCTCTACCCCTTGTCTATTTGGGGATTCCTCTGGCTGTTAGCCGGCAGCCCCTGTCCTCCTAGTAGTTGTTGCTTGATAAGTTGAGGAAGAAGGTAACTCATTGGACTCATCGGTGGTTGTCTATAGCTGCTAGAGTTACTCTGCTTAAGTCTGTTCTAGGTCCTCCCGATCTACAGGTGTTTTGTTCATTCATCCCCTATGTATTTCCTTAGGGAATTTGATGCTCTCTCTTGTCAATTTCTTTGGAGCGGAAAATTGATGTCTTCTAAGTGGATTCTTGTTAACTGGGATTTTGTGTGTAGACCAAAGTAGGAGGGTGGGCTTTGCCTACACTCTACTATTTTGAATGGGCAAGTTCTGGTTGCTAAGCTTTACTGGCATTGGTGCACCAATCAGAACCAGTTATGGGCTTGTATTCTCAACCATAAGTATCTTAGAGGTGTTGCTTATTTTGAGGTTCCACACTGTCCTCTGGAGGGGAGTGGTTCTATGATTTGGTATACTTTGAAAGTGGGGGCTCAATTGATTAAGCACGTGCTTTTCTAGATCTGTCACTCAAGGTCACATGCTCTTTTTTGGTTTGATGCTTGGGATGTTCACCCACCTGTCTTTCTATTTTTCCTCATCTTCATCCCCTTTGTGAATTTTTTAATACTATTGGTTGGGACATTGTTGAGCATTACAAGATCACTGAGCATTGTGGCTCTAATGTTACCTTTCGTTGGAAGCACTCTTCTGAATGGCCTCCCGGGGGGTCTGAGGGGATTAGGCGGGAGCTTGTTCATCTTTTGGCTTCTTGTACTTGTAATTCTTTGAGGGGCCCAAATATTTCGGCTTGGGATGGGTCTGATATGTTTGGGAAGTGCTTTGTGTCTGCTGGCTATAATTAGCTAGGCAGGCAGTTGTTTGGAGATATTGAGGTCCCTTGGTGGAAGAAAGTCTGGCACAAGTCATCATGGCCCAAGTGCAATTTCTTCATGTGGTTAGTGGCTCAAAACAGGTGTCTTACTTGGGATAATTTATGCAAGCGAGGATTCCAAGGTCCCTCAAGATGTGTGGTGTGTCATGATTCTGAGGAAAGTGTCTCTCATCTCTTCTTCCAATGCTCTTATGCTAGGTATATTTGGCATTTTTGGTGGAGGGTGTGGAATACGCCCTATTGGCATGTGTCCTTGTTAGCTAAGTTTGTGGATCGGTGGGGTGGGGCCCCTATTTCTACTTCTTTTCTTTAAGTTGCCTGGGCAATTGGCCCATCCTTCATTATTTGGAATCTTTGGTTGCAGAGGAATCATTGGATTTTTTCAGGATGTGTTGTTGGTGGCCCCTCATCTATGGCAGAAAATTCTTCATTCCTTGGGTGAAACTGTTGCTGTTAAGTGTGATCTGTCTATTTTGGTGGCCCCTTGTGATGATGGGTTTTTTAAACGTCTTCATCTTCCTCCTCCGTAATGGAATCTCATGCACAAAAGATGTAGACATCATACCCCAAAGCTGAATAGGTAGGGAAGATGGTCCCCTACTCCTCTGGGGGTCCTCAAACTTAACACGGATGGCTCTTCTCATGGCAACCCTGGTCATGTTGGTATTGGTGGTTTTGGTCAAGATAGCTTTGGGGATGTTCAGTTTATCTTGTCAGTGTATAAGGGCTTTTATACTAATAATTTAATGGAGGCTCAAGCAATTTTATTAGCGGTGGTGCATAGAAGTCAATTGGGGTGGCACGGGATCATTTGTGAATCCGATTCCCAGATCATGGTGAACCTGTTGAATAGGCGGAATCTAGATGATGCTAGTTGGCATTTGGCTTTGTTTTTGGAAGAGATTCTCAACCTTTGTACTTCTTTGGAGTTTGTTACTTTCACTCATATTCCTAGAGAGTGGAATGGTGTTGTTGATGGTTTGGCTAAATGGGCATCTGATCATATTCATGACTAGAACGTGGTGGATCAGGGTCAATTACCCCCTGATTTGTCTCAACATTTGGATGACTTGGTGGAACTTGATAGGGCTATGTAACGGCCTTGCTTTGTATTTTTCCCTATTTTAATAAAAAATTTACCCCTCTTTTATTTTAATTGTGGTGCAAATAGAAACCAAAATTTCAAGCCTATGAAAAAAAAGGCATACAAAATATTTTATATAAAACTCCTATGCTAGGGAAGAGAAGAAAGATATAAATAAAATAGCATTGGTAGAAGATAGATTCATCAAAAACCCTTAAAATAATTAGAATTAACATAGGTTGATGTTCATCTTCTTCAATATGTTATCTATTGCAAGCTCTTCGCAGTGTGCTACTTGGCCCTACACTTTGAACTATATTTCATTATCATTTATTCTAATGAAAATATAGCATTAATATAAAACTCTAATGATTGGACTACAACACAACATATAAAATAATAGAACAGGTTGAAATTTTGATATTACTAATTGTTTATTTTAAAAGAATTGGAGTAAAGAAATTTAATACCAAAGAATATTAGCAATTAGATTTACTTTGTGAAAATAATTGATATTACTATGCAAGAATTGCAGTAAAGAAATTTAGTGCCAAAGAGTATTAGCAATTAGATCTACTTTATGAAAAGAAATACCAGATTGCACAAGATGAATTCTATGGTGTCCAAGAGTTCTTTTGTAGGGTAACTAGTGAATGCAAGTATATTTATTCTTCAATTCAACTATATTTGTAGAAAATTATTTTATTTCAAAATAGGGGTATGTGCAGGATCATCATGGAAAAAATAGGTCCTTAAGTGGCAATGAAAATTCAAAAAATCAGAGTTGGGCAACTTGACATAAAAATTTGAATAAGTTATCTATATTATTTCAAAAATATGTAAGAATAGAATCTATGGAAAATTGAATGTAGTTTCTAAACTACTAGGTTAATTTTTGTAAAAAAAAAATCTATTTGGTGAAAATTTGAAATTTCAATGCAGTAGTACTAAAATTTCAGGGAAAAAATAAAAAGTAGGTGTCTGTCTGACCACCCTAACCATAATAAAATCATAATATTTTTTTATAAAATTTTAGATATAAGTAGAGGACTCATGTCTGGATGTGATGCATATTTTTTTGTAATTTTTTTTCAAATAAATAATTAATTATGATTTTTTTATTACAAATTTTTAAGAATATAAAAACTCGTATGTCTGACCACCTTAACTTGGTCAAAACTTAATGGAATTCATTTTTTATTTTTTTAATCCTATAGTATGCGAAGCATAGAATGTGACGCATATTTTAGATTCAAAAAATGTGATACCGTTTGAAAGCTATAGATGTTTTTCTATCAGACTATCAATCGGGACTTTAGTCGTAATTCTAATAAAAAATAAATAATAATTATTTATTAGATTCTAAGTAAAATATAATTTATATTGGTAGAAATCTGAGAAGCTCCTTTACAAACCCTTTTCGTTTCATCAATTTTAGGTAAAATAAAAGTCATCAGCCACATGGGCGAAGTTTGGGAAAACAAGGTAAGTTGTTAAACACGTTTTACGTGTTGATTTTTAGGATTGGCAGGTCTGAACCAAATCCCGAGCCTAATACCAAGCCTATTACCAAGGCATTAAATTTTGTGTCAGAATATTGGATATTGGATTCAAATCGGATATTCGATTCAAATCCGATATCAGATTTGAATTCGATATATGATATCTTTTAGATCAGTTTTAAAACAATTTATACAATCTTTAATATATTATTTAAAAATGCAATTAAATTTATAATTTAATATATATAATCTCCAATAAAGTTTATAATGAAATATATTTAATATACAATTTATGATAATCTCTTACCGAATTATGTATTTAATATATAATATATTATTAAATGTATAATATTTAAATATTATTTCAATATTTTAGTTAATCTTTAAATATTTTAATATTATTTCAATATTTTAGTTAATCCATAAATATTTAAATATTATCTCTTTCCCTCTTGCTCTTTCCAGCTCTATCTCTCTCAAGTCTGTCTCTCTCTCTCTCTCTCTCTCTCTCTCTCTCTCTCTCTCTCTCTC
>CM021107.1:405292164-405437999 GCA_007115665.2 Sequoiadendron giganteum | reverse complement strand
CCTCTCTCCCTCCCTCCCTCTCCTTCTCCCTCTCCCTCTCTCTCTCTCCCTCTCCCTCTCCCTCTCCCTCAGGTCTATGTGTGTACAAATCGGATATCTGATTTGTGAAACTTCATTGTGCAGAGGTGAAATCTTACCATTGTAGAACATGTTTTACAAATCGGATATCGGATTTGTGGGCCATAGAAAAACCCCATGTGGGTCATTTTTGTGCATTCCAACGGACCCTGCATTCTGTTTGCAGCACTTTGCAGGCAACAAACATGCTATTTTAGACAAGAAGAGACAAAGATAAACTTTTTGGAGATTCTTGTACTCAAATTTGTCATACATAATGATTTTTTAGCATCTTTTATTTGGTATAATGGGGAGCAACAGTCATCGGAAGCAAAAACATAAGAGAAAGCTAACAAAAGAACAAATTGAAGGATATAGAAAAAGAGATAGAGAAGGTCATAGGAAGAAAAGACGAGGTATGTTAAATATTGGTGAACCTAAGCCCTATGGTCTTTCAAGTGAAGAGGAAATTGAATATTTTCAAGGTGAAAATGTAGAACATGATATTTAAATTGGGAATGAAAATGTTCAAATTGATATTGAAAATTTTCAAGGTGAAAATGTTGGACATGATATTGAAATTGGGAATGAAAATTTTGAAATTGATAATGAAAATGTTGGAGTTGAAGATGTTGAACATGATATTAAAATTGGGAATGAAAATATTGAAATTGATAATGAAAATGTTGGAAGTGAAGATGTTGAACATGATATTGAAATTGGGAATGAAATTGTTCAAATTGATATTGACAATGTTCAAGGTGAAAATGTTGGAAATGAAGATGTTGAACATAATATTGAAGCAAGTGTAAATTATGTTTCACCAGATTACACAAGAAATGAAGAACCTTGTGTGCAAGAAAGATGTATTCCAAATTCAAGACCTTCAAGGACCCCTAAATGGTTAATTGAAATTGATGTTAACATTATAAACAATTTTGAAGGCAAGAGGTCAACACGAACTATTCGGTTGTGGGATAGAATACTTTTCAACCAATATTTTAGCGATAAGACATTGAACGAGCAAAGCCAACTTTTTGTACAATTGCTAAAGATGCAAAAGATGAGATCTTTGCTAGCCAAATTGAAGATTCATCTAAACAAGAGAACCGAAAAAAATCTATTATTGTCAAAAATCTTTTTAATGCTCTCAAGTCTATTGGAAAAAATAACAAGGAAAAAGATAAGAGAGCTGCTCAGAGAGTCATTACCACCGCCCTAGTAAGCCATCAATTGAAAAAGGCTCGCTTTATGAGACAAACTTGTATTGATTTTGACTTAAATAGTAAAACTTTGGATAGAGCACTTGCAAGAAGAGAAAGAATAGATGATCCTCTTCAAAATGATACATGGGCTTTTTCTGGAAGGCTTACACGTGTTGATAAGAAGCTAACCGATAATGTAAAGCAGGCAATTCAGAAATTTTGGCATGATAACTCTGTTAGTGTAATTAATTAATTAATTAATTATTACACTAGCATAAGTTAACTTAGGTATTAATTAATCATATTAGTCCTAGGTTACTTTTTATCATTTAATAATGTTGTTGAGATAAGATTCCCTTCTAGAAGATGAGTTGTCTTTTCTAGAAGTTATCTCCATCTTGTTATCATTCCCTAGGTTAGGGTTTCATGTTGTCACATGAAGTGTGGTTTGTACACTTGGCAACATCTTATGCTTTTTAGGTTTAGCACTTGCCTATATAATCAGGCATATGTACTCTTTGTAATTAAAAATCCAGATCATCATAATAGAATCTCTATTTTGAATGTCATTATCATACTTTCTGTGTGGGTGAATATTTCTTCTTGGCAAAGGTCCTCCATTGAAGTCTGCAGCTTCATCAAGGCAACCTGTGTATCCAGCATTCCAACATGGTATCAGAGTTGTTCCAGTGAAGGTTCGTCGCAGGATCAAGAAAGTTTGGCTCTGATTTGGACATATTCAGCCAGTTGAGGTATTATCTAGGGTTTGTAATTTTTTGTACTATTCGTACAAATTTGCAAAAAAAAATCTCCCTTCTCAGTCCTCCATCATGGAAAAATTTTTTAGATCATTGGGCATTTTTTATTTTTCCATTCGGGCAAAATTTTCTATAGTTTTGGGCAAAAATAAATTATGCGGGCGACCTAGTATTTTATTTACCAGTCGGCATAAATATTTTTTCGTGGGCTATAGTCCATAGGTTTAATCGGCATTTGCTTTTAATTTTTTTTTGAATTGGAAAAATCTTTGGTCGGTCCGCTGCCACCAACTGATCTACAGACTTATGTTGGCCCTGTCACATCAGTCATCACATCACCTGGCCATCGCTGGTTGTCCACATCCACCGGCCCGTTCTCCAATAGTCGTCACATCCGTCCAATTGACCAATCCCGTCACCGGCGTCGAGCATCCTCCGGCGACCATTCCCGTCGCTCATCTCCGCCGAGCCCTCATCGCCAGCCCCGGTCCTATCCATGACCGACAGCTCCGCCTGTTCCCAGCGGCGCCGCCCTGGCACCACCCGCCTCAGCTCAGCCGCCGCTCCACTGGCACTCCGCCTAGCAGTGGTCCTATATTTTTTTTTGCTAGCTACACCTGCGGTCACATCAGCGACCGAGTGCTAAGCCCGGAGGGGCTTATTTTTTGCTCCTTGTTAGCCTGCAAAGTGCCTCATCTAGGCATTTTTTTCATTTTATCATATCTTTTCACCAGGGTATCAAAAATTTGCAAACAAGATATCGTTGGAAAGGGAATTCAGTGCTCTTTCTAGTGGTGACATCCATTTTGGAAAATTTTGCTTCCAAAAAATTCTACAGTCAATTGAAGTCAAAACCCTAATTTGGACATAAAGAATCATATCTTCGCAACCGTTGATCGAAATTCAATGATTCCAGCGGTATCAAGAAGGTATTCAGAGCTATTTTCATCAGTCTAGTCACTTTGATTAGTTTTAGGTCCAGGTACTCTTGCATTTGTTTTGTTCAACTTCGTGCATTTGTTCAATAACTTGGATATCCTGAAGCTTGGGAAAAGGTATTTTGTTTTGGGTTGCATCACTTCAACTGCATATCAGTTTTGGAAGTTTCTATTTGATATTGAAGGTCATTGTCTTTGTATTTTTGGAGAAATTTGATTGTACATTATGGGGTTTGCACATTATCCTTCTTTGACTATGTTGCACACGAGAAACTATAAACAATGGCGAGATGGGATCATCCACCATCTCCAAACACTTGAATTGTTGCCACATTTGTATGGTACCATTCCCCATCCAGGTCAAGGTATTCAGAAATTTGCTTGGAGTTGCAGCAGATATAATGTTTTAGTAGTGATTGCAATGCATGTTGATTGTGATATTTTGGAATCTATTGATCATTATGATAGTCCTCACATCCTTTGGACTAAGATTTGGGAGATATATGGAGATTCAGATACTCCACCGTTCCTTGATGGTCATGATTCAAAATGTCAGGTTTCAGATCAAGTACCCCATGATGATATTGCTATGCAGGAGGTTGTTTGTTTGGATTGCCTTGAATCTTCTGAAGAGGTTGACAAGGTTGCTTCAGATGATTCTTCTTCTCCATCAGAGACAATTGGTATCCCTTCACATTCAATTATTCCTTATCCAGAGTCATTGATTGAGGCTTCCATCATCATCATTCATCAGGACACATTCTGTTTTCCAGACTTGACATCACAGGATGGCTTTGTTTCAGGTATCACTAACTTGGCTACTTCTATAGGTTTGGAGGAAATTCTTGAGGGGATATCACTCCTCTATTCAGATATTTCATTTATGAGACTTCCTCCATCTTCATTGGAGTTCCTCCAGCATCTACCATTGGATTGGATTTAGTCTTCTTTCAGTGGTTTTGAGGACACTTCATTATGGGGGGGCAATCAAGTCTCCATCTATTCCTTTCCTTCCTTCAATTCCTATCTAGAATGGGAAGCATCTCTGCACTTGCACTTGGTTTTGTTTCTTCTGAAAGGGAGACAAGATGTTTGTCGACATTGGATCATGTTTTGTTTACATACACTTACCTTTGTTGCAGGTGATCACATATTCTTGGGAGGCTACATAGTCTCTCTCTTTCCCTCCTATGGGGGGCCCATTGATTGTATTGTATCCATGTGATGATTGTTGTCCTTGGGGGGATGATGTTGAGTCCTCCAATCATCACTTTTCTGCATTTCATCTCCTTTTTTGGAGAGGGGTTTTCTTCCCATTGGGTTTTTCCCTTTTTCTCTGATTGTGGGAGATTAGTTGCATTTTCATCCTATGTACATGGGTACCTAATATGGCCATCAGCCAGGACCCATCATCATCATCATGCATAATCATTGCATTTTCATTTCCTCCCTAAGTTGCACTTATGGGGGGGTGTTAGTGTAATTAATTAATTAATTAATTATTACACTAGCATAAGTTAACTTACGTATTAATTAATCATATTAGTCCTAGGTTACTTTTTATCATTTAATAATGTTGTTGAGATAAGATTCCCTTCTAGAAGATGATTTTTCTTTTCTAAAAGTTATCTTCATCTTGTTATCATTCCCTAGGTTAGGGTTTCATGTTGTCACATGAAGTGTGGTTTGTACACTTGGCAACATCTTATGTTTTTTAGGTTTAGCACTTGCCTATATAATCAGGCATATGTACTCTTTGTAATTAAGAATCCAGATCATCATAATAGAATCTCTATTTTGAATGTCATTATCATACTTTCTATGTGGGTGAATATTTCTTCTTGGCAAAGGTCCTCCATTGAAGTCTGCAGCTTCATCAAGGCAACCTGTGTATCCAGCATTCCAACAAACTCTAGAGTATCACCCAATGCAAAGGATGTTTTAAAGTTAATAATTGGCAGTCGAGACCGTACACTGCATCCTAAACATTTCTTGGAATCAAGCCAAACAATGTTGTTCAACAAATTTAATCAAACACATCCAAATATGGAAATCTCGCAAAGAACTTTTGAAGGTTTGAATCCATTTTATTGTGTGCCTCTTAAGATTCGTAATACTTGTTGTTGCAAATACCATGTAGAGTTTTCAATGTACCATGAACTATTATTCTATATCCATTCTACTTTGCTTACTAATGAAATGTTGCAAGAGTGTGGTACAATGCATCTTCTGAAATCATCAAGGGACTTGCTAGATCTATTTTTATGTTCTAGGGATGATGGTTCCTTTTTCTATAGAAATGATTGTTTAAATGCGAAGTGCTCACAATGTGGTGGCTTGTCAAATTTTGTTCAATGTTTTCATGAGGGTTTGGAACATGAATTTGGAAAGAATCTTGTTGAGAAAAAGAGATATGAGATAGTCAAATATACTTTGCAGAGTGGAGGTGAAGGTTCTAGATGCGAGTTGGTTACAAAAGAATGCAGTGTTGCTGATTTTATTTCAGATTTTAAGGATAATATTTTCTAGAAATATGCAAGGCATAGTCATAGGTCTTAGTGGTTGGATCAACAATTCAAGATATGTAAGGACTCTTTTCCGATTGGCACTATTATATTAGTGGTTGATTTTGCTGAAAACTACACATTGCAACCACAAAACAAGGTACAATCTCAGTATTACAATTCCATTCAGATTGCTATTTTTTTCCACATAACGTTTAGACATGCACCTGATAGTATAGAGGAGGATCGAAAGATAATCAAAGAGTATCATTTTTATATGAGTGATGATAGATCTCACTCGTCTGAGTATGTCCAACATTGTTTCAAGAATTTTTTTGAGTTCTTGCAGGAGCATGATATAGCATTGGGTCGGCATCTCATTTGGTTAGATAACTATATAGGTCAATTCAAGAATGCTCGTATGTTTTATTGGTTGATTAGAATGCATGTAGAGAGGGGTGTACCTAATATTTGGAGTTTTTTTGAAGCTAAGCATGGGAAAGGGGAGCGTGATGGAGCAGGTGCATGTGTAAAAAGAGCTCTAGTTAAGGAGCAATTGAAGATTTCAGGAGCAAAATTCATGGATGCACGTTCTATTGTTGATTGGTGTAGTTCAGCATTGTCACAGGGAGGGACACTAGATTCAACAGTGCATAGATTCTTTTGGTTGGTTGAGGAGGGTACAATGGGAGGCAGATTGGATTGTCATACAATCAAAGATTCTTGAAAGATGCATTCGTTTCGAAGCTCAGATGCAAGCACATGGACCATTTTGACATGACAGTTGGATTGTTTTTGTCAGAGTTGTATTCAATGCGAGTCAAGTGAGTGGGTGGATACATGGGCTCCACAGTATCTAACTCCTTTATCTCAAACTATATCCATGAAAAATTACACAGTGGAAAGTTCACTTGATTACAACTGGCTTTCAGATCTACTACATCCAGGACATGTTTTTGTAGTTGTTGCACCACAGGGGAATGAAGAGAGATCATAATATTGGTTGGCTCGATGTGTGTGGGTAAAGCACAAGCTAACACAATCGATGGAAGATGATGATGGGTTCGTGTATCCTACAGGTTCAGTTGTGATTGTAGGAACTTGGTTGTGAACATACATGATTAGAAAGAATGGCATACCTATATTTGAAGACTACGAGAAACACAAAACCATTCTCATGTATTCACACCTTGTTATAGCAACAAATGTTAAGTTGTTGAAGCATCATGCCAAACCAAAGACAAAACAACTATGGACACTTAGTAATGCTGATCATGAAGCAATATTGGATACTCTTAAGCAAAGAGATGACCCTTCAGGCACACTTGAATAGCATATTCAAGAATGGAAAGTACAATGTGTAAGCCTCTTTTTTGTTGTGACAATATAGATATATCATTTGACAAATTTTGTGATATTCTTGGCACGATTGATCATGGACCTGCTGCAACTATAGCCAACTCTGATCCTTTCAAAGAGGTATGCGACATATTACTTTAATATAGATTGGTTATTCAAAGCATCTTTTATAGTTTTCATTACCAATTCATCATCATTCAGGATGTTTAGATTAATATGGATATGTTAGTCTAAGCATATTTTTTGTTGTTACAATATAGATTTATCATTTGACAAATTTTGCGATATTCCTAGCATGATTGCTCATGGACCTGCTGCAACAATAAGCAACTTTGATCCTTTCAGAGAGGTATGTGAGAAATTACAATAATATTGATTGGTTATTCTAAGCATATTTTCTATTGTATGTAGTTTAATTGCTACCTTGATGGTTTGTACAGGTGCTTGTCACTCGAAAATGCCAACATACTACTCTTGTGGAAGACTATGCCTTGAATGCCTCAAATAGGCAAATTTTGTAAAAATTGAATTTTGAAATGTCAAATAATGTAAAAAGGTCATAACTATGTATAGGCATAATCTATATCAAGTGATGTTTTTTGAAATATGGTTCAAATGTCTGCCATTGTATAAAGGGTATGTTTAAAATGTAAAAATATTTTTGTACTTAATCGAGCTACAACCAAAGGTTTTCTT
This sequence comes from Sequoiadendron giganteum, assembly GCA_007115665.2. Lineage (NCBI taxonomy): Eukaryota > Viridiplantae > Streptophyta > Pinopsida > Cupressales > Cupressaceae > Sequoiadendron > Sequoiadendron giganteum. The sequence goes on along the minus strand of CM021107.1, from coordinate 405,430,482 downwards.
CCTGGTTCTTTCCTGTTGGTATGCTTGTTTGAACCAAGTTTTGTAATATCTCCTATTTATATATAACAAATTACAGTGGCTTGCCACTTTTTTGAAAAACAAAAAAGTAAAAAGTTCATTGTGAATTTCATTTTCCATGTAATTGATTCAAGTTGATTGGGTAAGATTTTTCTGATGCAAGAGCTAGGACTTGCAGAATTTTGATCCAACCTTAAATATTTATGCCCCCACATTTCATTGACATTAGCACTTTGGACTCTTAAGGGAAAACGTCACTCCAATGTAGCTCGGAGCAATTCGGCATATTTGGGTGCAAGAGAGAACCATACCTAGCATAAATGTACCCATCTGGACATGTTGGAACAGTCTGTTGGGTCTTACGAGTTTGAGAATGAAAGTTGCACCACTTTGCAACTTTACATTGCTTGCATTTGGCAACTTTTCCCTCAACTAAAAACTCATCACCACGGGAAAATGCCTTCGAGATAGCAAAAACTGAGAGATTTTATTGTAGATGGTCTCAACACGATCCCATATCCTCAGACGAAGAGTCTGTAAGCATCACGGTTTTCGAGAAATAGTCCGTCAAAGTTTGTTGTCTTTTAGCACTTTGGACTCTTAAGGGAAAACGCCGCTCCAATGCAGCTCGGAGCAATTCGACGTATTTGGGTGCAAGAGAGAACCATACCTAGTGTAAATGTACCCATCTAGACATGTTGGAATAGTCCATTGGGTTGTACGAGTTCGAGAGTGAAATTTGCACCACTTTGCAATTTTACACTGCTTGCATTTGGCAACTTTTCCCTCAACTGAAAACTCATCACCACAGGAAAACGCCTTCGAGATAGAAAAAACCGAGAGAGGTTATTGTAGATGGTCTCAACACAATCCCATATCCTCAAACGAAGAGTCTATAAGCATCACGGTTTCTGAGAAATTGTCTATCAAATTTTGCTGCCTTTTAGCACTTTGGACTCTTAAGGGAAAACGTTGCTCCAATGCAACTCAGAGCGATTTGGCATATTTGGGTGCAAGAGAGAACCATACCTAGCATAAACATACCCATCCGGATGCGTTGGAATAGTTCATTGGGTCATACGAGTTTGAGAATGAAATTTGCACCACTTTGCAACTTTACACTGCTTGCATTTGGCAACTTTTCCCTCAACTGAAAACTCATCATCACGAGAAAATGCCTTCAAGATAGAAAAAACCAAGAGATTTTATTGTATATGGTCTCAACATGATCCCATATCCTCATACAAAGAGTCTATAAGCATCACGGTTTCCGAGAAATAGTCTGTCAAAGTTTTCTGCCTTTTAGCACTTTGGACCCTTAACGGAAAACACGGCTCCAATACAGCTCGGAGTGATTCGACGTATTTGGGTGCAAGAGAGAACCATACCTAGCATAAATGTACCCATCCAGACATGTTGGAATAGTCCGTTGGGTCGTACGAGTTCAAGAATGAAAGTTGCACCACTTTGCAACTTTTCCCTCAATTGAAAACTCATCACCACGGGAAAATGCTTTCGAGATAGCAAAAACCGAGAGAGGTTATTGTAGATGGTCTCAACACGATCCCATATCCTCATATGAATATTCTATAAGCATCACGGTTTCCAAGAAATAGTCCGTCAAAGTTTGCTATCTTTTAGCACTTTGGACTCTTAAGGGAAAACGTTGCTCCAATGCAGCTGGGAGCGATTCGGTGTATTTGAGTGCAAGAGAGAACCATACCTAGTGTAAACATACCAATCCGGACGTGTTGGAACAGTCCGTTGGGTTGTAAAAGTTCAAGAATGAAAGTTGCACCACTTTGCAACTTTACACCTCTGTAGAGATTTAGGGATGTCCTCTTTAGATCACTCTATTCTGAATAGGTTTGCGGAGCTACCAATGTTAAATCCAAGTTGATTGAATTTGAGAAAATCGTATCCTAGTAAACATGATAGAGGTCCCACTTCTTCTTGAATGCAGGAGCACCATCTGACCCTTTATCTCCATTCCTCCTGAAGCATCTTTTCTTTCCTCCTTTTCCTTCCTTCTTCGAGGATTGAGCAGAAAGAACATGAATGTCTTCATTTGTAGGGCTTCGTCCAATACCTCTAGCAACCAACCTTGACTCCTCTTGAATACAGTCAGCTCTCAACCGATCAAACTTGGGAAGTTTTGATATCACGCTGATTCCTTGAATGTAAGACTCCCAAGATGAAGGAAGACCATTAAGAGCCAACATGGTCAAATCTTTGTCATCAACAATATGACCATTTCTCTTGCTGTCTTCAACTTAGAGATCAAATAATACAACTAAAAGCACTCAAAAAATAAAACACATAAGACAATAAACACAACAAGAAATTTGCTTACAACTCAAGCCCAGCTCATGGCTGAATTTGATACAATGAATAATATCACCTCTCGTAGATGCAAAGATACAATTGAATATGCTTATCCTTGAAATCGGCTTGCTGCTAAAAGATGAAGCGTTGCTGCTCAAGTGCAAACTTTTGCTTGGATTGCAAATTATGTTGAATGAGCTTGATTGAGGAAATGAACAAACATCACCTCATATTTATACAAAATAAGGTGACTCTTCAAGGAGGTCGGCCTCTCTTGAAAATAATAAATTACAAAATAATATCAAGGAAGGTCGACCTCATCCATTTAAATAAAATGAGTATAAATTAAATATCCATAGGCTATCATTTAATTTATTTCAACTTAATGTGATCGCTATCATGTATGAAAAATGTGGTAGCATAGGCAGTGGACTATTTGAAAAAAAGCTTCAAAGAAATGTGGTCTCATAGAATTCAATGACAAACAAATGCAATTGACAACTGCTCATAGTTTTTAGTTATGCAATGTGAAGTAATTGTATAACTACTTAGGTTGACTTTGTTAGAACTATCTAGTTGTTATTTATGCAATGTGAATTAATGATTTGAGTTTGAAAGATGTGTAATGCAATGTAAACAGTGATATAAATATAAACTAAATAATATAACCATTCAGTTTTAAGCTATTGTACATTGATATTTAACCATTGCTCAAGATAAAATTTTCAAAGAGTTTAATCATGCACATGAGGAACAAATTAAATTTCGATTGTCAACTTCTATATATCAAATTATCCAATAATCAAGTGTATGTCCATATACAAAAATGGCATCGACACCAACTCAAACAAAGTTTTACAAAATGTGGCATATGCCATCTCAATATGTATTCAAAATTTACATTCCAAAATGTCTATCTCATCCTAAACTACTAGTGGATAATCAAAATGGAGCCTCTTTGAAGCACTCGTTGGCTCTGAAGGTAGCTGCACAAGAAAAATTCAAACCATATTTGAGATTAGTTATAATATATAATTTAAAATCGAATAATTAACATCAAAATCAATATACATTGAATTTTAATTTAATTTTAATTAAACTCTAAAATTGAAATCTTGATTACCTGAAATATACGTCTCTTCAAAGGGTTAGGAGTCCTAGAATATACCAAATCAACTTTTGAAATGCCAATCTATATATGTGAACAAAAACATAAAATTGATCCAAGTTAGCATACGATTATTGGTAATAGGAACTTATTTACCAAACACAAAATAAAATAAGCACATACCTCTATAGGTTGATCTTTTTCTTTATCTCCTTCAAGTGTTTCGATACCTCCTCCTTGAGGTGTTTCAACACCTACTCTTTGAGGTGTTCCAATAACTACTCCTTTAGGCGGTGTGTCCCTTGTCATCATATCTGTAAAGCTCATAATTGCCTGTACATAAAATTGACAAGTACATATGAAACTACCAATCTATGTCGACGTATGTATAATCAATATAAGATCTTAAAAATATTAATTCAATCCAATTTGAGTTTAATTACCTTCCCCTTATCTAGATTTGTGCCTCCATAGTCTGGACGATGCTGCACCTCACTCGCACTAGGTATTTCCTACAGGAGGAAAACAAGATAAACATATAAGTTATTATATAATTTCATTAATAACAATTCAAATGACAAGCAAGTATATAATACAAAATGTAAATGAGTGAGTGCGAAAATATATATTGCGTGTGTGTTCAAGCCAAATGAAATGGCCCTAAGGGTGCTATCAGTCACCCGTGTGAGATCCTCCTCAGACATCGACTGTTAAATAGACCATGTAAATAAATATTAGTACTTGATACTATCTCTTATCAATATTCATTTAAAAACAAATGCAAGTTATGAAATTACAACTTAAATCTTACCTGTGTCACTATTCCAGCATCTCCCTCTCTAGCAGGAGAGGACTCTGTAGGGTATGCTCCACTCCCCTGCGAGTGATCTATAATGTCCACATCATGGAGGTCATAATCAGAAGTGTCCAAGGGATGCTTAGCGGGCTGTACAAGAGGACCAAAAATATCTGGTGGCACATAGTGCAAGTATGTGGCACACAAATATGTGGACCTAAAGAGGATGATGCAGTAGCACTCGAGCCTTTGCCAACATCACCAAAATGTGGTTGAGCTGCTGTAGAAGCATGCGAAACCAAATGACCACTCAAAGAGTGAATAGCCTGAATAGTCTGTGTGGATGCATCCTGGATAATCTCTGGATGATATATTAGAGGTAGCAGAGGAAGGGGAGGAAGGGGAGGAAGGGGAATATTTGGGCATGGGACTACTCTAACTGTCCCTGGTCTATCCTAGGGCATACCTCCACCGACGCCCTGGAAGGGTTTAATGTCAAAGTAATTGACATGATGCACTAACACAAACTCAACATATAATTTTTTAATAAAGTAAAATGGTATGTCGGAATTATTGTTCGGTGGTTTATCAAAAACCATACACCAACGATCCCAAAAGTTAGCTACAATGTCCCTATGCATGCACCATTTTATGGAAAAAAAAAAATTATTAACATTCACTAGCAAACCAGTGCGGGGGTCAATGAATAAAGAGGCTATTTGGGCTTTGGTTATTTGGAGATTTTTCACATCATCGTAAGACAATCCACATCAATAATATTCTCTCATGTCTTCTCACCACGAATAAAAGGAATTATGTTGGGTGGAGAGGGTTTCTATATTTTTAATTATTTCCCTCAATGTGTTTGTCATATCTCTCAATCGAGGCATTGTCTAATAAATTTCACAAATTCCCCTCAATTGCCCCAATTTTTCACCAATTAAGTCTTCAATTGGTGGTTGTGGAGGTGGTGGAGCATTTGGCTGTGGAGGTGGTGGAGCATTTGGCATTTGTGGATTTTTATTCACAACCATAATACCTGATTAAACTTAAAAACTAATTAAACTAATTGAAATTACACAATATAAATGAAATTATTGTAAAAAAAACCCTAGTTTTTAATAAAAATCCAAAAAAACCATACTTTTTCACAAAAATCAATAACAAACTCATATTTTTGATAAAAATGCATCAACAACACTAATTTTTAATCAAGATCCATTTCAAAACATTAAGTTTTAATAAAAAATCAATGTGAACTCTAGTTTTTTTTTTAAATCAATAGAAAACCGTATTTTTGAAAAAAAATTAATAAAACCTACTTAAACATAAGAGAATCTACTTCAAAAATCGATTACAAGATTGAAAAAACCAAATACATACCTTTGAAATCGGATATCGGATTTGGGTTTTTTCCTTTTGCACCTGCGTCAAACTGTGAGAAATGAAGTTAAATAGTCAGCTGTTTTTTTTATATATAGTTTCCCGAAATCGGATATCCAATTTCTGGAAACTAGGTTTGGTTTTTGGTTTGAGTAAATGTACTGACACCCGAACCTAGAAAAGTCAACTCGGCATTTCCGCGTTTTTGAGCTGATCCAAATGGTGATTTTTTCTCATTGCCACTTTTTGGCCCATCATGATCCTACACATACCCATAGGTGCATGAAAATTTAAAAAATAAAGCAATGCAAGTGGAAAAGAAAGTTTTCATAAGTTAAGATTTAAAACATATTATCAAATTTTAAAATATTTTAATTAAGATTTAAACATATTATGTGATTTTAAAATGTTTGAATTAAGATTTAAACTTAAAGAAATGCTAGTGGAAAAATAAAGTTGCCATCAAGTTAAGATTTAAAACATATTAGTTGATTTTAAAATATTCTAATTAAGATTTAAATATATTATCTGTTTTTAAAATATTTAATTTAAGATTTAAAACTTAAAGCAATGCAAGTGGAAAAAGAAAATTTCCATCCAATTGGAAAATGAATATTTATTTATTTATTACCATTTAACGATACATGAAAGTTTATTTTATATTTTTATAAGACATTGAAAAATAGTGTATAAGATGAAAAAAGTTTTAAAAAATATTTTATATTTAAAACTTAAGAACAATGTTAAGTAATGATAACTTTCAGCGTTTTTTATATATATTACTAATTAATATATGTATGCTAGTTAGATATTACTATGCAAGAATTGCAGTAAAGAAATTTAATACCAAAGAATATTAGCAATTAAATCTACTTTGTGAAAAAAAATACAAGATTGTACAAGATGAATTTTGTGGGTAATTATTGAATTCAAGTATATTTATTCTTCAATTCAACTATATTTATAAAGAATTATTTGATTTTTGAAATAGTTGCATGAAGATTTAAAACATAAAGCAATGCAAGTAGCATAATTACTTAATTCAAATATATTTATTCTTAAATTCAACTATATTTATAGAAAACTATTTGATTTTTGAAATACTTGCATTAAGATTTAAAATGTAAAGCAATGCAAGTGAAAAAGAAAGTTGCCATCAAGTTGAGATTTAAGACATATTATCAAATTTTTAAATATTTTAATTAAGATTTAAACATATTATCTAATTTTAAAATATTTGAATTAAGATTAAAAACTTAAAGCAATGCAAGTGGAAAAAGATAGTTTTCATCAAGTTATGACTAAAACATATTAGTTAATTTTAAAATATTTAAAATAAAATTTAAATATATTATCTGATTTTAAAATATTTGAATTAAGATTTAAAACTTAAAGCAATGCAAGTGGAAAAAGTGATGAGGGTGCAACCCGAGACACAGAAAATCACACAGAAAAACTAACAAATCTTATTATTTTCAAAGTATGAAATTCCTACATGCAGAGGATCTCAAATCCTCCAGTTTTGCATTACATGCAAATTACAGAAAGAAGCTACAGAAATTCCCCTATTCGCAGCATGCGATCTTCTTTCCCCAAAAACTGCCTAAAAGAAACAGTAACTCGCCCATAAATAGCCCATTTCTTTGTTTGGAGCCAAAAACGGGATTCAAATTATGCACCAACTTTCGGAAGCCCTAACTCAAGATCTAACCGTCAGATCTTCAATGATAATACCTTTTCGGAAAGCTCTCGCGAAGATCTCTTGCCAAAAGTGGGGCCTAAAGGCTAACCACTTTCGTATTCCGCCAATTTTTCAGGCCCATCCGGAGCCTCTAAGTACCTCAAAATTAGCTCCGAAGATTTCATAAGGCAAAAAGCAGAAATTGAAACTTGAATAACTTTTGAACCGGAAATGATCTTGATCTGATTCTTTCACCAAAGTGTTTATTATTATGTCCTGAAGCTTCCCTTAAATTTTTGTCTCCTCACGCCTTCAAATTCATACCTGCTAAAAATAGAAGTTGAGCAGAAAAAGCAGAAAAGCAGTTCTGAAAGTTGGGAATTCTTCTTCGATGAAAAGGGTATCCAGAAATGCAAAAACATCTACAAAAAAAATCTAAATGAAAGTAAATATATTTTTGGGTGATGTAGGATTGCCCTTACACCACTGGATGCTCCTGCATCAAAAAGAAAGTTTTCATCCAATTGGAAAATGAATATTTATTTATCTTTTACCATTTAACAACATATGAAGCCAACTATATACCAGTTAATGGTAGATGAAGCCAACTATTTACCATTTAATGATAGATAAAAGTTGTTTTCCGATGACTCAAAAGTGGTTTATAGGCATGAGACTTGTTTTAGGCTCAAATCTCACAATATATTGTAGCCTATCGGCTAATAATTATAAGATTATATTTTATAATATGTTTTAAGATATAGATTTTTAAAACATATAATAAATATTTAATAATTTATATAATTATAGTTATAAGTAATCTAATCATATTTGAATCGTAAATATAACTCAAATTTAAACCCACTCATCCTAACTCTAACCTTAATCCCAAGAAACATCCTAAAACCCTAATTGAAGTATAACTCTAATCTTCATCTTAATAATAATCTCAAATTTGATCATAATCCTAACCTATTGTGTCACTAATTGTAACTATAACTCCAGCTCTAATTAAACCCTTACCCTAATTAAATCCTAACTCTCTCTATAATAGTAAGTGTAAATGTAACTTATTAAATATAAAATAATTTAAAATTTAAAATTTTATGTAATATTAAAATTGTAAATAAACATATTATTTAATTATTTTTTATTTATATTTAATATATATATATATAATTAAAAATTAAAATAAATAATAACAATAATGATATATTAAAATTTATAAAAAATATTCCTTTAAATATAAAATTGTAAATAATTCTTTTTAAATATGTAAAAATTAAAAATTGTAGCTTAGGAAAATTCAAAGTTAGAAAACATTAATCAATAAAATCAAGCCCAAAAATCCCTAAGCAACAATGAAGCACAATCCTATTATGAAAACTCAAAATAAATAATGAAGTTACCCAAGTCTTCATGCCGTGGTTGAATCACCTTCATTGTTCTTCTCCATTTTTCTATGAAGTAATGAATGCCCTCAATTAATTATCTCGACAACAACTAGCCTATAAATTCAAGATTTTCTCAAATCTCAAAATGATAAATAGCAGTGCTATTTATAGAGGGTTGGATGGAAAATGGACAGTCGAGAACAATTGACTTTTATTTCAATCAATGGTCAAAATTGAACGAGATGACATAAGATAAGATTGAAAGTGAAGGAGAATGAGGAAATTCAACGATTTTTCGATAAAATCAATTAGTTCGAAGAGGAAAATGCATTTTCAAATAATGGAAACAGTATTTAAATGTAAAAGGAAAAATCAAGTTATCTTTTTTATTAAATGACAATTTAATTCAAAAAAGGTGTGCCAAAAGGAAAGTCATTAATTAAATAAGATTTAATTGATTTGTGTTAGAAAAAGCTAAAAGTGAATAATTAACATAATTATTCAATTATAGTGGAAAATGACAAATAATTAAATAAATATAAATTTATTTAATTATAGAAATTAAAGATATTAGTGATGCAATTAAATAAATGTAATTTATTTAATTAATCAAGAGTAATTGAGGAATTAATTAAATAATTAAAAAAATATTTAATTAATAATAGAAATATGACCCTAGACAATGGAAAAATGGTGTTAACAAGCCTAGGACATTTTTGTGTCTACATTTGCCCCTATTTGATACAATGTAGTTTATTGCATTGTGTCAAATAAAAAGATATGCCCTAGTGTAAGGAAGAATGACGACGAGGTAGTGGTATGCCCCCTCGAGAGGACAGGTGGGTTCAAAGAACGTGAATGTGCTCTCAAAATGGGTGAGAAGACTAGAGGATGAAGGACAAAAGGATAGAGAAAATAGTTAAGGATGATGAAGATGTGGAATATAAGAAATATTAGCATGGAAAAGATGAATGTTAGCATGGAAAAGATGGATGTTAGCATAGAAGACCTGGATGTTGAGATAGTGTTAGTTAAGATAATTTGCAGATATATATTTTTCTATGCAAGGCTTTGTATTTAATCATCATTAGGCGGTAAAATGTGACAAATGGACAAAAAAAAACCATGGTAAGGCATAGACCAATGTGTGCAAGTTCATCTATCTGTAAAATGGACAACTGCAGACAAGGAATGTCTTAACTCATACTAAGGGTCATGTTGCCCCAGTCTTTTTGTCAAGACAAACCGCTGACAAGAATCAAGTAAAAGACAAGTCATGAGAGATAATCACTCCTCTAAATCCTTTGTGGGACATCCTCGAGGTGGCTAGTAACATGACCAAAGTAAATCCAAAAGATAAGAAAAAATAGAACATCAAAATCAACAACCATTTAGATTATTTTCCAAGAAGTGTTTGCCAGTGTGTTAAGGGACAAAGTGAGTGAAGGGTTGATTGTTTTGACACGGCCTAGTTTCAGGAAAAGAAACATGCCGTATAAGACATCAAGTTTGGTCTCGATCATGTAACTACCCATATAAGGCAAATGATAAAGGGTGATAGTGACAAGGTCTGGTTTCAGAAAGGACACATCATGTATAAGACCATTGGTTTTGATTGATTTGACAAATGACTTATTTGACTTGGAGACTTGTTGGCTTGCTTGTCTTGTTGATTCAAGATTTATGTTTGAAGTTCAGATGATTTTGCGTCTGAGTTGACTGTATGATTTATTTTGGATGACCCAATGAACCCTAAAAGACTGACCTAGAGGGCTTTAGGGGCTCATCGATGGATGGCCTTGCCTATGTAGCAATGCGTAGAGACCTCATAGTTTGGCATGACCCTTGACTTTGTTTCAATAACAAAGAATTGAATCATGATTTTATTTGATCACACCTAAAATACTGACCTAATGCATCGGAGGCACATCGACAGATGACCTTGCCTACATCCAATCGTAGAGGCAACGTAGTTTGACAATGAAAAAGATTGATATGACTGGCTTTGACTCTATTTTTGGGATTTTGAAAGATATCTGAATGTTTTTGTGTTTTGACATGTTTTAATTTTTTTGGATTTTGAAGTTTTATGATTTTTTTTGTCTTTTGTTTTTTTGTGAATATTTTAATAAAAAAAATTGTCTTTTTGTGAGATATAATGACCTCCAATGACAAGTGTATAATCCAATGAAGCCAAGTGTTAGGAAATTTCCCTTAGTCAGGTATAAGACTAACCAAGAGGGATGAGATGGGACATGGGTTTATTATGGATGGAAGATGAAGGAGAAAGGGCAGAAGACGTCAATCGCTTGGAAGTCATGATAAAGATGACAAGGCCTGATGATGGATGTCAAATGGAAGATGATGGAAGGTAAAGGAATTATTATGGATTAGGGTGGAAGACCAGATAGAATGATAGTAGATGATGGAGCAAATACTGACTACACATGGTGTCTGTTTTCCAGGTTTTCACCATGGTACTTATCCAAAGCACCACTGATGTGGTTTTCACTATTGGACAATTTTTTCTCTTTACTATTTTCATGATTTTTTTATTTTTTTGCTGTCACCAAGAAGCCTATTTGCCAGGTTTTCATCCAAGTATGATTTTTTTATTATTTTATTTTTTATTTAGGACTTTTTTCTCCTTTTTTCGTTTTTCTTTTTAGGACTTTTTCTCATTTTTTTGTATTTTGTTTAGGACTTTTTCTCATTTTTTGTATTTTTTTCAGGACTTTTAGCCTAGCTCTCTAAAGCTAGGTATAGAACTTGTGTATGTGCAATTTGTTGATGGGCTCGAACAAAGGTTCCCCTTCAGGTGTGGACAACTGATAAGCGCCGAAACCAAAGGATGTTGTTATGACATATGGACCCAGCCAATTGGGCTCAAATTCATTGGGTTTCTCATGTTCTACTTGATTTTTAAAATTTTGCATCAACACTGAGTCACCAATGTCGAAATGTCTAACCAAAACCTTTTTTTGTAAATGTAGCAAAGACGATTTTGGTATGCCTGTAGATGAGTCAATGCCTTATGTTTGCATTCATTGAGTAGCTCTAATTCATGCAGTTGGGATATATAGTACTCCTCATCATCAATGATCCCTTTCATGGAAATTGGTAGGGAGGGGACTTCGACCTCTATATGAAGGATAGTCTTCATACCAAAGAATAGGGTGAATGGAGTAGCGATAGTGGATGTGTGAATGCTTGTGTGATATTCCCATAGGGTAGGGTTAAGTTGAATGCGTCAGTCGTGACTAGCATCATTAATAGTATTTTTAAGAATTTTGATTATGGTCTTATTGGATGCCTTAGCTTGGTTGTTACCTTGCGGTTAATAGGGTGTTAAAAAGTGGTGTTGGATGTGGAATTTCTCACATAACTCATGGACATCCTAATTTTTGAAGGGATGACCGTTGTTAGTGATGATGGATTGTGGGACACCATACCGGCATATGATCTAATTGAGGATGAACTTGGAGATTTTTTTACTGGTTATGTATGTCAGGGGAATGGCTTCAATCCATTTCATGAAATATTCAGTTGCAGTGATAATGAATTTGTGGCCATTAGATGAGGTGGGATGAATTTTTCCTACGAGGTCGAGTCCCCATTGGGTGAAGGTCCATGGTAAAGTGATTAGTTGTAGCTTCTGTGCAAGTGCATGGATGAGGTCGATGTGTATTTGGCACTATTGACATTTCTTCACAAAGTGATAAGCATCTTGCTCCATTGTAGGCCAGTAATATCACAGTCGCATGATCTTTTTAGCTAGAGTCGGCCCACTAGAATGGGCTCCACATATACCTTTGTGTACTTCGTGTAAGGTATTTTGTGCTTTGTTAGTGTTGAGACATTGAGTAAGGTATTATCTAGGCCACGTCTATATAGGGTATCACCAATGATGGTGTAGCAAGCAGCTTTGTGAAGGAAGGACTTGCATTGGTTACTGGATAGGTTAGGTGGTAATGTTTGGGAATGAAAATAGTCATAAATTTTTTGATACCATGGGGAATTAGGACCAACAAATTTACACACCATTTCAAATTCAGGAAAATCAAAGGCATGGACCAATAATTGTTCAACTAAGAACTTGTACTGCAACATATTGTTGGGAATGTCCAAGAGAGATCCAATGGTGGCCATGGCATCAACTGCTTTGTTCTGAATCATCTGTGGGATCTCAGAGAAAGTAATGTCTACAAAATACAATTCAATCATTCTTTAGTATGGGGTCAATTTCTCATCTTTAGTGTCATAGTCATCATTGATCTATCAGATGACCAATTGTGAATCACCAAAGACGTGGAGACTTATAATTTTCCATTTTATAGCCATGCACAATTATGTTAGTAAGGCCTCATATTTTGCAATGTTGTTTGTACACGGGAAGGCTATTCTAAATGATTTAGGTATAGTGTCACCTTGAGGGGTGACAAATAGTATTCCCAAACCTAATCCATGACTAGTGTATGAGCCATCAAAGTATAAATTCCATGTTGCACCAGTGTCTAGTACAAATATTGAATCATCTGGGAAATCGAAAATCAAAGGGTGATCAACTTTTGTGGGTGCATCGACAAGTTGGTCTGTAATAACATATCCTTTTATTGCTTTTTGTTCCACATATTGTATGTCATACTCGTTGATTATCATGACCCACTTAGCCAACTGTCCTACCAATGTTGTCTTGCTGAGTAGGTATTTGAGAGGATCTATCTTAGCCACTAGTCTTGTCTGATGATTTAACATGTAATGTCTTAGTTTTTTAGCGGAGAAAACCACAACGAGAGAAGCACGTTCAATAAGACTATAGTTGAGCTCATACCCAACTAGTGTGCGGCTAATGTAATAGATCGCACGTTCTTTCTCGTCGTGATCATTTTGTGCAAGCAGTGCCCCTAGTGTGGAATTGGTAGTTGATATGTAAAGGATTAGGGGCTTACCATCTATTGGTGGCATCAAAACAAGAGGCATCAAGAGGTACTCTTTAATTTGTTGAAAATTTGCCTCACACTTGTCTGTCCATATAAAAAGAACTCCCTTGTGTAACAAATACTAAAAAGGCTGACATTTATCGGCAAGTTGTGCAATGAAATGTTTGGTGGACTAAAGTCAGCCTTGCAATATCTTGAGTTGACTAATTCTTGGCAGGCATGTCTAATATAGCTTTTACTTTTGTCAAGTCCACTTCAATGCCTCTACAGGAAACTATGTATCCTAAGAGCTTTCACGATGTCACGCCGAAGACACATTTCTTAGGATTTAGATGGACCTTATATTCTTCAAGCCTTTTAAATATTTTACAAAGGACTCTCAAATGATCACCACATGTCAAGTATTTTATGAAAATGTCATCAACATAGTCTTCCATCAATGTGTGCATGAGATCATGAAATACAGTGGTCATAGCTCTTTGATAGGTTGCGCCTACATTTTTAAGTCTGGATGGCATGACATTCCAATAGTATGTACCCTATGGGCAAGTGAATGTCATCTTATGTTGATCTTTAGGAGTGATACGGATTTGATTATACCCCAAGAATCAATCCATGAGGGATAACATCTCGTATCCTGTCGTTAGGTCTACTATGATGTCTATATTATGAAGTGGGAAGTCATCCTTTGGATAGGATTTGTTCAAGTCATGAAAATTTTTGCAGATATGAATTTTTCCATTTAGTTTGTTCACTGGTACAAGGTTTGAGATCCATTCTGCATAGTCAATAGGTCTTATGAAACCAACATCCAATAATTTCTTGACTTCATCTTTGACTAGTAGAGATATCTAGGGATGCATTTTTCCAAGCTTCTATTTGGCAGGCTTTGCATTTGGAAGCAATGGTAAATGATGTAGCAGCTTGGTGTGGGGTCCAACCCAGGCATATAGCAGCATAAGACCATGCAAAATTGACTTGACGTTCTATGAAAAAGTCTTGAAATTTTGGTTTTTCTTCTTTTGTCAGGGATGCTGCAAAGAGAACAATCTTAGGATTCTCTATTGTACAGTTTATATTAACTTCCATTACTTCTTTGATCAACATTGGGGATCTCTCTTGATTAACAGGGAGAAATTCTAACCCTCCATCCTTGGGTGCCTCAAAGAGGTTTACACCCTTGGATACATCCTTTCTTTTCACTTTTTCCTGGTCAAAAGGTGCCTTGCAATTTTCACCCAAAGACCTTTCATTTTTCATTTTATTTTTTTCATTTTTGCAACTAGAGGGTCGGATAGTCTCGTTGAAGTATGTCATAGCGTCAAGATCTATAGTGAAACTAGCCTTATGGTCCCCATGTGGTATTCCTTCTCGTAGTCCCATGAATTTAGCGATGGCTTCATTGTTTTCAAATATGTCCAAGATTGGTGGATCTTGCTGGTCACAATCAACCAATTGTGGGTAAACGAGGGGAATGCCATCATCAGTGTTACTGAAGGATGGGGAAGCAGCAGATAGGGTAAAGATAGATGTATTATCGAGGTCCCAAAAGGATTCTATCCATGCTCATTCTTTTGTGTTCTTTGGTAGATCAGGTTCATGAAAGGAATTGACATGGATATTAATATCTATGAGGTTGGTAAAGGATGGGCGGGGTGTATCAGGCTCATGAAAGACATAGTCAAGCTCATAGTCACTGGTGGTACAAGAATCCCACTCATATTTATTAGATTTGGTGTCGCTATAATAGATTTCAGTAATATTTTTAGATGTCTCAACGTCTTTCAAAGCACTCACATCCTTATTTGAAAGTACCTTAGTACTTGAAGCGCCAATCCTAATTGGTACAAATCCTAGCCCCAAGTGCTTTTTCCATTTAAGAGGCATCAAGGGTTCTATCATTCCATTTTTATGTATGTCGAGTCCATTGATTCCATCATAACTCTTTTGTTTCAAGAGCTCAAAGCCTTTACCATATTGTTCTGTCGATAGTGGTTGTAGATCTCTTACTCATCTTTGTAGATCCAATCTGAAATATCATCAATGTCCTCTTTGTTTAACTCTCCCTAGTTTGTAAAGGTGGTGGTGGGAGGAATTTTAATGAAAACTTTAGGTTCCATCTTGTAGATGAGCTTACCATAGGACTTTGGAGACTTTGGTAACTTAGTGATGCAGTAGGAAGTGTTCATATGATACTCTCCACACCCCTTGTCCTAGATCTGAATCTTGGGATCAGAAAATGGAATGGTGATTATGGAGGATTTAGTCAAAGTGGATGGATCAACATAATTGGATGTCCGGTGATCCCACAATACTAGCTTACAATTTTTGGGCAAACTGGACACCAAACTAATTTTTTTTAAGTAAATCTTCACTTTCGAGCTCCTATAGCGGCTAAACTATGAAGAATTTGAAGATTATGAAAACTAGTGATTTGTGATGTTTTGTCGATAGATTCTAAATATATTTTTTTAAAAAAATTTGGAATTAGATTGCACTTATTTTTCCATCTCCTTCAAAAACTAGTTTTTTTAAAAAAACAACATTTTTAAGGAGTGACGCTCATCGTATACAACTTAAATTTTTTTGTATGCAGGATAAAATTCTAATTTTTTCGAATTTAGATTTTTAACTATGATATCTAGCACTTTCATTTGGTCTCATAGTTTTTTATTGAATATTTTTTCCTTAATCAAGTTTTGAAGTCAAACCAATTGCAATTCAGACATAGGTGGACCGTATACAACATAATTTTTTCTATATTTATTGAAATTCAAAAAAATAAAAATTAATGGATCAAGGACATCAATACCCAGCACAAACATATTTTTAAATTTTTTTATTTTGATAATCTGCTATTTTTCCACATGTGCAGAACAGAGAGCTTGATTTTCGGTGAAAAACCTATGTTTAATAAAACTAAAAAGAAACATACATAATAAAACCAAAACATATTAAAATTATATTCGTTGGATAGCTCGTTCCAAGGACTACCATCTTCCAATTGGGTATGTGAAGTATCCTCCATTTGCATGCTCAATCCGAGCTTCAAAGGGAAAAAATCTGGAGATTTTTTAGCTAGGAGGGTGGAAAGGTGGGAAAAGGGGGCTTCGAGCAAACCTAAGGGGTTTGATCGAAACCCCAGGGGTTCACTCGAACCCTACTTCACTTGAACCAGGGTTCAAGTGAACCCCCTTCCCATAATGGGAATTGTGGGTTCCCAAATGCAAAGGGGTTAGCTCGAACCCTAGTTCTAGTGAACCCCTTTTAGGGTTTGTTCGAACCTTGAGTTCGCTCGAACCCCCCAAAACAAAAAGTTTTTGCAAGTTCATTTTTTTGGAAGTTTTCCTTCCTCACTCGAATTGTAAACCATTTTTGTGGGTTCACCCTGGAGCGGATGCTATAGCTTCACAGTTTATAGGCACTTGGTGTTCAGGGACCCCTCTCAAATTGGTGCAATATTGAAAGGGGTCAAGATCACCAATGATTGTGCTTTCGGTGCCATTTTTAGGAAACTAAATACATTGATGGAATGTGGATGGAACAACTTTCATGGCATGAATCCATGGTCAGACAAGGATTATATTGTATGGTAGTTTGAGATTCAGGACTTGGAATGTGGTATCTAGTACTGCAAGTCCAACCTTGATAGGCAGTGTGATAATTCCCTTAGAAGAACATTATTCATCATCATAGGCTTTGATGAAAATGCTCTTAGTTATGTCCACACATGTTTCAGAGAGGCCCAATGCCTTCACCAATTTTAAATTACAAATGTTCAATCCAACTCTGCCATCTACTAGGACTCATCTAACCTTGTGTTTATTGGTGAAGACCTCAAGGTGTAATGGGTCATTATGGTTTGACTTAGATGTAGATTAATCTTTGTTAGAAAAAGAGACATGGTGGGAGTTGGCCAAATATCCAACCATGAATTCAAATCGGTTGACATCCAGGTCAGTAGGGACAGAGGTTTCTTTCGGAACCTTATCGAGGATAGCTTTATGTTCAAGCGATATGCGCAAAAGCTCAAGGATGGAAACATGTGTGGGTGTCTTTCCCAATTGGTCAACAAGATTGTATTGGGCTTTGGATTTTGGTTGCTTTGGAGGGGGATCAGATATGGTAATCTTTTCCCTACGAGTAGTAACAACACATTCAGGTTGCTTCTTAATGGTGATTGTGTTAACATGATCGTCAACAGCTTGGAGGTGGTTGATAATTGTGTAGTCCAAAGAGGCATTAGTATAATTGGCATGGTTGTCTATCTTTTGATCCGAACTAGAGGGCTTTCCGAAACCATGGTCTTGCAATAGATTCTTGAAAATTAAATGGTCTTTATTGGAAGTTTGTTGTTGTCCCTCAACCTCTATGGTACCACTTTCAATTAGGTATTGAATCATGTTCTTCAACTAATGGCATGAAGAGGTCTTATGCCCTTTGATGTGGTGGTAGTCACAAAAGAAATTTCCATCCCACCAAGAAGGTTTGAATTGTCTTGGGTCGTATGGTTTGGGCTCTTGGAGCTATATAACGTTTGATTGCACTAGCTTCTTCAGGACAAATTCAATTGGTTCTGGTAAAGGAGTATATTGTCTCTATGGGTATTTCCTTGGTTGTCTTGGGGGTCCTCGTTCTTAATTATTTTGGACCACGTTAGCATCTTGATTGGAAAAATATGGTGTGTTTTTGTTTGTTTCGGGTTCTTTGAGATTCAATGTGGGACCTGCTTTATTCACAACTTCCACATCTATGACTCCATCATTTGTTACATTCTTGTTACGGGACCAAAACTTGTTTTTATCATTTGATGTTCCTTGGACATTTTTTGTTTTGGTATAAATTTTAATGATAATGCAAAACCTATGAGAATATGATAACCAAAGTGAATGATAATGCAAAGCCTATGAGAATATGATAACTAGAGTGAATGATAATGCATAACCTATGAGAATACATTAACCAGAGTAAATGATAATTATGCAGAACCTATGAAATGGAAATGCTAAACTATGACTATAATATTTGCAATATAAACCCTAGTGAAATAGAAAGGCTAAACCATGATAGTAATATTTGCAATATAAACCCTAGGGAAACAAAAAGAAAACAACCATAGCTTTATCTATGTCACTAAAACAACCAACTGATATTATTTGTTAATGTAATTATGATTTAGAAGAAAACAACCCCAAATTTTTCTATGGCACCGAAATAACCAACAATATTATTTTCTACGTTAATGACAAAAGATAAACCTCATTTAAGAGAGCGATGCTTGAACATAAGATTAATTTCCATAGATTTTGTGTGTTTATGAACACAGATTGGACAATGTTCATAAACACGAAACTTCAAACCAAAAAATATGATTTTTGTAACAAGAAAAAATTGAATAAAACAAACGCAAACATTGAATAAAACAAGGAAAAACTAAATATTGGTGAGCCTTAGTGAGCACACTCACCTAGGTCAAATGACTCAATGCAAGTCGAATGGAGCTTCCTCACGAGCATGCAATCGACCTCACGTGGCTTCACCTAAAATGAATCGTCAACTAGAGCATTTTGAGAAGCCGTTGAAAATGTGATAAAACATAGTGGTCATGATTCCTTCCCCACATGGTGTCGAAGAACACGAAAAAATATTGCATGGTGGAAGTGTAGCTGGTTGTAACATTCATAAACCGATGTATATCCACATACATAGCAGAGTTTGAGCATCACAAGTTGTGGTTTTTGTTTGGAACTTGTAGAGACCTCATCCGAGCACCTACCAGTGTCGAAGTGAAGAAAAGTGGAGAAGGTGCTAGAATGAAAGACTCTAAAGTTGGCGAGAAGTGTGATGCACTGGGAGCATTGAATGCAGGTTGGCTCAAAGTTTACGTGAGATTTCGTGGAGCTTAGAGGAAGTGATGTGCATTAAACATGACTATAGACAAGTATAGAAAAGGGGGGCAAGTGATTAATGTGACGCAGTGGAGTGTAAGGGTAGAAAAGTGAGAGTTGCAAATGTGGCAATGTAGTCCACTTCAGACGCCATGCTATGCAGCAACTAGCATTCCAACCAAGCACGTTTCGATCACATGGTCTTTTTGGGCTTTTGGATTGACTAATTGCGTCATCCCACGTGGCAAACTAAATCAAAAAATTTAAAAAAATATTTTTTATTGTTAATTAGTAAATTTATAATAATGGGTAAATGCAAAAAAAAATTATTGGTCCATGTGGACCATCGAAAATTGCTTGTGCACGTTTTGACACCCCCTCATTTTTTTATGGGTGAAATTTGCGCATGTTTTTCAATGTTTCCAAACCATTTTTCAAAAACCACAAAATAATCATCAAAATGTGTCATCAACCGATAGTGGGTCACTAAACCATGTATTTTTGGTATGCTAATGTGGCATCTCATGATTGGTCAATTTGTGTACTTTATGAACTAAAGTGTTTTGCAATTGGATATTAAGTGTAAATTTATTGGCACTTTTATTACCCAAAATTGGGTCTCAGGTTGTCATATTCTATACCCACAATATGTCCCTTGCGCACGATTGGCTCCTCTCCCTTAGAAGAAATCTGAATTGTGATTTGAAATTGTTTTAAACAAAATAAAAGATGTTTTATTTATTTTATTTTTCAAAATTCCAATTTGAAAATTGATTTAAATGAAATGAGAGATACTTTTATGATCACATTTTATTATCTGATTTTGTGAACCCCATTGTTGTAAGTGATAAACATGTCTCAATGAGTACTTGCCTTTGTAGTATTGTAATAATAGTATTTGTTGGTTAATTGATTGAAAAGTTATGACATACTAATTCCAAGGCATATGCGAGAATAATGAATATATCTCAATTTTATTGGATCAATTAATATTATAGTTATTAGCACTAATATTGACTTCGAGTTCAACTCATACTAGACACAACTATGACTACTATATAGTTGAAGTTGAGTTTTTTTGATAAATTAAACTATATAAATGCTCTATGTAGTAGAAGTATCTACCTTCGTAGTATTATAATAAAATTATTTGTTGTCTAGTTGATAGACGATTCATGATAGTGATTCAAAAGTAGGCTAGATAATAGATTGAAATCAGCAAATTCGTTCAAAGTTAAATGTATCATAATTTTACAAGGTTGATGAATATTATAATTGTTAGGGTTGACCTTGACATATTCATACTAGGCATAAATGAGACTAGCATAGTTGAAGTTTAATTTGTTCATTAGAATAAATATTGATGAGAAAATTAATTTTTTGTAAATAAACTCCATAGTTTAATTTGTTGATTTTGAGATCTATATCCAAATAAAATAAAAAATACTAATTCTTGAGTAGTTCTAAAATAAAAAATAATAATTTTAAAGTAAATAAAATAGTTCTAAAATAAACTATAAGAAACAAATCCTAAGTAAATAAAACAACTCAAGATTGATATCTTAGACAAATGTATTTGAAATATCTATACTAATAGAAATAATTATTTTATATTACTATATGTGTCATGTAACGTTGATTTTTTCTTCCAATTCCATTATTTCAATTATTTTAAGATTATATTCCCTTTACTATAGATGGCAAAGATTATGAAAGTGAAATTAATAAAAATTTGACAAAGACTTTAATTGTATGTGAGTAAACAACCAAAAACATTGATGTCATTGTTAGCTAAGGTAGTCAACATGAGTAAGATCATTTTAATTTTTTGATAAAAAATGGTTGATAGTAAAATCCACATCAACAAATGCTATTTTGAACACTTAATTTTCCAAAGAGCATATTTTATTTGGAATTAAAAAAATACATAGTAAGAAATGCATTTTATAAAAAGTAAAAATATATTTAAATTAGATAGTGGAATTCATATTAATGGATGAAAAATTGTCATAATTAAAAGATAACTTAATATGTAAATTGTCTAGAAAATTTAAGAATTTATTACAATTTACTTAAAATCATTTCATTAAAATAGTAATTTGTTAAGTTAGTTATGAAATTATAATTATTTCATTAAAAACTAATAATAAATGCCTACGCTTTCATTTTCACACTTAAAAATATAAGAATTGTACTTGTATCAATGTTAATGGCTCGATTAAGAATTGGTTCACATCAATTTAGGTGTGAAATCAAAAGGTGGATGATACTTAAAGAAGAGTACACAATAAAATATGTTTTTATTGTACTCTAGAATTAGTAGAGACAAAATGGCATTGCATCATGGAATGTCTATCTTATAGAGATATTCAGGCCAATAACATCAATATTTTAAATGTGGGCTCCTTGAGTAACTTGTTTCAAGAAGAAAGGATATAAAAAATTATAGATTACTTGATCAAGATACACAACAAAAGATCCAAGTTACAAAAGGAAAGGGAGATCAAGTAGGTGTGATGTTGCAATTTTTTTATTTTGGATTGTTGTGTGTATCTATGTTGCTGGCTATTTGTGAGTCCCATAGGTTGTTTGACCTCATGAACATTATTAAAAAACATGCATTCATTCAAATGAAACATTTCTAGGACAAAAATAGAAGTTCAAAATTATAATAAAGAAGGTAGTTACAAAAGGTTATGTAGAGTAGTAAACTAAACTAGCATACCCATCTTTAGAAAAAACTATAAAGGATGTTGAGATATCCTTCTCGAGACCTGTATATTTGATTGAATTGAAAGTGTCAAGAGATATATTTATTGAAACCTGTACTTATTTAATCAATATAAGTATAATCTTAATTTGATATTCTAAAATTATAAAATTTGATTCCCCTTCAGTTATATGATCAAAAGATCTATCATTCAGTTGCTTTGTTTAATTGAAGGTCAAGAGTTCGATCTCGGTCTGAAGGCGAGGGTTTCCTAAGCTTGACCCTACATCAATAAATAATTTTCTTAAATTAAAATGTTAAAGATTGAAGAGTGATTTTTTTATGATGTCATTATATCAAATGGAGGTATGATTTTTTTTATTTCATTTTAGTTTCATCAGTATCAATGTCAATCATGAATGAGTCATGAATAAGGATGATATGGTTTGTAATAGAAAAACATTCATAGATCGTTTTCATTGCAAAAATCAACCAAAGTACAATCCCATCATCATCCTTTTAAAATATCAAAACATTCAATAAAAATTTAAAACGTAAACTTATTCTGAAGAAATTAATTAACATTAAATTAAAATAACAAAAAATCATCACCTCTCATTCATTAAACCAAAATCCTGCAAAATATAAAGAAAAAGAACACAACCCACAAAACAATATTTACATAGAATTGACATGAATTTTGCATAGTGTAAATATGAACCCCAAGTTCAATTCAATATTTAATCTTTAGTTATTAAATTTGAGTATAATTCAATCTATACATATCTTCATGTAACATGCACAATCTATTAAAAAGGTCCAAAAAAAACTTACAAATCCAAGATCATGAATACATAAAGCAGTTTAATTGTAAGTGTTGATGTGTTGATAATCCTACTTTCTCAAACTCTATATGCATAGATCAAAATTGAATGAAATTCCCCTAGGTTAAACATAATTCAAATCATTAATTATAGCTCTAGTATGAAAATCTTTGTTCCTTTCAAGATTGAAACCCTTTGTAGGAAACCCATATGAACAGACAAAGAATTTTTTTTTAAGACTCAACCACTAAGTAATGCACTCATCATGATGGAGATGATCACAAGGTATTTCTCTGAATTTTGATCCTAAAGCAATCCTCTTTTGACATACAAAACACCTCAAATCATCCACTTCCACATTCATTGTGTTCAAATTTTGTATAACCCACAAAAGTGTAGGATGAGGGGTTTCATCATAGCCATCATTTGTATCCATTGACTCGTCATCAGAGAAAATATGTTCACCTTTTTCCTCCTCTTGAGTATTGCTTGAGTAGGAGTGGTAGAAATTCAACTCTATATCTTGCAATATGCATTTCCAATACAAATGCATCCCCAAAATGTAGAGGGTTGTAGAGAACTCATGACATCTAAATTTTCCCTCAAACACAAATGAAGAATGCTACTTGCTTGATCTGAGAATTAAAACGACAAGATGGAATTTCAAAATACTGGCTAAACACATTCCACATTTCCCACTACATAGGTTCTATAGTCATCCCATTGGCATAAGGGATATTTTCTTGAACGTACTCCCCCTCCTTGTTTTTTACAAGAAATACAATATTCATTAAGAGGTGAAATAATTGGAATATTTGAAGTATTCAAGCTTATGAGCCAACAAAGTAGATTAACGAGCTATGTTTTATACAAATATTTCTCTACTCAGTCTAGATCACTAGTCGAGATGAACAATTTCATGAAGCTGTGTTATCTTGACATACTACTAATTTGTGAATGATGAGTACAACATATACACTATGGCTCTTCAAACTCTACATATTCAAAAGCCTCGACAACCATATTTCCAAACTTCTTTAATATAGAAAACATACCAACATTATTTATGGTTACCACTAATTCCTCCTCCCATCTCCTTTTCTACACCTTTTATACTCCATGAAATTTCATAGCTAAAATCAAAAACCAAAAATCCATAAAATAAAATAACCCCATGACAATAATAACCAAAGATTGTCAAATGTAATTGGCCACCTCATGATTAATTTGGTTTCAAATTATATTTTGCTTTATGAGAGCATTTACATAATTAGGCTAAATAGAAGATTTTATTTTCTGTCATTTTTGACAAGTTAAAAAAGATCATTTGAAATAAAACAATTGTTACAATAGCTCCTTTCAAGATAACACGTATTTATTCTAATGAATAAATTCAACTTCAACTATGCTACTCACACTCAAGTTATGCTACTATCAATCAAGATTGGATCAACGCAAAACATTACAACTATGATATTCATATGTAAAAAATTGTTAATCTCAAACTATAAATCTAGTCCTACTCTTTTATATAAACTGCATAACAAATACTTTTACTACAATACTACAAATGTAAATACTCACCACTACATAGCTATAAGATACATATGACTTGCAAGAATCTATTATCTCAAACTATTATCCCATCTACCCCTAAATTGATATGACATTATTCATCTATCAACTAACCAACAAGTACTATTATCCTCACCACTCTGTGACAAATCCCTATAGTGAAATTACGAAGCAGGCCCTTCTACATTATGAGTGAGACGCCCATATTCCTTCTTCTGTTCTGAGAAAACAGCCTTACTGCTGGGCGGGGAGCATCTTGGGTCTTTACCTTCGCCATTGCAGGTCTTGTTGGACATCTTCGTACTTGTAAGCATATTATTGTTTCCGAGAGAATGTGGGAGGTTATATTGAGCGGAGACAGAGACCGTGAAGAGAAAGAAGAGTAGGACAAGCAGTGTGCTTATTTTCATGCACATCAAACTCCCCATATTGAAAAGGATTAGAGCTTTCACTAAACCAAATGCAAAGGAAAAGTATAAGATGAAGATTGAGATGAAACCCATTTATAGAGCAAGGCAACAACCAAAATGGAGTGAAAAATGATGGCGGTAATTTATTAAAAGAATATTAGGGTAAGTTTTTAGTGGGGCACACTGAAAATGGTTAACTTTTTGCTTCCAGGTTCACTCCATTTAGGATAGAGAATAAATATTTGTCCCTTGCATGTAAAGTTGCAAGGGATTTTCCACAACTAAAATCTTTTCCTTTTGGGTTATTCGTATAGAGAAAAGTTTTTCTCCCCTACGTGTAAAGTTGTGACGGATTTTCCATGGATTTTCCACAATGAATATCTTTGTTTCTTTTGGGTGCACCGAAAGCTTCAAGTGGGGACATGGTGTCATCATAACACTAGTGTGGGTACTAGGCCCCTCTCCCAACAAAGATCACTTGCGCAACGTACCATATTATCATGTTTCTTGTTTTTTTTTTCATTTTTTGAAGTGAAAGATGTTAAAAGAATTATGGGTAGGGTAGAAGACCCAGTAACTGCCCCCCATTGAATAACCATGTAATACCCCTCCATTTTGTTCTATTGTGTGAACTATCTTGTTTCCTCTTTATGCTTTATTTTTTTGTTGTACTTGGACTATGTACTTGGTTATAGTTGATCACCATTTTATCGTGATGTATCTTGATGTGATGATACTATATTTTGATGTGATTATTATGGCATGTTTGGAATTAGCATAAGTGTATATTTAAATTTTATGATGTTTCATGCTTTCGATTATACTGCTATGTTAGATGCGTCAGTTAGAACTACTGTATTGGTGAAGAGGATGGTATCGCATCACTCACTTGCGAGTGCCCTGCGATCTCATGATTTCCTCTTCACGGTGTGCCTTATTTATGACATATTATTGCATGTGGATATGTTCTTTGTTCGCAGGTTGACAGGTAAAGGACACCGACTCCACCTAGTTTCATAGGTTCGAGCGTGTCCATTGCCCAATGGCATTTGATTGGGAGATAGTAACTAGGATTTCCATGCTGAGTCGTCACCCTAGTCGTAGTGTGTCGTCGGTCATAGTGTGATCCAGTTATTATATTTTGTTTAGTTTGCCTTGTTTCAGTTTATTTTGGAAGTTAGAATGATGTTGGAAATGGGATTATATGATTGAGTAATTTAATTTAATTAATAAATATTTTAATCTTATGGTAGATTTATTTTATTTATTGATTAAGTTAATTATGTTGAAATGATTTACATTATTCATTTTGGAAATGCATGCTTATTTAAGTTGGAATTAAAAATTAGGGAAATGAATTAAAAGTCAAATTAGAAATTTGAAAATTCAAAAAAAGAGATATTTCCTATTCTATTTTCTGGAATTTATGAGGGTTGTTGTAGGATTTTTGGGAAGGATTTGCTTATCTTTGATTTTCTTCACAAAATCTTGTTAATGGAGTTTTTGGGGAAAAATTGAAAAGAGAAGAGGAAGGTTGCTCAATTTTGTGGGTTTGGACAAAAAAATCAAGGAATCTGTGGAGCTCAATAGGGTTTCAAAGCACCAGCAAGATCTTCAGCATACTTCAAGAAAACCAGGTTTTCATCTTGCTATGATTGAAATTTTGTCTTTGATCCATTGGCTTTTGTATGGATGGCAAAACTTGTTGTGATCTTGTTTGCATGATTTGAGTGAAATTGTTCAATATTGAAAATGAATATTGGTTGCAAATATAAATTCAATTTATTTTGCTTTCAATTTGTTCTTCAATTTTAGAGTTTCAATCTAGTTGAATGGATTTTTTATGTAGGCTTCTTTATGTTTTCTTGATATTATATGTTCATATACTTGGTTATAAGTATATGTATTTTTTTTTTAATTTTCCCCATATAAGGTTATGCTGGCAAAATTTTATAAAAATAAAATTTTTCCAGAATTTTTATCCTTTTTCTTAGCCTTTTAAGGTTTTGGTTTCTTTTAAAAAAATTTTAAAAAACAAAAAAAAAAAAAACCAGTCATTTATTTTTTATGTAAAAAAAATTATTTTTGAAAATTTGTTGGGTGGGGCTGGAGCTCACCCCACCGCCGCTCCCAAGGGAAGCAGAGTGGGGGAGCGCACCCAACGCAACCCCCGTCTGTGGCTTGGGCGGACCACACAGCGTGCGACCACCAACAGTGGTGGCCGGCTACGCCCCGCGTAGCCCGCGCCACCATGGTTGGTGGTTGGCTCTACCGCCCGTGCCAACTCCTGCCTCCTCTCCGCCTGAGCACTCTGCGCAACCCTTCACCCACGGCAACACCCTCCGGTGGCACCACCTCCTACGGTCACCCACTGTCAAACCGCCGTCACTGGCCATGAGAGCTGCAGCCGACCTCGACCCAGCCACCTTAAGCACGCAGCTCGAGGTTCGTGCAGCCCAACCCTAGGGTTGGCATGCAAACCGAGGCAGGGCCTTGGACTTTTTAGCTTTTTAGAAAAGAAAAATAAAATAAATTTATTACATTTTAAATATTATAATTTTTATAATATTTTGATATTATAATTTTTATAATATTTTGATATTATAATTATTATAATAATTTAATATTACGATTTATTATTACATAATATTATTATGATTCAATATAATATTAAAATGCTTTTAATAGTTTTAATATTATTATTCCTTTATAATGATATGTGAGATTTTAAAAAAATATATATCATAATCTCAATGCTTTAATATTAATATTTTAAAAAAATGATAATATCATTATATTATTATATTGTTAACAGGGAATGATGTTTTTTTTTGGAAATGAGATTTATTGAATATGGAATAAATGTTTTATTTAAAAATGAGATTTTTCTTTTATTTGAATTGTTGATATACGGGTTAATATTTCATGTATTTAAATGTCACGTGGAAATAAAATGATTTTTAAATGGCATATTTTAAATCAGCTCATTTAATGCATTGATTACTGAATGCTAGTGAGGAAATGGGTTTAGTGAATCCAAAGTAGATTTGATTCTCTCCTTGTTTTGATCTGTGCATGTCCTCATTCGGGAAATATGGGTTTTAGCATTTAATCAAGTCTTCCAGTTGGATTTTCAAGTTTGTGGGTTGTCGTACTATGTAGTCAACCTTAGATGGCCTTGGGTAGTGCGTTTAACCAGTTTGTTCTTAGTTATCTCGAACGAGAGTGTGTTGACTGTATGTCATGGTTAGAGATGTGGTATCCTTATGTCACACTTGTGTACCCTTGGGTTGTGGATTTGTTCCACGTGTCGTCTTAGAGGAGTGGCTTATAACGAGGGTCGGCACACGAAGTGGTGCCAGGATAACTTGTTGTAAGTTAGTTAATCTAGTGATAACTTAATTAACTGATTAGAGCATCACGTAGTATCAAACACTTAAAAAGATAATTATGCCTCATTCATGAACACAAGGTCTCGTAAAGACTTGGGTTGAGACGAGAAGGCCTGGAATGGTAAGATCGTTATCTTGTCTTAATGAAAGATAACTGATTCCACATTGGTTTACATGAGGGGCCGAAAGTCGTTAGAGGTTACCAGGATAACCCGAGATGGGGGTCGGGGCCTAGGAAGACTCACCAGGATAACCCATGTAACATTGTGATGACACTTCTCCTAGGTCAACAGTATGTTCGCATTAGTGATGTAATTGATTATGTAAATTATGGAAGCATTGTAACCTTGTGTCAGTTATGTCACTGTATTTATTTCAGTATGGTTATGTTAGCCTATGTCTAGAGGTAGATGTCCTTGGTTAGAAATTCTGGTTACTATCTCCTAGCATGGGGGGTGGAAATTTGGGTTCCACTTGGTTGGGTGGAACGTGCACCTTACTCCATTGGGCTTTCTCCTTGTTCGTGTGGACGAGACTTCCAGTTGGAGAGCTCGTATGATCCAGTTCATTTCATGTCTTGTTATTTAAGTTGTTCTTGAGATGTATTATCCCTTTTGTTATCGAGGTGGAATTTGTAATTGTAACCCTATTTATTGGACTTACCTCATTCAGGGAATGAGTGTTCTAACCTTATTGTTTAATAAATGGATTAATGTATTTGAAAGTATCTCTTGTGCTTGTTGTAAAATTATCTTTCATGGAATGTATGAGTTATTTCATTAATTAAATAATTGACATGGGTTTTATTTATGTTTGTGATGAGGTTCTATATAACCTTTGTCTCGTAACTTTAGAGGTTGGCATTAGTTAGTGAACTTGCTTATTATTTGTACTTAAGCAAATAAAAAAATTAGCCTGTTTAAGTAGTTGTTGCAACTTCCTCTAGGGTTGTGTGGCGGGGCATTACAAACCGCCACCTCCGTGCTCACACCACCCCCCAAAAAAAAATTAACTTTGACCCAGTACATAACTTTATTTGAACAAATAAAAGATTACAAGAACACCAATAGCTTCTCATTACACAATGAGTAACTCACCGATCATAATAGACAGCTAAACATGCTTTTGCATTTATAAATAAAGTCAACTTTCACATAAAAAGGCTCATTTACAATTTAATTTAAAACATGTACTGTTACAAATACCCCCACTTGCAAAATTTTATCCCTCATTACTTTTTATATTTACAACTACACATGCACACTTAATGGTGCTTTACATGACATTATCACAATCTCCTATTAACTCTATGGGATTTCAAATGCACAGTCTTCCACACACTCCCTAGCAGATATATGTATTTACTTCATTTCTTGTAGGTACCTACACAATTAAATACAGGTGTAAGGCTCCCAAATAAACATCAAATCCAAATATAATGCAGAATTCACTCATATCATCTCTAAAAACCTACATAACTGGCATGTACAAATTCAAATGTTCAAACAAATTCAAATTTCAAATTCAACAACTAAATTGAATGCATTCAATTGCCACATTCGAATTCCTAAATAAGAGGGGGAAAGCAGCCAGTGTCTCTGCAGAATTCAGAGCATCGACAGACATCCTCTGCACATTCCTCTACAATTTCAGGTTGGTACTTCATACATTCTACTTATAGTTATTTTCATGAACTGTGCATTTAACATTTATATTTATGCAGTGTCTTCTTACTTTCATCAACTGTGCATTTAACATTTATATTTATATTTATGCAGTGTCTTCTTACTTTCATCAACTGTGCATTTAACATTTATATTTATGCACTGTCTTTTTACTTTACTTTATAAGTAAATGAAGGGTTCTTTTGTTGTCTTTACAAGATGTGCAAAACGAATTCTCCTAAGTTTTGCAGCAATTCTTTTATATCGTTTACTATGTTTCCTTTGGCTTGTCCAATACAACAGACTACCATTTGAATACGTTTCATTTGGCTGTCCAATACAACAAACTAGCATTTGTCACATTTTGTGTCTCTTGTTCATTCAACAAATCGATATATATGTGTGTATCCTTTGCCTATCCTTTGGCAATGCAAACAATGGTACTGGTAAATCATTTTCTTCTGCATCTTATTGAATTTGTAAAGGAATGTGTACAATGTTATACCTATAAAACACACATTAAGCAGTGTCTTTCAAATTGTAAATGAATCTGCGCAATGTTTTATACATTCATTTACAAATTATGTGTCTATTGTCTCTTGTTCATTGAGCAGATTGATATATATGTCTGTTTCCTTTAACTATCCTTTGAAAATGAAAACAATGGTACTGGTTAATCATTTTCTTCTGCATCTTTCATGACCCGTGAAGGGTTTATTCGATGATTGAAAAATTATTACTGCTTGTTTATGAAATATATCATTCCTCTTACACGCATTTTTGCCGTGTGCTATTTGATTTTGATGAGTCATGGTGCTATTTTTTTCTCCCACATTGCATGTATGTATGCATGCACATACATACATACATACATACATATATATATAGATATGTATACATATATGTATGTATGTATGCATGTATGTATATATAAAAATGTCTGCCCATGCTGTGAGGTAACAACAAACATCATTCTCCTTTCAAAGTGTATGTATGTATGTATGTATGTATGTATGCACATACATACATACATATATATATACATACATACATACATATATATGTATATATATATGTGTGTGTGTGTATGCATATATATATATGTTGGTGTTTTACACAGGGATCTTTTTGGGGTTAAATGATTTCCTCTCCCTGTTTGTATCATGATTTTGTCTGCAGAAATGATAGGGGAATTTTGTGGGTTTGAGCACATGTCTGCACAAAATGATTAATGGTCTGCATCGACCTTTTTATAAAAAACCCATGTGAATACGACCATAAATCGGCAAACCCATTTAGTATACACCATTTTTGTGAAAACCCTTGCTTTGTTTTTCCAAATACGGGTTTATTTGGGGTTAAATGATCAAATACCACCTGGTAAATTTGACTGTCTCATGATATTGTCTCCACAAATGATGAGGAATTGCATGGGTTTCACCACATGTCTTCAAATTAATCTCATGAAACCCTTGCTTTGAACATTGATGGAAAAGAATGGGGTACCCACCAAAAAAAACATTAGTCATATGCTTAAATTAGACCCCAAATGAAGATTAATTAGGGTGTAATGTGTTTGGTGTCTGCTACGAAAGTAAGGAGATTAATATGTAGGAAGTAAGGAGATTAATATGTAGGAGTGATTTTTAATAGGCACGAAAATGATTTGAAAATGAATTTTTAAGGTGCCAATGTGAATTAGACCTATTGACTTTTGAGCGGATTTGAATGATATAATAGTTTTATTTAAATGTTAATAGTGACACATTTAGCACTATTTTCTACTTTTCACTGTATATCAGTCTAATTATATGTCCAGGATCACAGTTTTTTGACTCTTTATGGCTTACAATGTATAGGATCAATGACAATCATGGCACCAGGGCAGAAGAGGAAAAGATCATCCTTGAGGTGCTCGATTAGAGTACCTCATGGAGTGAAATTCAATGTTCCAGATGTTGTTGATGAAAAGATAGCAGTGAACATGAATGAGGAAGTTATTTCTGAAAATGCACAAAAAACCAATGAAAATGATGGTTTTGAACCTGTTGTTCATAATACTGAGGTAGAAATGGAACCGCCACCTACTGACCATGTGACAACCCTGGATCTGAGCATGAAAACTTGGTCTATGGATGACATGGAAAAATCTATTGCAGATGTTGAGGACAAGCGAATGTCAATCAGAGGTTCAACGATCAAATGGGGAATCCCACCTAGCAGTTTGCGGGCATGGCTCAATGGTGTGACATCCACAAAAAAAAGGGGGCCCCAAACAATCCTAATTGACGAAGAAGAAGCTGAAATTGTGCAGTGGTGTAAAGATATGGATAATATTGGCCATGGCCTTCAAGTGTCACAGCTTAAGTCAATGATGGCCCAAATGGTTGGAGTAAGGCCTAACCCATTCACAAATGGGATACCAGGGAGGTCATGGTGGGTTGGGTTTCGTCAAAGGCATCCTGATCTAACAATTTGAATACCCGAAGGAGTGGACACAGATCAAGCTATAATGCTACGCCCATAAATAGTTTCTTCATTCTATGATAACTTGGAGGAGTTGTACAACAAACATAATTATGGGCCCAACAAAATATGGAACTATGATGAAATAGGTGTGCAAGCTGGCAAAAACTGTGCAATGAGAGTTATTGCAAAAATAGGGACGAAATGTGTTCCATAATTGATTGCTAAAAGCAGAGAATGGATCACTATTCTAGCTTGTGTTAGTGCAGCAGGTCAAGCTATACCTAGTTACTATTTGTTCACGTCCAAAAGGAACATTAAAAACTATATTGTTAACTGTGAGCCAAGGGCATGCATGGAAATCCAAGAGCATGCTTGGATGACCAAAGAATTATTTGTGGAATGGTTAAAACACGTTGCAAGAAATGTCCCAAGAGGGGTCTCACCATCCAATAGACAACTTCTCATCTTTGATGGTCATGGTGGCCATGTTGCATTCAAAATGATTGAAGAAGCAAAGACTATGGGAATAGATCTACTCACACTTCTAGCACATTGTAGCCACAAATTGCAGCCCCTTGATGTTAGTGTGTTCTCACCATTTAAGAACTACTTCAAACAACAAAGGAGTATATGGCTCTCTAAAAATCCTCAACTTGACATTGGAAGGGTAGAGTTGGCAACACTTTCCAACAAAGCTTTTGCACAAGCTTTGACCTCTAATAACATTGCAAGTGGTTTTCGAAGAACGAGAATTTGGCCATTATATAGACATGCACTTGACTTCGATATGGGGCCAAGCCAAGCTTTCATGATTGAAGAGGAAGGAACCACGTTGGGAGAAGAAACAGAGGGTGATACAGCTGACGATGAGGCATAGTTCATGGTAGTGAAAACATGTTTGAGGATAGCAAGTTGGAATGATGATCAGATTGGAAAATTTGTGGACACCTTTTCTGCAAGCATAGCCCCAAATCCAACAAATGAAGAAGGATATTGCCTAGAAAACAATGAGACAATAGAAATTGAGACAACTGCAAATGAAGAGAGTCTCAATTTTCCATCTGAATTTCAAGATGCAGCTTTGAACCTAGGGGTACATCTCAATTTCGGTCAAGTGGATGAAGGGTTGTCCATGCCATCACCACCAGATGTTGATCCTGAAGATGTCATCCATTACTTCACAACTAGGAGAAATTGGGAGGCTAAAAATGATGATGAGGATGGACTTGAAGGTAATAACTCAAGTGACGAAGAGGCTGACTATGTGCCATGCACAGAAGTTAATGATCAGCAACCAGCAGGCAGGAGAAGCAGTTTTTTGCGACTCCCAATGAAAAGGGTGCACCAATCATCTAATACAGGTCACAATGGGGTCCTACGCCTTAGTAGGCAATCTCAAATTTTGACATTAGATAATTTCTTCAATTTGTTGAATGAACAAGAGGCACAGAAACCAAGAATTGTAGCAAAGGAAAAAGGAGCAAATGGCTGAAAAGAAGGTAGAAAGAGAAGCAATCCTCACGGAGAGGGAGGCCAAGAGATTGGAGCGTGCTATTAAAAAAAAAAAAATTGCAGAGGAGAAGTTGAGGCAGTGAGAACAAAAGGAGCTTGAAAGGGAGCAAGCAAAGATTGCTCGACAGTTGAAAGAAAACCAAAAGTAGGCAAAAAGAACAGAAAGAAACAGAAGTAAGAGTACTCCTACAACTCCTCTTCCAAGTCAACATCCGATTTTAAGGGACATGGTTAACATTTTGGCTCCAGCCTTTGCTACTCTTAGTAGCATACAAAATGGGTCTTCTGAAGGCTACTCTCCACAGTTACAACTCACTCCAAAGGAAAATCATGCATTGCTTACTTGTATCGCAAGTGCCATACAAAACAATCCGCAATCCTTAACATCTTCTCCAGTTGATGTGGAGTCAGTTGACCCCCAAGGACACACCACTTCTTAATCAGATCTGTGGATGTCTGATTATGATTTTTTGTTGTCAACTTTTTGACCTCAAAGTGTGCTAGAGTTTTTTTTATTCAACCGAATGCTAGTCTATTGTATTGGACAACCAAAGGATAGTAGTCTGTTGTATTGGAAAGCCAAAGGATACTACTGTCTAATTTTGTAGAACTTAATGGTATTTTATAGTCAACTATATACTTTGATGTATGCCAGTGTCTTTTTTGTAAGACTGAAGATTCCTTGTCTTCTTTCCAACTTTTCAATCATCATGTTTATGGTGTCTTAATCATGTTTAAAGTTAATGATATATACTTTTGTGATTCAAAATTGATTTTGTGCTGGTTGTATTCATCTATCATTTTGTTGGATATGTGTTTGTTGTATTCATCTAACTAACATTGTTGAAAATATAAATATATACATATATATATGTATACACAACTAAGTATATTCATACATATATATATTACTATACATGTATATGTAGCATATCCATAAATTGTAACTGTAAGTGTAAGTGTAAATCAATCTAATTGTAAATTGTAAGTGTGCTTTTACAATGAATAAGAAAAATGAACATCATATATGAACACAATGTCTACCAGGTCACAACCAAAGTATACATGCTCTTATAATTTGACATGCTCTTTACAACCTTCCTAGTTGTGTATACATGCATACATATATGTAAATATATATATGTATGTATGTATATACATACATACATACATTCATACATATATACATACATACATATGTGTACGTATGTATACACAACTAAGTATATGCATACATATATGTATACATCTATATGCAGCATATCCATAAAT
Source organism: Sequoiadendron giganteum (assembly GCA_007115665.2). Taxonomy (NCBI): domain Eukaryota; kingdom Viridiplantae; phylum Streptophyta; class Pinopsida; order Cupressales; family Cupressaceae; genus Sequoiadendron; species Sequoiadendron giganteum. The sequence goes on along the minus strand of CM021107.1, from coordinate 405,395,121 downwards.
TAATATATTTGAAATTATAAAATTTTCAACACCTACACTTGGAAATCAATCTAATTGTAAATTTTAAATGTAAGGTTATAATGAATATGAAAAATGAGCATTATAAATGAACACTATGTCTATTGGATCATAGCCAAAGTAAAGTCTTGAAAGACTTTACCTGAAATGTAATCTTGCAATTTGACATGCTCTTTAAAACCTCCTAGCCATTTTACATGCCTGCCAAAACAAACAAATATAATAGAACAAACAAACATGGACAATAGTTATTGAAATAAATCAAAAGACATACTAGTTATAGAAAAATATAGAAAAATAATTGAAACATAGAGCCATTTAAACAAAAAATCCTTAATTATTTGGTGTGTTGACAAACACATTTACCAATCTGCCCAACCTGAACATTGTAGCACCACCTCTCCTTGTTCTCTCATGCCTGCAAGAAAATATTTACAACCACAAGTAGTCAAAACCGAGGCTAGTAACATACAAACATCATACAACATTTGAAATAATGCATGTACAACAACACATAATTAATCAAGTTCAACGTATTATAAATTTCATATGGAATAGAGAAATATATGTGAAAACATATAAATGTTAATAGAATTGTATACCAAGATTTATTCAACTTATATTCATTGTTTCTCATCAACCTTGGATATATGAGGAATGTGCAAAGGATGCCATTGAATGGTCTGTAGTATGGAGAGGATATTACTAGGGGAGATTAATTGTGAATGTCATTGGTTGTTGTCCCTCTTATTTATAAATTTGAATCCGACAATTGAATGCATTCAATCTGATTGTTGTGTTTCAAATTTTAATTTGTAGCTGCCACTTACGTAGGTTTTTAGAGATGATATGACTGAATTCTGCATTATATTTAGATTTGATGTTTATTTGGGTAGCTTTATATATCTGTGATTTATTGCATGTTTGTATGCATGCATACAGTCATACAAACATAAGCATACATGTAAACCTTCATAGAAACACAAGCATACATGCATGTATTCATATAATCATATACATACTTATACATTGCAGAAAATCTCTGATATACATTGCAAAGCCAAAAAAACACCTAAATGTGTCACTATTAACATTGCGAGGCAGTAATAGATCAAGAAATAGTAAAAAACAACACATAATCCCAACAAGACACTAGATGGTACAAACTCTGTGTTGGTCTATGGGGGCAGAATCTATTTTAGGCAGCGTATTTGCGCACAGGGATTGCCTTGGGCCGTATCATAATCGATGCTCCCACAGTGACGGCTTACGAAATTGGCAAGGGACAAGAACCTTGGCACTCTGTCACGTGAACTTACTCAACTACTTCGCAGAAATGGCGGCAATCAGAATGCCAGATCCCTCATCCCAAAAACCATGTGAACCTCAAATCAGGACTGGATTCACATGTGCGAAATCATAAGGACCAATTTACATTGGATTTGGTATGGCCTGAATCGACGGGCTCGGTTCTCAAGCAATCCTTATCTTTACAGGATTAAGGCTATTAATAGAGGGACAGTATGTTCTCCATTTCTACCTCTTCACAACAGCTCCAAGTTTTCCAAGAAAAGCAGGATGGTATTCATGTTCGGAGTTGACTGTCATTGCACTAAGGAGCCAGTAATGGCCCAGTGCAGAAGGCTTTTTAACATTCCAGACCCAGCAATAAGGAATGCAGTAGTTGACCTGGTATCTACGGTTTTGTCTCTTGATCAGCACTATTGCGACAACCAATTCTATGAGGTCATACTATGCACATTAGTGTACATAACCGAGGCCAAGGAAGTCATGGTTGAGCAGCTTAACAGATTCATAGAAATTGGTAATGTTGAGGCAGTAGCCAATGCCATTCTGAACCTAAGCACAGAGGGCTGGGTGAGCTTCCTCAAGTACTATCTCGACCCAGTAATACTGAATATGGCAACCGATGATTCAGAAAATGATGAGGAGGAAGTGGAATCCGGCGAGGATGATGTGGACAAAGATGTTGGAAGTGCCCGCCAAGCTACAACTGATAATTTTCCTATTGACGCATGTGAAGTATTTAGAGCAGGAGTCAAAAACGCCAACATGGATGCCTTCTCCAACTTCATGCGATCCGACTTGGCTTGGCTTAATGGGGTCCGCTTGGAACGGTTGACTAGGATTGGAGACATCCTCACAGCAGTTTTTCTGTTGATAGAATGAGCGGGGTTTGTAATCTTGTTCTTGGCTTGTAAAAGCTAAATTTGAATGTACATGGGAGTTACCCCCTTTGGTAACACTTACCTATAAAATTGCTCAAAAAAAAACATTTAAATAAAACTATTCTATCATCCAAATCTGCTCAAAAGTCAATGGGTCTAATTCACATTGGCACCTTCAAAAATCAATTTCCTGCCCATTAAAAATCACTCCTACATATTAATCTCCTTACTTTAGCATCGGACACCAAACACATTACACCCCAATTAATCTTCATTTCGGGTCCGATTTAAGTATATGACTAATGTTTTTTTCGGTGGGCACCCCATTATTTACCATCATTTTACCACTCCTGCTCTATCAAAGGTTCTCACAGTGATGGAAGGCATATATATATATATATATATATATATATATATATGTGCATACATAGATAGATAAATTCATAAATATATACATACATTCATAAATATATGTATGTATGTATGTACGTGCATACATACATACATTCATAAATATATATATATATATATATATGTATGAATGTATGTGCATACATACAGACATACATACATACATTCATAAATATATATATGTATGTATGTATGTACATACAGACATATGTATATATATGTATACATATATGTATGGACATACATACACACACACATATATATATGTATGTATGTGCATACATACATACATATATATATATATGTGTGTAACATACCCCCAAACTGGGTAAACAATTTTTTTCTAATTTCACTAATAAGATACGAGGAAAGATATTTATAATGACAAAGTAAATAAACTTTTCATTTCATTTCATTCTAATGCAACATTTCATCATAAAGAAATAATTGACACAACACATCATTATTCTCTTTTCCAAGTAAATAACAGAGTACGCATTTCAAGATTACTTTTCTTTCAATTTAAATAACAAAGTAAGAATCTTACAAGTTTCAATCATAGCTCGGAAGCTTTTGAGCAAATAGGAATAAGACTGTCCAAGATCTTCCCTTTCAAACCTTGGTTCATCAGAAGTCTACTGTGGAGGAGAAACATCACTCAGGTGCTTTTCCACCAACCACGGACTTATATTGCGGTCCCTCGCACGTTTACTGTTAAGTAGATGGCCCTCCCTTCTATGAAGAGATTGGTTGGGTAACCAATTCTGTATGACCAACTGAGCATAGTGTGTAATCCTACATAACTAAATCCTTGTGCCCTCACAATCTCAATCTAGCATGTAACCTGGACTACTGTGAACTGACAGTGTAATTCGTCTCACAGTCTAAATGGACGTTAGGTATACTACACTACTTTGGCCAAAGTGTTTCGATAGTACTTAAACTAACGGTCATCTATCACTTGCACTAAGTCAGGTTCAGTTTGACTTAAGGTTGTCTTATCCTACGCGTAGGTTGAGTCCTTTCCGTGGGTAGTCAATCACCCTAGACTTCCTACATCAACTACTTAAACAGGAAATGGAATACAGTCAACAAGGGTCCCTCTAGTAACTCCTAACACGGAATCCTTTATCCGTGGAGTTCATAGCTTTCCCTAGTTAACCTATTTAACTTTAAAGCTTTAGACTACCTTGGTACTGGTTCCACCCTCGTCCTAGTATTTAATAACTAGTTCCTTTTCCTTTATTTAAGGAGTTCAAGCAGTATTCAAGTAATACAATTCATAATATGCTTCTATTCAAAAAAGTATTTCAACATTTCCCTTTTATGCTATTTCTCTTACAAGCTTTCCTATGAATTCAAGCTATTCCATTTCAACAAGCTTTTTCCTATGAAATTAAACTATTTCATTTCAACAAGCTTTTCCCTATGAAATTAAGCTATTTCATTTCAACAAGCTCTTAAGCTATTCCATGCTTTCACTATGAAACAAGTTATTCCCAATTCAATAAGCCTTTTCTAATGAAATTAAGTTGTTCCCAATTTAACAAAATTCCTTAGAAAATGGAGACCTTCTAACATTTTCCTTTCCTACTTCATAACATAATGCAAAGCATAATCAAAGCAAGTAACTCATTTTAATTCAAATGACAGAAGTATTAAAGACATTTCTCATGCCTGTTTCCCTTGCTGCAAAATGAGCTCAATCAATAGCTTCTGCTCTTCCTCCACAGTCCTTCTTAGTCTTCTCAAAATACTTTTCATAGCATGAGTAGAGTATGACTCTTTAGGTAAATGCAATACAGCAATGATGGATTATGGCTCTCAACAATACAATCACAACAAAGATAGTATATGGCTCTCACAATACAATCAGCAGTAAGGATAGAATATGGCTCTCAGCAATACAAACACAGCAAGGATGGATTGCAGCTCTCTAAAAGAAATTTGTAATTTGCAGGAGTAGATAGCAATTAGCGTAAATGACAAAATGCAGCTCTTAGCAATAGAAAATTCAGAATTCCAAAAGTGTGTGTTGCTAAGTGAAGTGGGCGGCTATTTATAGAGCCCTCGGCCAAACAATTTCCACTTATGCTAGCATGTAAATTGACAGAACTTACTATTTGAATATTTCAAACTGAAATGTGGCGATTTTTCCATACTTACTCAGCCTTTGAGAAGTGATTCGACTCCCAGTAGTTCAAAGAATGTTTCAAACTTCCAAAGAAAACTGACACCTACATGCGTCTCCAAAAATGGCGCAACTCATGAATAATGGCGGATAAATTTTAGTCGAAAATGTCAATGCAATAACACAGCCAACTGGCCCTATTTCACCCACACGTTTCCAGCATGGTGGTGACCAGGTCCAAGGCATGAGAGTTTGGTGCGGGTTCTTCTTTGTCTCCATTTCCATTATCTCGGCCAGTATACAGTTCGCGTATTTTCCCCTGTGAAGGAATCCGCGATTTTCAGTTTATACCAAAGTTTTTAAAATGCTATAAGATTTAAATCTTTTAATAAGACTATAGTCTTTATTATTTAAATCTCCCATAATGTTTCCAACGTATTTCTCCAAAAGTGTATGAAATTCGAAATACTTTTATTACTCATGGTAAATGCATTTTATTACCAAATGACTATATAAGTCAATTTTAATTATTTCCAAGGCAAAGTCATTTTAAATTATAAATTAAAATGTTATGTATATATTTTGCATTATATTTAATATAACTTATTATAGTTTTATTTTACCCTATCTAAATATATGTATATATCTATGTAATATTTAAATATTACTATAGATATATCAAAATATTTTATTATTGGTAAAACTATAATAATGTTTATATTAAATATATTTATAAACATATCCATATTTATACTTAAATATATCTATACATGTTTGTATTTAATTATCCAATTACGTGTATTACAAGCCAGTTAGAGTACCCTTAATACACGTATTTGTACAAACATATATATATATATACGTTTAACTGTAAATTCCAAGCATCAATATAACTTATCATTTCACATTTCACATTCAAGGTTCACAGAACAGTAAGTCAGTCAATCAAGTAACACCACTCAAAAGCATAACGAAGTAATCTAAAACTCCTAAGCCTAAGGGTGACTTACTAAGACAACTCAATCTGACTCAGTTCCCAAAACCCTTAGTGAAGTGTGTGTATGCTCATATGATCAACTTTACCGGTTAGCCAACCAAGTTCCTCTTCCGAGTGATGTTTTCCCTCCACCTGGAGGAATAGTTCCTATTCCTGCATCCATTGGCACAAAACCACGGCAGTCACTTGCTCATAACATATGCAGTATATATAAATCAAATATAAAACAAGACTAATTACTCTCCTCTATGCATTGCTTATCCAAGAATAACATCAATCAAGAATGCAAAATGAACCAATCATAACATGTAAACAGATTCTCATATTGATAACATGGTTCAACACATTTTATTCATTCAAAACCTTCCTTACAATCAGAATACTCTAAGCATTACTAAAATAGTAACTATACAAATTCCAGGGTGTAACAATATGTGTGTATGTATGTATGTATGTGCATACATACATACATACATATATATATATATATATGTGCATACATGCATACATAGATATATATCTATATGTATCTATGTATGTATGTGTATGTGCATACATACATACGTTCATTGAGCAAATTGATATAGATGTTTATCCTTTAACTATCCTTTTCAAAATGCAAACAATGGTACTAGTTAATCATGTTCTTCTACCTTTTATTGAATTTGTAAAAGAATGTGTACAATGTGCATACATACATACATATAACCCTCAAAAAACCAATACTTGAAAAAACAAAGCAAGGGGTTTCACAAAAAATGGTGTATACTAAATGGGTTTGCCGATACATACATACACTCTGAAAGGAGAATGATGTTTGTTGTTACCTCACACCATGGACAGACAACTTTATATATACATACATACAGACATATATGTATGCATATATATATATGTATTTATGTATATATGTATGTGCATGCATACATACATGCATACATACATACATATATATACATACATACATATATATATGTATACATATATGTATGTATGCATGCATGTATGTATGCATACACACACATACATACATGTAATGTGGGAGAAACAAAATAGCACCATGACCCAACAAAATCAAATAGCACACGACAAAAATGAGTGTAAGAGGAATGATATAATTCATAAACAAGCAGTAATAATTTTTCAATCATCGAATAATTATAAACCCTTCACGGGTCATGAAAGATGCAGAAGAAAATGATTAACCAATACCATTGTTTGCATTTTCAAAGAATAGTTAAAGGAAACATACATAAATATCAATATGCTCAATGTACAAGAGACAACAGACGCATAATTTGTAAATGAATGTATAAAACATTTACAATTCGAAATACATTGCTTAATGTGTGTTTTATAGGTATAACATTGTACACATTCCTTTACAAATTCAATAAGATGCAGAAGAAAATGATTTACCAGTACCAATGTTTGCATTGCCAAAGGATAGGCAAAGGATACACACATATATATCGATTTGTTGAATGAACAAGAGACACTTAATGTGACAAATGCTAGTCTGTTGTATTGGACAACTAAATGAAACATATTCAAATGGTAGTCTGTTGTATTGGACAGCCAAAGGAAACATAGTAAACGATATAAAAGAATTGTTGCAAAACTTAGGAGAATTCATTTTGCACATCTTGTAAAGACAACAAAAAAACCCTTCATTTACTTATAAAGTAAAGTAAAAAGATAGTGCATAAATATAAATGTTAAATGCACAGTTGATGAAAGTAAGAAGACACTGCATAAATATAAATGTTAAATGCACAGTTGATGAAAGTAAGAAGACATTGCATAAATATAAATGTTAAATGCACAGCTCATGAAAATAACTATAAGTAGAATGTATAAAGTACCAACCTGAAAATGAGTGTAAGAGGAAGGATATATTTCATAAACAAGCAGTAATAATTTTTCAATCATCGAATAAACTCTTCACGGGTCATGAAAGATGCAGAAGAAAATGATTAACCAATACCATTGTTTGCATTTTCAAAGGATAGTTAAAGGAAACATACATATATATCAATCTGCTCAATGAACAAGAGACAACAGACACATAATTTGTAAATGAATGTATAAAACATTGCGTAGATTCATTTACAATTTGAAAGACACTGCTTAATGTGTGTTTTATATGTAGAACATTGTACACATTCCTTTACAAATTCAATAAGATGCAGAAGATGGGTTTGTCGATTTATGGTCGTATTCAGATGGGTTTTCTATAAAATGGTCGATGGAGACCATTAATCATTTTTTGCAGACATGTAGTCAATACCCACGAAATCCCTCATCGTTTCTGCAGGCAATACCATGATACAATCAACTTTACCAAGTCATATTTAATCATTTAACCCCAAAAAAACCTGAATTTGGAAAAACAAAGCAAGGGTTTTCGCCAAAATGGTGTATACTAAATTGGGTTTGCCGATTTATGGTCGTATTCACATGGGCTTTTTATAAAAAGGTCGATGGAGACCATTAATCATTTTTTGCAGACATGTGGTCAAAACCCACGAAATTCCTCACCATTTTTGGAGCCAATATGATGATACAATAGACTTTACCAAGTCGTATTTAATCATTTGACCCCAAAAGAACCTGTATTTGGAAAAACAAAGCAAGGGTTTTCACAAAAATGGTGTATACTAAATTGGGTTTGCCGATTTATGGTCGTATTCACATGGGTTTTTTGTAAAAAGCTCGATGCAGACCATAAATGGTCATTTTTGGCAGACATGTGGTCAAACCCACGAAATTCCCCTATCATTTCTATAGACAAAATCATTAAACAATCCACTTTACCAGCCTAAAAGCACGCTGGAAATTTAGGAGAGGAAATCATTTAACCCCAAAAAAACCCATGTGTAAAACAGGAGCACCATGTCCCAACAAAAACAAATAGCACACGGCAAAAATGTGCATAAGAGGCATGATTTATTTCATAAACAAGCAGTAATAATTTTTCAAACATCAAATAAACCCTTCACAGGTCACGAAAGATGCAGAAGAAAATGATTAACCAGTACCATTGTTTGCATTTTCAAACGGGCATGATGTTTGATGTTACCTGAGGGTGTGTGCGGAGCCATGGAGTGCAGTCGCCACTACCTTCCATCATCGTGAGAACCTTCAACAAAGCGGGAGTGGTTAAATGATGGTAAATAATGGGGTGCCCACCAGAAAAAAAGATTAGTCATATGCTTAAATCGGACCCGAAATGAAGATTAATTAGGGTGTAATGTATTTGGTGTTCGGTGGTAAAGTAAGGAGATTAGTATGTAGGAGTGATTTTTAATGGGCAGGAAATTGATTTTTGAAGTTGCCAACGTGAATTAGACCCATTGACTTTTGAGCGGATTTGGATGATAGAATAGTTTTATTTAAATGTTATTAGTCACATATTTAGGTGTTTTTTAAAAAAATTATTGGTGGGTTTAGGTGGCGGGTACCGGGACTTTAGGTGGCGGGGAGCGGACGGCACCTCTAAAAGGTGTCTTTTTGACCACCTTGCGCATATCCAATGCTCCCGCACTCTAACGAATTGCCCAAAAGCCAAAAGCTTAGTTATAAGCTCTTAACTCATAGGCGAAAAAAACCCATAAAAAAAATTCCGATTCGACATATGGTTCACATTCTATGGTTGCACGAAGTTAGCCCTAGCGGATACTGGGTCTTCTCCCCTAGTGGATGTTTTTTTTTTAATTTAAAATTTGTATGGATAGAATTTAGTATTTAACATTAAGTGTAGTAAAATGTAATTATGAAATGTTTGTTTTGTGTAGAAAAATAGAATAAAAGTGTATATATATATATATATATATACTGAATAATATTAAGTATACATTCAAAATATTAAATTAATTGTTCTACATGTTTATAATATAATTTATAAACTATGAATATTAGTAGAAATTTAGAAACAATATTTAATTCTTTACTTTATTTATTTATTTTTAGTGGAAATATAGAATGAATATCTATTCTTTGTTTTCTTTCTTTGTATAGTGTTTTATTTTTTTAATTAGACGATAGGCTACATATAGTGTGAGATTTGAGACCAAAATAGAAAATATAGAAAGAATATTTATTATTTGCTTTCTTTCTTTGTATAGTGTTTTATTTTTTTAATTAGATGATAGACTACATATAGTGTGAGATTTGAGACCAAAACAAGTCTCACGCTACAAACCACTCTTGAGTCATCGGAAAATAACTTTCATCTATTGTTAAATGGTAAATCAACTTCATCCACTATTAAATGATAAAAATAAATAAATATGCATTTGCCAATTGAATGAAAAAAAATATTTTCATTTGCAGTGTCTTTTACCAATTTGATGGCAACTTTCTTTTTCCACTTTGCTTTAAGTTTTAAATCTTAATTCAAATATTTTAAAATTAGATAATGTGTTTAAATCTTAATTCAATAAAAAATCATATAATATGTTTTACATCTTAAATTGATGGCAACTTTCTTTTTCCACTTGCATTGCTTTAAGTTTTAAATCGTTTAATTCAAATATTTAAAAATAAGATAATCTTAATTCAAATATTTTGAAAACAGATAATATGTCTAAATAAGATCATATGTTTAAATCTTGATTCATATATTTTAAAATCAGATAATATGTTTTAAATCTTAAGTTGATGGCAACTTTCTTTTTCCTCTTGCATTGCTTTAAGTTTTAAATCTTGATTCGAATATTTTAAAAATCACATAAATGAGTTAAATCTTAATTCAAATGTTTTAAAAATAATATTATGTTTAAATTTTAATTCAAATATTTTAAAATCAGATAAATCATAATGTGTTTTAAATCTTAACTTGATGGTAGTTTTCTTTTTCCACTTGCATTGCTTTAAGTTTTAAATTTTAATTCAAATGTTTTAAAATCAAATAATATATTTAAATCTTAATTCAACTATTTCAAAATGAGATAATATGTTTTAATTCTTAAATTTGATGGAAACTTTCTTTATCCACTTGCATTGCTTTCTTTTTGATGCACCTATTTCAAAATCAAATAATTTCCTATAAATATAGTTGAATTGAAGAATAAATATACTTGAATTTAGTAAGTACTCTACAAAATAACTCTTGGAAATTATAGGATTCATCTTGTTCAATCTGATATTTCTTTTCACAAAGTAGATCTAATTGCTAATATTCTTTGGTATTAAATTTATTTACTACAATTCTTTCAAAATAAACAATTAGTAATATCAAAATTTATTTGCATAGTAATATCAAATTTTTGATTTGTTCTATTATTTAAATTATAACTCTATGTTGTAGGAATCTTTTTGGTTTTATATTAATGCTATATCATTCATTAAAATAAATGATATTGAAATATGGTACAAATTGTAGGACAAAACTTAGCACACTAAGAGAGATTGCAACGTGCAACATATTCAAGAAGACGAATATCAATAGTATATTTACTATTTTAATTTTGATTATATGAAAATATGATTACTATTAAATAATTGAATTACATTTTATTAGATTTTACTTAATATAAATGTATTGTTGTGGGTGATCCCACAATAGTGGTTTATAATTTTTGGTCAAACTAGACACTAAAATTATTATCTTTAACTAAATCTTCACATTCGGGCACCTATAGCGGCTAAAATGTGAGGAATTTGAAGATGATGCAAACTAGAGTCTTGTCACATTTTGTTTGTAGATTCTAAAAATACTTTTTTCAAAATTTTTGGAATCAGATTGCACTTCTTTTTTCATCTCCCACGAAAATTGGTTTTTTCTCAGAAAACAACATTTTTAAAAAGTGACGCACACCGTATAACGCATAGCTTTTTTTCCATGAAGGATAAAATTCTAATTCTTTCGAATTTAGATTTTTTACTCTGATATCTAGTGCTTCCACTTGGTTAAATAGTTTTTTATTGAATATTTTTCTTTAATCAAGTTTCGAAGTCAAACCAATTACAATTCAGACATAACGCGGTCGTATAATGCGTAACTTTTTTTGTATATATTAAAATTCAATTTTATTTTTTTTGTTGGATCAAGGACTTCAATATTTGGTGCACTCATATTTTTCAAAAAAAAAATTGATAATCTTCTATTTTTTCACATGTACAAAACAGAGACCTTCATTTTCGATGAAAAACCTATGTTTAATAAAACTCAAAAAACAAATACATAATAAAATCAAAACATATAAAAATTATATTCATTGGATAGCTCGTTCTGAGGACTACCTGATTCCAATTGGGTTCGTGAAGTCTCATCCATTTTCATCCTCAACTCGAGCTTCAAAGGGAAAAAATTTTGGTTTTTTTGTGTCAAGGAGGTGGGAAAAGGGGGGTTCATTAGAACCAGGGGGGTTCAAGTGAACTAGGGTTCATTCAAACCCTAGTTCATTTGAACCCCCTTCAATATACTTTTTTTTGGGTTTTTTGGGCAAGAAATGTGGGCCCAGTAATTAATGGGTTCGGTCGAAACCCTTTTTGGTTCAGTCAAACTTGTAGGTTCATTCGAACCCCTAAAACCAATTTTTTTGCCATGGGGTCATTTTTTCTCAGTTTTCCTTCCTCCATCAAATTGTAAACCACTATTGTGGCTTCACCCTTGTGCTTAATTTTATTCAATAATTATATAACACAACCTTACCTGTGCATCGACTCTTGGATAATAGTGTTGGAGAGAAAATATTTCAATAACTATAATCTTTTCGCAACTCTTTAACGGCTTTTGATGAATCTATCTTCTACCAATGTTATTTTCTTTATATCATTCTTTTGTTCCCTAGCATAGAAGTTGTGTATACAAGATTTTGTATGCTTTTTCCATTGCAACATCACTAATGAGGGCAACGCCATTTTTCCATTTAATTTTCTTTTTCCTCTCAAAGTCTATTGTTGGGTGATTCCTAGCATGCTAGCAAGAAATTTAGTCAAGATCTATTGTTGTTCTCGCTCCTCCATATAGGTATTTTCATTCTCTATTTCTTTTGCTTCTTCATAATCACTTATGGCCATCTCCTCACTCTTTCTTTTAGCAACTCAATTCTGTGCATCCTTTTGAGGATCTTACATCTTTAACTTGGACTAAACGTCTTTGTAGCTAAAGAAAAGCAAGTTTGAGCATAAATTAGTAAGCAGGGTCCATCCTTCCTTTGGGAAGTTAGGCAGTAGAAATAAAATATGAGATTGATCTTTAAGTACTTTTTTGATCTCAGGTAGATCCTATTGTTATTTGGATTCCTTTTGGAAGAAAAATATTAAATGTATTATGTCCAATAGCTTTAAAATATGTTGACAATTGATGGATGTTAGCTTAAAGCTTAGCTAACCCCAAAGGCTTGACATACACCCTAATGGACTCTTTCAATGTCGTAATGCACATAATAACCACATGCCTAAGAGAAATATTTTCCATCAGCATGTTGCCTCAGTAAAATTCCTTCGATATTTCATGTGCTTGTGGGCTAAGAAGTAGCTTCTGTGTGTATTAAGTCTCAATCTTATGATGGAATGCAATAACAAATTTGTCCTAGGTGTTTAGTTTTGGTCCATCATCCTCTTCGTCATTGCCCTCCTCGCATTATCATTTCATCATTTTCTATAGTTAAAATATTGGTCCTTTGAAATGCAAAGAAGACAATTGAATTTTTTAGTACCACTCCATTGGGTATAGTAGAAAAAAAAGTAATATCTTGCCCATTGAAATTTTCAACCTAGCAGTTTCGTTACAAACATTGTTGGAATGGAAATCTTCTACATTAATCTCTTATTTTTATACCATCCCACTCTAGTTCATCTAAGTGCCATGATTAATACAGTTTTCCTCTCCATTTATTTCATTTTATTGCAAAAGAGTTTTTCTCATTGCCATGATATCCAATCTATGGGAACAAGGTCTTTGCTGACCACCTTATTCACTACTCTCATCTCACCATTCCCTTTTTTCCAACATCATTTTTTTCCAAGCTTGATTCATTCCCTTCAAAGATTCACTTAATGTCACCACAGAAATTCTTAGAACTTCTTCAATCAATAATTCAATTTCTAACTTACAACCTTCTTCTCTATGAATAGTAGTGAATAGTTGAGTACAAAGATATAGATGATGATTTCCCATGAGGGCAAAAAAGTGGATTCAATTCCAACATTAATAGCCTAATTGTAACTCATTACAACCACTTCTCGTAGGGTAGAATCCTAGGTTTCAAAGAGAAAATATAAATCCTGACTATAGAAGTAGGGAAACAATCTAAAATTGTAAACAATTCCGAATTAGAAACACCTTTTGTAAACCTTGGGGCAGAAATAGTGAACCTGCAATTTTTGAATCTGCACTTAAATTTGAATATTCTCATGCTAATCTTTCCTTATTTAACATTGTGAAGACAACATAAAAGATCAAATTCCCTTTTAGAAAAATGGAAAATAGAAAGAACCACAACACTGCTCAATTTAAATGTGAAGCAATGCATAGAACAAACAAGATTTGAAGAACCATTGCACCATTCAAAATCAATTCCAATCAATACATAGAATAGATAAGAACATAAAAAATCACAATGTTGTTGAATATTAAATACAAAAATGAATTACAACTCTTAACTTCTCTACACCACTTATTTACTTCATGTGAGATTATAGACATTGTACATGGGATTATAACCAGTACTATAATGTTAAGATTTTGTTTGTTTATATTTTAGTTTTAGCCAAGTTAACATAATAATATTCAAATTTTATATTTTGTAGTGTTTCAAATTATTTGCATTGGCAAAATAAATTTATCGCCTAAGTGATATTTAAGCTTTTGCTACAACACAAAAACTATTGCATTTTAAAAAAAATAAACTTTTAGTCGGACATAATATCATGTATTGGATATCAGTGTGTAATATTTTTATTTCCAACAATTGAGTTTCCTTTGAGATCCCTCTTCAAGGAAATTATGAAAAATAATCACATTTTCATAGTGTGTAGTAACTATGTAGTTCTTGTAAGCAATCTTTTGGATTAGACTTTGTAGTAACTTCTCAATTATTAATGAATTTTGTTTTCTTTCAATGCATATGATTTTCATCATGCATTATAGTAGAACCTTTTTCATGTCATTTTTTTTTTTACAGCTAACCCATTTTATTGGAAAAGGGAAAATGATATTATGTGTTAATTGTAACAAAAGTATTATGCATCTCCTCCTTCGAGAGTTCCTTCGATTAGTTCCTCTTTGGAGGCTGACCCTCTCGTGACTACCCAGGACCCTCTTCCGGCTTTCCTTTCCGTGGATCCTTCTATTGTCTTTGTTCCGTTAGAACCTTTTGTTGACGTTGTTCTGTCAGACTTTGCACATCATACATTGATCGACTATGTTGGACCTTTGTTTGCTCCTATCTCTGTTGATTCAATGTCGGCTCCCTCGTTGTGTGGTGGCTCCTCTCTCGGGGTGGTTGTTGTGGATCCACTCCCCTCGCCTCGCTCGTTAGTTCTTGATTCTGAGCCTTCCTGGTTAGTTGTGATGGGGAAGAAGAAGGGTCTCCCCAAATCTGTTGCCTCTTCACGGCCTCAGGTTCGGGGAGTCAATTTGGAACCCTCTAGTTCAGGGGTTGTCTAATTTTTTGGTTGTTCTACAATTATCGGTCAGTTGTTTTTGTTTGTTCTTCTAGTTCAAGTTTTGTTTGAACTATGCTTTCCTTTGGCCCTTTGGGCTTTCTGTGTGAAGGGTACAACACCCTATAAATGTTGCTTATCTTATCAAAAACAAAAGTATTATACAATATTATGGTATCAGCCTAGCAATTGTTCAACAGGTTACTAAATGGTAAATTCAAAGTGTTGGGAAAATCTATTTATCCCATACAAGGAATTTACTTGTCCAGTGATCATGGATGAAATAAACAAAATCATGAATACTAGAAACAAAATCAATGACATTACAAACATGCTGCTAAAACTAAACTTACAGTTGAAAGTAGTATTGAAAAAGTGTATGTTTTAACACATGTTGTTGAGGGTATAGCTCCTTGCAAGATTTAAGTTCATAACAAAAAATGATATAAAAATCAATAGAAAATAGAGATATGTGGTCTAGCAGAGTTTGAACCATGGCCTCACTCCTTTCCTGATTTCTACCACTATCTTCTCCCTAACACTGGCAAGAAACCAAGGTTGTTGATCATGACCTTTTTCTTTAGTGAATGGATTAGTAACTAGATGGAGCTAAGGGTTGTGAAAATTTTCCATAGCATGTGGTCCACGGTAATAAGAAGACGTTTTAATTTATCTTGTTCAAATTTTGTAAGTACTCTAAGTTTTGATCCAATCACCAAGCTCATTGGAGATTGGGCCTTGCTAATTCACCTAGAACTTGGAGTAGTATGCTATTAGTTGTTAGATATAGGAAAGGAACATGATAAATCTATAAAGTATGTCAAAATATTATTAATATCCTATAGGTTTCAAGTTGATTCCATTGCATTTAGGGTCATTGGAAAATGGAAACAACTATTAGATGATGGCAGACCAAGTAATAAATGTGGCAGTGCCAGAATATCCAATGGGGTGTTTTATATCCTCTTCATTGTTGGAATAAATTTGTGTCCCCTAAGATTCAAGCATTCATGCATGAAATTTGAACTTTTGTGTACACAAAGAATTTTTTTATTCTTGCCACCAAAAACTTATCTTTTACTAGATTGATGTTTCACATAATATTTATGAACCTCTACCACTACAGAGAAGCTATAATATTTTTATTTAGTTATTTATTATATATAGTAACAACCTAGCTATTAAGTTTTTAATTCGTTTTTGAGATAATGCTTCAAATTCCCTTCATTGTCAAAACAAATCTCGCTTCCTATAAGTTTTGAGACTTCATGCATGAGATTTGAACCTTTATAATGATGTAGAAAGCTATTATGTTTATTATTTAACTTATTTTCTTGTTATAACTTTTATTTTAACATAATCTTTGAGGATGAAGTTTTTTTATTTTTTTTAAACTGCACTTGAAATTCTTTGCATTGTCCAAAAATTTAACTTTTGAAATATTTGAATCATTGGGTATATAAATTGAAGCATTCCTACATTGAGAAGGTTGTGCCCCCTTTCTTGAAAATTTTAGAATATAAGGTTTTCCTTTTTTTCCCTGAATTAATGTCACTTCGCTTTGTTAAAAGAAATCTGATTTTGTTAGTCTTGAGTTTTCACATGTGAGATTGAACTTTTCCATTATAGAGAAATTTAATTCTTTATATTTTCTCAAACTCTTGGTATTTATTCAACATTTAGTTTGGAAAATAAGGTGTAGTTGTACTTCAAATGTAAAGACAAGCAAATAGACTCCTAGGGATAAAAGAAAAATATAATATTAAATCAAAAGCATAGACTGTGTTTAACCATAAAAAAAAAAATTGCTCTTAAGAGTTCATCAGCACAACGAAGACTGTTGTGCCCTACAAAAGATTTAAATTAGAACATTTCCAAGGGTGGTAGAGGGTCAAATCCTAAAAATTAGGAGAAAATCAAATCACTAAAATATTGTTTGTAGAGAATAATTTAAGCTAAGAGGTATGTGGCTGAAAATTGATTATCATCCAATCACTAAAATCTTGTTTGTAGAGAATAATCTAAGCTAAGAGGTATGTAGCTGAAAATTGATTATCTTTTGATTAGCATTTTATTTTTGGAGCGTAGATTGTGCATTTTAGTTTCAACATTTCTTTAGGTTCTTAGAAGTTTGGGTTATGAATCATTTTTAAGGTACTGTGACAATTGTGGACACAATGTTACCATGTTTTCAGTTGTGCTCAATTTATTTTATGCTTATTATGCATGTTTAGTTTCCCTTCAACTCGACTTTGTTTACTAATAAATTTATCAAACATTTATAAGATTTCTCTTGTATATTCAAAGAGTCTATTTTCTTTGTCATCATTCAATTCCATGTTTTTTCAAAATGCACAAATTTCTTCCAAATGAAACTTTAGGAAATGTGTTTATAATGTAGTGTGTGTGCATCGACTCTACTAATAGTTGCATATGTCGTTCCATCTTTGTAATATGAAACCAAATACCTCTCTATTTTTAAAAAGGAAAGATTTTTTATTTGAGTATGATGGATGTTGGAATATGTGAGAATAATCTAGGTTTGAAATGTATCATATGTGTATAGGAAATTATTATGATCCCCCCCACTTGGTAGCCACACAAGTCCCCTATTGGATTGTATTATATATCTACCTAGATTCCAACTTGCAAACAAGTGGCATCTCTCTTACATTTATGCAACTGTCCCGTGCAAATTAATTGCAAGCCTTGTTTACGAGAGTCTATCCCCAAGTAGCATTATTACAAGTAAAACAAATAATCTCTTATGTTTTTTTGATGATCAAGCCTACAATTTATGGTAAGGTGTTTTCTTCTAATGTCCTCCAAGTGGTTTCAGTGGATTTTTGTTGCAGGGCCCTGCACTTTGGTGTGTGTGATGAGATTCTAGCACATAGCCTCTCCTCTACACATCTTAACACATCACCGTCGCACTAACTTCAGTGCTTTGCTCCAACTCACTCTTCTATGCAATCTTTGTCTTGATTGCAATATTCTAGTCTTGCCACCTTTTTTTCTTTTGTCTGGTGCACTAGTTGCTGATACATAAAATTTATGTGACTTGGGAACAACTTTTTTACACTTTTCAATTGTTTGGCCAATGTAAAACTTACAACCCTCAAGTGCAAAATTCAACTAATAATTTTTTATAACATATATTTTTCTTATAGAATGCTTCTTGGATAACATCAAAAGTGCTGAATTTTATTTTGAATAACTGATTTTACTTCAATTTGTACAGCCTGTAGGTGTGATTTTGGATCTAAAATAAAAAAAATTGTTGGTATCTGCTGTGGTTTAACCGAATATAGTTAGCATTTTTTATACATGGATTTGTTTTAATTTGTGGTACAAGAAGAATTTCTGAGGTTCACAATTTACAACCACGATTGTTGAGCACTTGAATTAATGAATACTCAAATGATGTGTTTGATTTTGCATCAATGGATTGTCATTTGACTGTTAGACACTTTTTCCTGGATGTTTTACTTTTGGATAGTTCACAATTTGGTTAATTTTTATTTCTTACTTAAATAAGATACTTTAAATATTGATATTGATTAAAAAATAGGTACAAATATTGATATAAACTCACCATATGCACACACCCAAGATGATCGATAAAGTGTGAGTGAGTTGATTCAAATAATGATTTCAATTCTACTTTGAGTATTTGTTCTTTTTGTAATTTTTAATTTGGGAAGCCAACAAATGATTCTTGGGTTTTGAGTGGATCTTTATCACTAAATATTTGTGACCACCACAAATCCACAAAAAACCTAGGAAAGGCCATATAAAGATTGATTTTGATTACAATCAAATAGATTCATGGACAACAAAATGGCCACACTTGATATGGCCATATAAAGACTCATATTGATTATCACCAAATGGATTCATGCACAACAAATTAGCTACAATTATACTTTTATGTAAGTAGCATTCAAATTGTTATAAGCACATATGCATTAGCAAAAAAATTGTACATTTAAGAATCACTATTGTATATATTTCAAACTAGACTACAATACCATGCTTACTTATATATATAGATCTCTATCGGCGTAACCATTGCACCCCCTCTGGTGCAAGTGCTAGTATTATTTTTATTTATTTTATATTGGTTTCATCAAACAACTAGATCTTTTTCAATGATCAACCATCATTCTACCACATTATCAATTGGTGATCACTAAAATCAGTCGGTAATGTTGTAAATATAAGGAGGGTTCACCTTTTAAAAAAAATTGATTAAGGCAAAAACAAGTTTTGATGGGACCCTGAAACCCAATACAAGCGGATTTTGAATGGATCTGGAACCCAAAACCAGAAGGTTGTCAAAACTTAAAAACATGAAGACACAAACAACCAAGGATAAAAAGGCCATCAAACAGCCAGCAACCGGCCAAAAACCAGCCCCTCAACCAAGAACCATCAAGATTTACATTTAGAATTGCTCTTGTGGGAGTGGAGAGTCATGTCAAAAGGAGGTTTAGAGGACTTATCTTTTTTTCCCTTTATAGTGATCCAGCCCTCTTCCACTTGCATTGCCTTATCAAGCCAAGTCAGCGCACCATTGTCCATAGGAGGAAATCCAGCAATGGTTGGAACTCTCCATTTCTCTTGATAAAATAAAAAATAAAAACATTGAAAAAATAGTAGTTATAAAACTGCATGTAGAGTAGTAAATTAGAACTAGCATATATATCTTTAATAATTTATACAAAATATGTTTACAAAAATCTATTTTGAAGCTAATGTGAAAAATAGATTAAAAAATAAAGTCTCAAAAATGATATAAATGCTAGTAACATTAATAGATGGAATATGAGAGATATAGATTAAGTATAATTATAAAATTATATTTTATAATATAAGCTTTAAGATATAAATTTTTAAAACATATAATAATATTTAATAATTATCTAATCCTAGTTGAATCCTAAATATAACCCAATTTTAAACCCACTCACCCTAACTCTTACCTTAATCCTAAGAAACATCCTAAAATGCTAATTGAAGTGTAACTCTAATCTTCATCTTAATAATAATCTCAATTTTGATCATAACCCTAATCTATTGTGTCACTAATTGTAACCATAACTCCAACTCTAATTAAACCCTTACCCTGATTAAACCCTATCTCTCTATAATAGTAAGTGTAACTATAACTTATTAAATATAAAATAATTTAAAACTTAAAATTTTATTTAATATTAAAATTGTAAATAAACACACTATTTAATTATTTTTTATTTATATTTTTTAGATATATATAAAATTAAAAATTAAAATAAATAATAATAATGATATATTACAATTTATAACAAATATTCCTTTATAAATAATTTTTTTAAATAAATTAAAAAATTATATGATATTTTTTACTACTTTTTAGTAGATTTTTTTTGTATAATTTTATGTACAATAAATGACTAATAATAGTAAATATATGAATAGTGTGTGTAGATAAAGATGAACTAAGGTGAAATGTATAGAAATAAGTGTAAATGAGTAAAAAAACAAACAAGGATAAAAATCATATCATGAACAAAAATTTAACATAAAAGTATGCTAATTGTCAATATGTAATTATATTGAGCCATTCTTCAAAAATGAGCCCAAAATCAAATGGTACATTGTCATGCTAATTTTATCATTACAAGTTAAAAACTCTTAGACTAATTTTCCCTCCATGTTGATAGAATATTCTTTTTTTATGTGTTAATTTATTAGAATGCTAATTGTGGGTAATATCTACCCCTTTTGATCTTTCAAACTCCTAGCCTTCATGCTCTCTTATAAATCCAGTGAAATAGAGAACTGTGTGAGTTTTTCTTGAGTGGTTTTGTTGATACCCTATGCAATAAAAAGAAAGAAGAAACAATTTAAATCTTGGTGCATCACCATTTTCTAATTTTCAGCATCCTCTTCTCCCTTTTCCTTTTGCAATTTGATAGATTAGGATTAGTGTAGAGTTATCCACTACTGGATTAGACTAGTATTATTGTATCTAGTTTTTAGACGAAGTCGGCCTTCTCCCAAGATCTAACCTCAACTGCAAGGTCCCACACCTTGAGGTTATTTCCATTGTGTCATTGGAATGTTGATCCTATGTTTAGTAGGGTGCAATTTCATGTAACAACGATATTTATTGTCGACTATGTTGTTGTATTAATGTTATTTTGTTGCAAGTTTATATTTGTTACAATATCGATGTTTACATTCCATTGAATTTCTTCTTCTCCAGTTATAAAAGTCTATAATTAGAATAAAAATGGCTTTACTTGGTATAAAACAGTATTTATGCTTGCAAGATTAATAACTTCTTTTTTATTCATAATACGCAACCAAGGTTGCATGTAATATATTAATTTCAAAAGATTTTACATAATTATTGCAAGACAAAAGATGTGCTTGAAATGAATCCTTGAAGCAAAACATTCATATCCAATTGTTAGCATACACAAAATGCTAGTATTAGCTACAATAAAAACAACCCCCTAAATTCAATCTGCTTCATCATTAAAAACCACCCTCTTCAACCATGACAACAAAATCCTAAGCCCACTGCAAGCCATCAACCTCAATAAGCCTAAGGTGTTGTGATAGAAAGTTGAAACCCTATCGGATCCATCTCCTATGATCGGCGAGGCAGCTTGTGTCTGCATGCATAATGAAGGGATGACGTTGTAAATCTACTCCAAATGGAGGCACAGCCATAAATCTACTCCAAACCATGTATTCCCATGTGCCAGATCTAGCCCACATGGGATAGATATAATCGCCCAATTGGCACATGGGCAGCAAGATTAATAACTTTTACTCTTTATAAAAAAAAAATAGTATTTTCAAGAAACAGTAAAAAAAAATTATGCATTTAAGCATGAATATAATTAATTATGGTGATTCCAACATGCTTCTACTCTATGGAATTTTAGAAGGAAATGATCTTATATTAGGTTTTTGTCATTGCGAAGGAAGTAACCTAAATGCATAGCTACCATAATATAGATTGAAGTTGTCATGCCCATAAATTTTCACTAGAAAAATCCAACAATTTTTTTTTTTTAACAATAACATACAAACACTTCTATTGTCAATCCATGGTTGCATGCAAAACTTTTACTACCACCACAACATACGTAACTCCAATTAATTTTGAAATTTATTAACACGATAATAAATTCTCAAATTCTTCTATTATGATCCCTATATTTAATATCATATACAAATTTATTCATGTTCAATTATTTATTTATTTAATTGATTATACATATATATAAATAATGAATATTTTATTTTATTAAATTAGTCTTTTAAATTATAAATTAATTTATCCCTATATAAGTTTACATACTTCTAAAAAGAGGCTTTATAAATAATAAAACTAGTCTTACAAAGTATTATTTGAATTATCTTTATATGGATATAAATACTCCTTAAATAATAATACGTGACTAAAATAGTCTTTAAGAATTTTAAAAAAGGTAATGATTATCTTTTAAACTAAATATAATGCTTATATTATAGAATGTCTTTTTTATATAAAAGTAACACATACCATTTGATATTTTTATGCTGAAGGCATTCCCTCAATGATGCTTGTCAATTCATTTTTTACTATCAACGGTGTAAAACAGAATGCAAGACCATCTAGAATAGATCTGCACCGTTTATTGATTACGCTTGTTTTTACGCCTGTCTTATTCTCGCATTTACTGTGCTTGGGAGTTGGTTAGAAATATTTGGCTTCTGCCTTCTTAGATGCGATGGGAGTCGGTCAAAAATATCCGAGTGTTTAGACCGGTACAAATTTGAAGCAACCTCGTTTATTGTTAATAGTTTGAAGCAGCAGCTCTAGGGCATCGTTGATAGCAGGACACAACTTCTGCAGATTCTTGCGGTTACAGTGCTATTGCTGGAACCAGAGTTTAGGTGGTGATCATAATATTGTGAAGATCCCTGTGGACGACAAGCAAATAAAGAGCAAACTATGACAGAGGTAGGAGGATATCGTTGCTCACCACATTGACAAGGAATGACAGAATTAGTGCATGAGTATTTCACCTTTCTTGCTTCTTTCTGGCTTTCCATGGGTTTTTCTAGTAATAGTTTAGGTTTTCTTTACTCCCATTAAAATCATGGGTTTATGCTTTAATTAGGCTAGCGGTCCAATTACAGTGGGCAGGGGGAGATAAACATCTAATCTTATATTCATCCACAAAAGTTTAATGTATTATTGGATATCTTTCCTTCCATTAAACTGACAGGCTTATGCCTTAAGTTTCATCAAGGTTTGGGTTAATAGTATTGGTGTGAGGGTTCTTTGATCTTTCTTAGGAAGATTTACTGACAGGATTTAAGAGGAAAGTGGCGAATCGTTTGGGTTTTCCCAACTTTAACTGTTCTGTAGTACCTATACAAACCTTAGAATGACCATTGATTTCTTAAGGGCATTGGGCATTGAACAGTGGGTTTATGATTTCTATCCTTCAAAGTAAAGGGAGTTGAGGAACAATTTTTTTCTTATATTTCCTTGTATTAAATTCACTACTGAGTGCTTATGCATTGAATTTATCTTTTATCTTACTATTTATTGGTTTATTTTTCTTTTGTAGAAAAATGCACAGGGAATAAAATATTGTTTGCATAACAATACAGGATCCTCGTTTGTTTGATTTACAGATCTGAAAAGTTACAGACCTGTATATATTTTTATTTTATCACTATGCTTATAGGTATTTTATTCCTTTCTTTGATTTGCTTCACTTTCCTTTGAAAGATCTAGTATCTATTCTTTTTATTTAATTTCTCAATCTATACTATGTATTTGTATGTGAGTGTATTTTTTTTTTATTTACAATTTTTTGCTGCAGTAACATTTTACTTGTTGTTGTTTTATATACAGCCATTTTTGCTACAGTTAACATTTTACTTGCTATTGTTTTATATACAACCAAATATCCACCCAATTATTATATATGTAACATTTTACTTGCTATTGTTTTATATACAACCAAATATCCACCCAATTCTTATATATGTTGTTCATATTTTAATTTATTCTTACGCATTTTATGTTGGTATTTAAATATGGGAATGGGCATTTCTTGAATGGTATGTTTGAAGTAGCAAACTATCCATTTGTAGGGAATTATTTAACAAGTATGGCAATGAACATTCTTGTATGGTATATTTAATTCAGTTACCATTTACAAAGGTTTTATTCAAGAAACAAATAAGCCATCAACGATTTGGTCACCAGGCCTCTTGTTTCATTAGGCCACCAATGGGAGGAACCTATGTGGTGATGAGTATCTGTATCCGTTCCCATGGAATTTACTGTGTGGCATTGGGGTCAACAAGCCTTGCAGAGGGTGATCTTAAGATTCTTGTTTGATAAATGTTCAATATTTATGTATCCTGACAACAAGTAATCTAAAGAGATCAAATCATAATCTGAACAGGCCTTGCTATTTGGCTGATGGTGCAAATCCAATGGTTGTCAGAGCTACTTTCACGATGCATATAGTACAGATCAAATTATTACAGTTCTGTTGTTATCTGCTAAATGAAGGCATTAATTTATGTTCATTTAGCACCATAAATTTTTCACTAACTTTCTTTTCCTTCTTCTTCAAGCTATTTGGCTGATGGTGCAAATCCAATGGTTGCCACAGCTACTTTCATGATGCATACAGTATAGATAAAATCATCTTCATATGTTCAGATTTTTCTGGTAATAGTTTAGCTTTTCTTTACTCCCATTAAAATCATGGGTTTATGCTTTAATTAGGGTAGCAAAAATACCTATTATACTAGTTCTTGTACTCTAAAGACAAAATGTCAAAAGCAAAGGAATTGGCGTGAAACAAACCAAATATTATTTATTCTTCAATGTATAGCAGATGCTGGTACGATAGAAGCAGAAATGAAAAATAGAGCTTAATTCATCTTCCTATCTTTACCTTAATACATTGTTCTTTACAGAGCTTATGAATTATATAGTGATTTTTTCCTCAAATAAATCTGCCATTATACTGCTTACTGTGCTTTGAAAAAATACCCTGTGCTACTTTTAGATAACACTTGTAGTTCACAATCATGTTTTGTTAATTAAAATGAACACTTCACATTTTATGATTTCTATCCTTCAAATAGAATACCATAAATTAATATATTACTCTCCATATATCTTCGACGTACCCATTGCACACGAAGGTGCGATTACTAATTCTTATTTAAGTCATAGAAACTATTTGCAAGAAAAAAAAAACCTTGGTAAGACGTGCAAAGGCATTCCACCGTTTTCTATTAGATTTCATTTTAATGTATTTTACTTTTATTTGATTTTTGAAAAGCTCTAATCAACCGCATATATCTCGTGAGGTAATGTCTAAGAGCATTGAAAGTAGCATAAGTCAAGATGAGGCAGATTTTTTTGGAACTAATTTCAACCGAGAAGGCCTGAGCCCTAAATTTTTTTTATATTATATTCTTCTCTATTTTTCTTTTTTTTTGGTTGTGCAAGAGTGAGGCATGCAAATCGCTCCAAGAAAGCCTTTTCAAACATTTTTGTACTTAGTCTAAGCATCGATATGGGCTAAGAAAAAAGGCATATTATTGGAAGCAATAAAACTCCGTTTCATGGCGGATCTTCTGTTGTAATTTTTTTTATTTGCAGATTTGTGACTCCAAATGCAGGCTTGAGTTATATTTTTTTTCAAATGCAATTATTTCAAAAATTTAAGTTTGGTTTCTTTTTGCTTAAGAGGGAATACCTCTTTCACGGGTGACGACAGCCTGTGGTAGGCTGCGCTCACCACTAGCCCACGCCCATTAAGAGACACGGCTACTATGGTGGCATATAAAAGTGACAGACCTGAAGTTAACCCATTCCCTGAACACATAATAATTACTAAAATGATGATTGATGACCATCTTACCTTTAATTATTATAAGGCTACTTGGAAGTCAAGCAGACACCCTTTGAACGAGCGAGCAGACAAGCAAGTCCCAACTGGCACACATTAACCATTTAGCGGATGTGGTATTTATTAGCTGTCATTTCAACTCCTGGAACTTTTTCAATGTGGAGAGGATCAGTATCATCGGGAGATTATCTGAGCATAAAGTTACACTTATATTTGCATTTGACTTCACCTACTGCTATACGGCTTCACCAACTGCTACACTAACTGGCTACATACGCAACTATGCTTACACTTTCAAGTAAGGCTCTCCTACACGCATTTAGTATCCATCTTTCCTCTCTTAGCCAAGCCATTTGATCACAATCTTTTCATAGAGGGAGGACTCTTCTCCTTTCCTCATTATTTCTTCTATCTCAACTAGAGTTCTCCAAAAGGAGAAGTGGGTAACACCCCACTCATTCTTCTTCTTCAAAATATATAGAAGTTTCAACTTGCAACTCTTGGATGGGGATGTGTGGAGTGCACCTACTCCCATCAATGAGTCTTTTCCTTATTAAATAGGAACATGCACTTGGACAACCCTTCCATCCTTCCATCCTATCTTTTACTCAAAATTCGTGACTCATCATTATGATGACTTTTCAGGGATCAAATCATGTACTTGGAGCACTATTGTATGCCTACTTGACCCCTACCACTATGGTATAGACCTTAGGGGGTTTATTTTTGCTTCCCAACCAAGGAAAATGACCAACAACCCTATTTAAAGACCCACCTAAGGATCCATCCGAGTTTCACACTTGGATAAGGGTTCTTAAACCCTAACCCCCACTTACACCTCACATGACACAATTATACACTCTCACAAAACAAATAAATAAAATAGCCCTTTAATATCCACCCTCAAACCCTAGTATACCAACACATTAACTCTATTTCCTTCTAAGCCCAAAAAGAAATCAAATACATAACCACAAGGGGATGTCTTTCCATTTTCTTTCATTGGTTT
This sequence comes from Sequoiadendron giganteum, assembly GCA_007115665.2. Classification (NCBI taxonomy): domain Eukaryota; kingdom Viridiplantae; phylum Streptophyta; class Pinopsida; order Cupressales; family Cupressaceae; genus Sequoiadendron; species Sequoiadendron giganteum. Next base: position 405,367,814 of record CM021107.1, on the reverse strand, counting down.
TCTCTTCTCGTACTAGTACCCCCACTTTCTTGCACATTACCAATGCAATCATTAGCAAAAATCGTATATCACATTTGTTTGCTAGTTAAATATCCCAAGATTTGACGTTACAACAATTCAATTTATCATTTCAATTGTATTCCCTGATTTACATACATGCCTAACACACTCATGGAAATGGAAATGAAACAAAATGTCAAAATGAAATACAAGAATATTGCCACATAACCACCCTATTTATTCTTCGCATCACATCTCACTATCTATTCCAAGAAACATATAACAAACTAGAGTTGTATCAATCACACACGAAGTGGGGTCTTACAGAAGTGGAATCAACATCTTAATATAGATTTTGTTTTGCCCCCCGCTTCCATATATATTATAAACTTTTTGTAAAGTTTTTTCACTGCACACATGTAACTTTGAATTTTTATAATATATAGAATATTCGGGATTTTTCCTTTTATTTAAAAAAAACCAGCTTGATATAGATGATTAATTTTGATCATTTATTAATTTGTTAACTTTAACCCATGTGTATTGTAGCACTGCTAGACAAAACACAACTCTTTTGTACTTAGCTTTTCTAGCAATTACAAAACAAAAATCAACTCCACTAAACTTTGGTTTGGGGATGGTTGGCTCATGTGAAGATTGTAAGATTTGTTGCTTTCTTTTAGTATCACAAATAATCTACCCATTGGAGTTTTAGTAAACATTCTCTAATATTTGGGTTCACGAAAAATATAGTAACTGATTTCTATATCCCCAGAGTATCAAACCACCAAGGCTGCCATCTTTAGCCAATTTGTGAAACATTTATAATACTTCAAAGAACTAAAATAATGATTTATCTAATCTTATTTAATCAAACTTGCACTTAATCTTAGAAATCAATATTAAACCTGAAACTCTCATACTCATCACTAGAAAGTGAAATGCCTTGATAGATGAAATTTATATTCAAAACACATAATTGAACAAGCTATTCAAAAATAATAGATTTTAAATTTCTAAACATAGTTGCATGTCTTGTTCATGAACACAATACTTATTTACAAATGACTCATATACAGTTCATTTTCTTTACCTTCATAACATTAAAGGTGATGACCAAATAGTTCAATAGTTATATCAGAATAGTAGGTCTTTTTCTAGTATATAAATTGAGTGAACGTGAATCTTCACTCTAAATGCAATGAAATTCATTGTGTCAAAGTCTAGCAGCAAGGAATCAAATCTTCATTGCCAAATGTATTTTCTTCATTTTATGTAACGTATAGGAATCCATCCTATCTTTGTGCTCATCATATATTGAGGACATTATAGCTACAAATATTAAGGAAAGTAACATGTTAGTTAAAAATAAACATTACAAGACAATTGAGCAGGATTATTCATCAAGAATTATAATAGTTTGATATGATATTATATCAATGTTAATATATTGTAATGTGGGAAAATTGACTTTGAAAAAAGTTAGGTTTTTTTTAGAGTAAATTACTACATACATTCATATATGTTTAATCAGATAAAATATTTAAAATGAATGAATTGGTGAAAATGTCTACTAACATAAAAATAAATAAAATATAATAATTATAAAAATGAAAAATACAGACGATGAGGAATGTGCAATTCAAACCTGAGAATCTCGACCAAGGACAATAGCACGTAGCATGGACATCTTCACATCACATTGTCATCTGACATAGACACAAGCATCAAGTCATAGAATTTTTCATTTTGAGTTTTAGAATCCACCTAACTTGTAAACGCAACAAGATGAGAAAATTGTTTGTAGTTGTTTGGGAGTTTGCCTCAATCAAACCCCTACTTTGATGTTTCCACCTCCATAGTAGCCAAGATAGATAGATAGTGTGTGTTCTTATAATTCTAAGTGTATCTAGAGAGAAGAACAATTATTAAAATAAAATGATATAGATAAGGGATGTGATAAATCCCCAAGATGCTTAGAGATACAAAATAAAAAGAATGATATTATCTAGAAGGCTTGAGAAAACCAAAGAGAAAAAAGGAGAGATGAAAGAATATTGTAAAATAATTTGAGACAATGTTGTATGAGAGTTTTCTAAACAACTTTAGTGTTGTGCCAATATAGATAATGTTTCCTAATGGTTTTCACTCTCAAGTTAAATAAATATTGGGACTTTTGTGAAAACTAGAGAGAGATAGAGAGATAGCCCAAAGAGTTGTCAAGTGAAAGATTAAACTCAAAAATGAGAAGAGGGAAGAGGAAGAGGCTAATGAGTTGTTATGAATTATTACAAGCCATTTCCACTAATTTGGAAAGGTGACAAGTGAAAAAATGCTCAAAAATGACCTTTAAACAACAAATTATTATGAGACGCTAGTGCTAAGCACATACGTTCATGCTAGGTGCTAGTGTCTAAAAACTTTATGCCCAAAAATGATAGGAGATAAGGAAAAAATAGGGCTAATACAAAAGTTACAAAAGAGGTGGTTGCTAATAAAGAATGCCTAAGCACCCTAAGAGGGAGAAAGGTTGATGCAAGGGCTAAAATGAGTGTCCACAAGCACTAAGGGAATGGACACCAAAGTGGGCCTAAAACATAGTGTAAAATTGTAAGGGTGTGCAATTTACTACACTACAGTAATTTAAAATATATTTAGTACACATAAAAAATCTAATCAATACTCTTCATGACCTTTTGTCTAGAGGTTCCTAGTGTTATGCACAAAAAACTTGGCTCTAAACAAGCTACAATATCCCAAATTTAGACCTTCAAAACTTATAGGACAAATTTTGTAGTTAAAGTACATATTATCTCACACTAATTTCACTTCTATGAACTATAAATGGTAATCATCCACTTCCATAAAAGGCGGATCTAATTAAGATCATACTTCTTTAGAGGTGTTATACTTTTTATATTGATCATTATAACTAACCTTTCTTTGTGAAACTCAAAACATACTTGAGTCATTTGTCTAATCACCTAACTTAGTGCATTCAAAGTTTCACATTTAAAAGTGTAACTTGACTAGGTAATCAAAACATGCATGAACCAAGTGTCACTTGATTTCATCACGATTTCTTCATCTTATCAAGTGTTACTTGAAAGCATGAAGCAAAGGTTATCACAAGATATTGCATTCCTTCACACAACCAATATATTCATTTCCCCTATTCAAGTATCACTCGAATAGTTATGGACATCCTTTGCAAGAAGACGTGTCAATGTTTACCAAACATCTACATGTTCCCTCCTCTTATTCAAGTTTTAATTGAATGGTTATGAAAATTATTTCTAGATTTCATTGATTATTACTTGATTGTATTTTTGTCCCTTTTTCTTCAAGACCATTTTCCAATTATAAGGGCCATCAAACCAAGGAATATAGTAATTGTCCCTAGAATGTAATAATTTAGAAATTGTCAACTAAAATTTAATACCTTTTTTAACATAGGTCAAGAAAACATAACAAATTAGATTAAATTCCTTTTTAATTAATCTATAAGCAAGATAATTATATTAAATCAATGCATCCCAATTCATCATGAAACATTTGATCAACAACCCATTTATTGTTTTTTGCATGTTAAGAAATTGACAAGTAAAATTTAATACAATTTTTTAATACTAGGGACCTACACTTTCTTTTTCTTCTCAAACCTATCTTATGGTGTCTTTTTTATTTCATTAGCAACTTTGTCCTTCTTGCATATAACTATTGACAATCATAGGGTTGGTTGCACTTATCATGGTTTCATGAGCTCCACCTTGTCTTCATGCTTTGACATCCTCATGTCTTCTGAATGTACAAGCTTCATGAAGTCTACCCTCCAAAGACTTTGTCTTCATTATGAATTGAAAATAAGAATTATGTTCATGTCTCTTGATATATCATTTCCACACTTATTATTGTCATTTTCCTTGTGACAGTCATCTTTTGCTAGTTGAATCTCATTAATTTATGCAAGGTGATTGTCATTGAATCCTTGGATTGTTATTACAGTTAGTCCTTTCTTAGTTAATGAGCATGATCCCTCTTTTAATGCTGCCCCATGATGGATTGTCCTCTTATATATTGCTCATCATTGTAACATTCAGATAATTTACAAGACAACAACTTCTATACTCTTGATTGTCACTTCATTCTTTTAAAGGAATACCTTATAGTCATCAGGAATGCCTTCTTTTTCATGATGGTTAGTGACTATCCCAAAACATTATGACTATCCTTTATCATTGTATTCAAGACTCTTGTATGGTTTTACCCTTTTTAACTGTAATACCAATGACTGTGTTATCCACATTAAAAGGGGATTGTATGGATAAATGGTTATTGTTGCTTTCTAAATTAAAAAATAGTGATACTAATGGAACTAGTTAGGATTATGCAAATATAGAGTTTCATGGTGGCATGGTGGAAGTTGGTCTTTTAACCTGTTTGATAATGAATACAGTTGAACTTGAAATGGTTTTTGTTACTGGTTCTGAGTCTTAACTCTTAAGTGATAATTAGCATTTCTAATTAGGACTTTTATTAAATAAAGGGATCATTTAGAAAAAATATTGTTCATGAACTTTCAAGGATTTTTTACTGTTGACAATGAAATCATCAAGTTGTAATCCTTAAAACTTGTTCTTTATCACCACTATCAAATACTTTGCAATGTTATGTCATTCTTTTCTGAACTTTAAATACTAAGCTCTTCAAGGTGACTTGACCACCCTCATTGCATTGTCTTCATGCTTTGTCTTGCCTGATGACTATACAAACTCCTTCAAACTGCTCTTTATGGGATCTTTCACTATCCCTTCCTTAAGCTCATTGCATTTTTGAAATCTCCTACATGAGAATACATGGTGGATTGTCTCCTTGAGGTGATTGTTTTTTCATAAAAAATGTCCTTCTAAATTGTTAAAGATTGCCCCTTCCTAAAAACCATCTTCTAAATTTGTTTGAATTTGATATTTCCCTACATCATGAGGACTATCACAATGCATTCTACATTTGAACCTTTAGAAGCTCTCTCCTTATCTATAGGCTGCCCTTTTTCTTGATGGTTTTGCACTAGTCTCTATTATGATTGCCCTTTTTCTCCAAAGGTCTGCTTGTTCTAACTGCCTAGGGTCATTCTCATATTGACTTCGACCAACTATCATGTCATTGCTTTGTCTCTCCTTGAATGATAGGAATATCATCACTTGGAAAACTTGTAGAAGCTAAACAACTTACAAATTTTCATTTCTACAACCTCCAGTAGTTCTTCATAATCCACAACATCAACCTTGTCATGCTCTTGATACTATAGATATAATGTGCATTTTTTTTGTTTTTGCATAACTGTATTGATAAACTCCAAGAAGGGGATACATTTTTTCCACTTTATCCTATTCTGGATGTATACCGTGCTACCACAGGCCTTTTTTTTCCTCCTGGTGGGGTTGCAGTGACCATGAATACTTATGCTCATCCTCTACCATGGTTCTACAAAGTTATAACATCTTTATTGTGGGATAGCGGAGCCCTTTTGCCTCATTGATTTCCTACCGCAACACCGCATGCCTTGAAAAAGCTAATTGTGGGACTGCGGTAACACTTGGATGCCACTCTTTACCTGCATGTATGATGGAAGATGAATTAGGCAAAGATATAACATATGAATTTTGGACCTAGAAAATGAATAGTGCAAGTGTTAGAACTCTTTTAGTGGACTTTTGGAACTAGGGTTTAACAAGCATTGAATGTAAGCTAGGTGAAAAAAAATTAGTCCTAACAAGCACCGTATTCTTTTTCTTCCTTTTCACTTTTTCCTCTTTTTATCTTTAGGTTGTAGACTTAACAGATTTATAGATCTCAATCTCAAATTCTTTCCTTAAGAATATACAGTTCATTTTCAATTTTCAGTTAAAGATTCATTAATTGACATGGATCGATTTTATTTTAAACAACCCATTTCTTACTGTTTAAATAATTCTCATCCAGTAAATGTGATATTTTGATTTGTGTTTTCTTATGTTGTATGCAGTACTACCCAAGCCTTAATAGATTAAGATGATGTATGAAAGGAATTTGTACAGGTGTGTTTGTCAGATTTTAAAGTTCATACTTTGAAACGTTATTCCATGAAACAAATACTGACCAGTTCTTTCTTTTTCTCTCAATTTTTGTATCCTTTTTAAAGTTTATTGTAATTGTCATGATTTATTTCTTTAATTACATGTATGTCTTGTTGGAAGCTCACACCATTTTACACATTTCCTCTATTCAACAAAAGGTGTAATGAATTAGGCACATTGATATTCAAGTTAAAATTGCAAGCTTATGATATTATTAATTTGTTAGTCAATTCATTAGTGTGTTTTTCTCTCTCAATTATGATTTTTTTTTCCAAGCTGAAATGTTTATTGTGAGAAAAAGTAAAATAATGTTTATTTGCTTTCTATTACAAAGGGGAATTTAGTTATTGCATTGTTGGGTTTTGTTTGTGCAAACCAAGTCAGGAGATGCAACAAAGAAGAAGTAATGCAACAATTAGAAATATTAAGCGAGCTTTGATATATTTATTTAGATTTTGAGATGTAAAATCCTATGATGAAATATTAAGGTTGAGCATATTAATTGTGATATTATTGCAATTCAGGAGTTGTATAAGCAAAAAATAGAGCATTGTAACTCAATTTTCTCAATCACAACACTAAGAAACACACTTTGTAACACATTTTTCAAAGAAAAAACACATATTTTTGTCTTGTATTTGCTGTAAGATCACCTTTCTCAATAAAATTTTAATATTTTTCCTTCTTAATAGTTGTTTCAATATGTGAATGAATGATTGATTATGTCTTTTTGTGTTTTATGTTTAAACCTGATGCAGGAGCATCCAGGCAAAATGGTAATCAACATCAACCAAAAATAAACTTCTGATTTGAATTTTTGTTTTGGTGTGTTTTGGGGTTCAATTGGCATCTCTTTGCTTTGAAAAACTCTTGGTGTGTTCAAATTTGCATAAAATCAATTTTTGTGAAATTTTTATTTTAAGGCTTTGCAGTTCGTTTTCAAAAACTATTTCTCAAAAACTCATAAGGATCAGAGTAGAATACTTTGGTAGGGGCATTCATGGGGGTGGCATGTGAAATATGCAAAAAGAATTAACATCATACATTTTTCAATTTGAAAGATTTTAATGCTGAAAGTTTGTTAAAAATTGTTAGGAAATTATGAAAAGTTTAATATCTCATGATTTTGGAAGTGCTATTCTAAGTTTGCATGCCAATTTTCATACGAATTGGAGAACTTTCATTTTTTTCACTTGTCGACACCCGATTTTGCATTTCCAAAGCACCACTTTGATCAATTTTATTTTGGAAAGGTATTATGGAGGTCATGGAAATTAAATATTAGTTTTTATTCCTTCATTAACTATTTATCTATTGCAAAAATAATATAGGGGGCATTTGGAGCATAAAAAAGGTAGAAAATCAAGATTTTAGATATTTTAAAATGCCCAGAATAGAGAAAAACGCCTATGGGAGTAAAGACAACACCTAGAGGAGTTAATGGAGGCTTAAAACGTCTATTTTAGTGCTGCATAAACTTAGAATATGCATAGCTATGCTTGGAGATAGTTGGGCACCCATTCTAGGGCAATTATTAATGATTTTCAATGCATTTTTCAAGGGTTTTTGAAGAAAAACGTGGAAAAAAGTTTGTGAGGAATGAGAGGGGAAAAAATACCTCTGTATCGGTATTCAAGGGGGTTTTTGGTTGTAGGTTTGGGGAAGCACTAGTAAAAGGAAAGAGAAGGCATCAATGTGTGGGAGGTGAGTGCCTGAGTAGTGTAGCTACAAAAGAAAGTAAAGAGGCTGCCAAGGCAAGGTCACTGAGTGTGGTTGAGCTGAGAAATACCTTTGAAGGCTATTGGTGTAATTTGGTTGTTGATTTTAATGTAAATGAATAAAGAAAGCCTCATTGCAATTTGAAATCTATGTGTATTTCCATGAGTATGTGAGCAGAGAGTCTCTGCTATATAATTTAGAGTAATTGTTATATTGCAATCTTGTTTGTGAGAATCTATGTGTTGTTGGCAAGAGGGGTCTTATTAGTTGCATTAGTGGTATCAGAGGGGTTGTAGATGATGGTGCAGAGGAACTTGGTGGAGGTGGTCGTTTTGTGGTGGGTTGGATCCCACGAAGAAGGAAAAGAGGGAAGAAGAGATGTGGCAAAGGAAATTGGTCTATGGTGGATGTAAATCCAAGAGAGGAAGCAAAAATAGAGTGCATACTTGGTGGAGGAGGACAACAAGAATCCCAACTAAGTGCTAAAAGAGGTGGAGGAAGAAATTCTTTTTATCTAAATCAGTGATGGAGTATGCTACAGGTTTTCCACAACATGAAAGAGTAGTTCTACTACTCCACTTCACAAAAAATTTCCTACCCGACGTGTCTGATGTAGGAGCATCTGGGTAGAATGGAAATCAACATCAACCAAAAAAAAAAATTTGGTTTGGATTTCTATTTTGGTGTGTTTTGGGGTTCAATTGGCATCTCTTAGTTTTGAAAAACTCTTGGTGTGTTCAAATTTGCATAAAATCAGTTTTTGTGAAATTGTTATTTTAAGGCTTCGCAAGTAGTTTTCAAAAATTATTTCTCAAAAAATCGTAAGGATCAAAGTAGAATAATTTGGTAGGGGCATTCATGGAGGTGGCATGTGAAATATGCAAAAATAAATAAAGTCATACATTTTTCAGTTTGGAAGATTTTAATGCTGAAAGTCTGTCAAAAATTGTTAGCAAATTACGAAAAGTTTAATATCTCATGATTTTGGAAGGGTGGCTTAAAATCCTTTTGCAGGGGCTCATGGGGTGCTATTCCAAGTTTGCACACCAATTTTCATATGAATTAGAGAACTTCCATTTTTTTGTCTGTCGGCACCCGATTCCACATTTCCAAAGCACCAATTTGATCAAATAAATTTTGGAAAGGTACTATGGAGGTCATGAAAATTAAATATCAGTTTTTATTCCTTCATTAACTATTTATTTATTGCAAAAATAATATGGAAGGTGTTTGGAGCATAAAAGAGGTAGAAAATCAAGATTTTAGATATTTTAAGATGCTCAAAATAGAGAAAAACGCCTCTATGAGTAAAGACAACACCTGGAGGAGTTAATGGAGGCTTAGAAAATCTGATTTAATTTTGCATAAACTTAGAATATGCATAGCTATGCTTGGAGAGAGCTGGGCACCCATTTTGGGGCAATTATTGATGATTTTCAATGCATTTTTCAAGTTTTTGAAGAAAAACATGGGAATATGTTTGTGAGGAATGGGAAGGGGAAAAATAATTCTGTAGAGGTATTCAAGGGGGTTTTTGGTTGCACGTTTGGAGTAGCACTAGTAAAAGGAAAGAGAAGGCATCAATGTGTGGGAGGTAAGTGCCTAAGTAGTGTAGCTACAAAAGAAAGTAAAGATGCTACCAATGCAAGGTAGTTGAGTGTGGTTGAGCTGAGAAATGCCTTTGAAGGCCATTGATGTAATTTGGTTGCTGATTTTAATGTAAATGAATAAAGAAAGCTTCATTGCAATTTGAAATCTGTGTATTTCCATGAGTATGTGAACAGAGAGTCTGCTATATAATTACAGTAATTGTTATATTACAATCTTGTTTGTGAGAATCTAAGTGTTGTTGGAAAGAGGGGTTTTGTTATTTGCATTAAAAATTCAAAAGCATTGTCTCATTTTCAACACTTTTAGGCAAAAATCAATGAACGAAAATAATTAAATAAACTACCAATTGACTAAATATACTACCAATTAACAGAAATCAATGAATAAATATGATTAAATATATGACTAAACATAATGATTATGCAATTAATAAAAAATGTATATCAATATAATATTAGTTGACAGAAATCAGTGAACAAAAATAATTAAATAAACTACCAAATTGATCAAAATAATGATTAAAATTAATGACTAAATACACTACCAATGGATGGAAATCAGTGAATAAAAATGACTAAATAAGTGACCAGTTAACAACAATCAATGACTAAATTAACGACTAAATATATCAGTGAATAAAAAATGACTAAATAAGTGACCAGTTTACAACAATCGATGACTAAATTAATGACTAAATATACTACCAAATCGATCAATTAAAACAACCAATAAATGACTAAAAATGGTTTAGTCATCAATTCGATCGCGTTATAAATGACTGGCAATAAACTACTAATGGTCATGTGATCATGTTTAGTAATTTATATGTAGTTTAAAGTAGTTTTTAAAATCATATATTGTTGTTTTTGTACTAGTGAACAATTCCTGGCCCTTTACATCAAAATTTGGTGCTTGGCTAGCAGGAGCAGTCAAAAGTTTGGAGAAAAATTTAACACCTTGTTGGATTTTATTTTTCTTAGTCTACACCCGTGGAACTATCTTGAATTGAAAAAACAAAATTTAAAGTTCTTTTTATTTGGGTAGATTTATAGAAAAAAAATGTATTACGATCTTTGTCTCTTAGCCACAACTCCTAAGACTTTTGTCTCCACTATATTTCTTCTCTAGCAAGTGTAAGAGAGGGGGACCAACCACATTAAGGCTCCAAGTCATGAAGAGCTGAGAGCGGAGGGATGCCCTAACTTACCTCACTCTAAAATATGGGGATTGAGAATGAAGAGCATTACATAGTACTTTTGTCACTCTACAGACCCGAATTTTAGGTTTAGGCTAGGCGAGCTGGTTTTCTGAGTCGGTACTGCACCTTAGATAGCTCTTTGTCCGAGGATGACAGCGCAATTCTAGGATGAAAGCGCAGTGCACTGGCGTCCGTACGGCTAGAAGACAACAAGTATAGTAAAAACTGCCAGAAGACCTACTAATGGCCTAGCTAGTTGATTGAGACGAGAAAAACAAAATTAAAAAGTACAAAATGTAAAGACGGAGATGATAAAGCAAGTAAATAAAAGGTAGAGTGACGCAGATAATCTCATAGAAGCGCTAGTTTGCTAGCTATCTCCACGCGTACGTTCACCTATACACAAACAAGAAGGGGAAAATTGTTGGGGTTGTATAGGGGTATGCCTCAGTCAGACCCCCCGTTTGGTGTTTCCACCTCCACGGACAACCAAAAAGAAACATATTAGAATATGTGATAAAGAAAGGAAAGAAAGCAATAAACACTACAAAACAATATGCTACTCAATCAAATCACAAAGGAGAGGAGTGAAGTGTTACCACTTCCACCCAAAATCTCACTAGCCAATGGAAGGAGAATGCAAGGAATGGACTTGGCAAAGTCACCATAACCGTAGTAGTGATGATGGGAGGTCTCGCAAGACTCCAAGCCCACACTTCTATGGCTTGCCTCACACTTGCAATGTGGAGTTGATGGAGTGCAAAAGTTGCTACAATGCTCACAATGGAGGATTGGAATGTTGCATGAGAGTGAATGACATTGAGAAATTGCTTAGAGGATGGAATGAATGAATGAATAGTGTTTTTAAAGGTGGGATGAGAAGAATCTACCATTTCCAAGGTCGGTTGGTTGAAGAGGGACATTACAATTCGACCCCAATCGGGTGTGTAACGCCTCTACCAGCTTCAGACACAGGAATCCATCAGGGACGACAGCATGTCGCATAGACGTCTACGCGTCGCACTTGTGTCCTCGGCAAATATTCTCTCACTAACACATAGGACAGATGCCAAGTGGATAGAAGGCAAGTGGGTGATGTGGAATTTTTCCTTCGGATTTAATTTTCTAAGGTGAAGGTATGTGAAAGGGGAATTTTCCCAAGGGGTGCAAATTTGCTCCTATACATTTTCCCCCCATTTTAGCGAGCACGAATACTAATGAGTGTTCGGTAAAGTAGATTGAGGGGTTAGAAATGTATACCTGAACCGTCAAGGAAGTAGACCGCGATCTAGTGAACTTGAAAGCACAGGTCAGGCAAAGAACTCCACGGTACTCTCCCTGAGGAGTTTTGAACAAAAGGACTCTATAGCTCTACAGAAGTATGAAGTTGCACAAAATACACCGAAGGCCCTCGAACCAATGGTGGACAAATCCTGCAAGATGTAAGCGTCTCACAGGCCCACATTCCTGCAAGAAGGCAACCTCCAAGTTCTCTCTCATGAAGGAAGGGGTGATCTCACAATACTAGTTTACAATTTTTAGCTAAACTGGACATTGAACTGAATTTTTTTAACAAAATCTTCACCTTCAAGCACCTATAGCTAGTAAACCATGAGGAATTTGAAGATGATGCAAACTAGTGATTTGTGATATTTTTTCTGTAGATTCTAAATATATATATATATATTTGGAATTAGATTGCATTTATTTTTCATCTCCTTCAAAAACTAGTTTTTATTAGTAAACACCATTTTTCAAGAGTGGTGTTCACCGTATACAACACAATTTTTTCTCTATGAAGGATAAAATTCTATTTTTTTCGAATTTAGATTTGTAACTATGATATCTAGCACTTTCATTTGGTTTCATATTTTTTTATTAGATATATTTTTCTTAATTAAGTTTTGAAGTCAAACCAATTACAATTTAGACATAAGCAGACCGTATACAACATAAAAAAAATTGTATGTATCGAAATTTTATTTTATTTTTTGGCTAGATCAAGGGCATCAATACCTAGCATAGACATATTTTTCAGAATTTGTTTTTGGTAATCTACTATTTTTCCACATGTGTAGAACAACGAGCTTGATTTTCAATGAAAAACCTACACTCACAAAAAATAAAAACTAAAAATAATAATCAAATTAAATATATTTAAAATTATACTTTTTGGGAAGCTTATAATAAGGAATACATACTTACAAAAATAAATTTTAAATGAATTCAATTGATCCCCCAAAAGGTAAATCAAAAGTGGATTTTTATCAACATTTTGATAGGTGTAAAGGAGACTCCATTATAGGTATCCATTAAAACTAGAGGGGTTTTATCCAAGGGGGTTTGATCTAAGGTGGTTTGATCAAACCCTCTTCAATTGGAATCCTTTAAATTGAAATTTTCAAGGCTTAAATCATTATATTTTCTAAAAATATGTGATTTCAGCAAAAATAAAGATGTCCCAAAAAGTGTAAACCACTATTGTGGGATCACCCGAAGCCTAGTGAAGTAAGCACCTTACAGGCCCGCAAACCTAAGAGAAGGTGTCTCCCAAGTTCTCTCTCATGAAGAAATCCTAGAGAAGTAAGTGTTTTACAGGCTCGCAGACCTACAAGAAGGCAACCCCCAAGTTCTCTCTCATGAAGTAAGCCCAATGTAAGGGGACTCTGCAAAGTCGAAATGGAAAGCAGGTTTACAGGTGCACTTGCAAAGTGACATGTTGATCCACAAATAAAACATGTTAGAAGAAAAAACAACCACACATGCAAATAAGCAGACAGTTATGCGGACCATCGACAAGTTGGAATAATTTCAAAGGGGTCCCTCGAGAACCCTTCAAAAGAAGAGGGGTCCACTCAAGGGACGCGTTGTTTGAAAGTGCAAAATAGATGTTTTTTCTCAAATCAATTCATCATCAAGAAATCCTTTCGAAATATGTTCACTTCATCAAGGAATTCAAAAGGAAGAAAATTCCCCCTCACGAGGGGAAGGTCAAGGCTTCTCCCACAAGAAAAAGATGCTCCCACCCCGGAGGAAGGTTCTCAAGTTTCTTTCTTTATGAACCCATGATGAAGGAAGCACATTCTGCTAGGGGTCCAAGTCGAGAATGCGATTTTTGAAAAAAGGTTGCAAGGATTTTCAAGAAAAGATTCGTTGGCAACAAATGCATTTCTAAAAATCAAAGTATCATATAAATGGTGTTGTCACACATAGGAGGGACAACTCAAGCAAAGAATAGAGAAATAAGAAAAGAGCGAAAGAGAAAAAGAAACATAACGAATAAGAGACATAGGGGTGATTTGATATTTTGTGGTCATAACTGCTCATAAATATATATAAGTATAATAGTAGTATATAAATGAATTGTCATCAACCCCCTACTATATCAAACCATGTGAAGAATGCATGAGAAGACAGTAAAAATAAAAAATTGGTTCAACATGGAAGGGAAGCTTAAATTCCCCCAACACTTTACATCATCCCCAATTTGTCGAAAGTCAAAACACATAATAGAGGAAGAATGATGATACAAATAGAAGAAGGTTTACGACAAAAAATCATTCATGTATCCAAGCACCAACAAGGGTGACAAGGGTCATCCAGGAACACATAGCACAAGCACGGTGGAACACATCACAACACACACATCTAATCTAAAGATAAAGAAGAGCCTCCCCTAACACTCGTCGACCAAGAGGTCGTCTGCTTCTCAATATAGATCATTATAAGGGGAAGGCGGATGAGCCTATAGTGGTGGAATATTAAGGGGAGGAGCTTTCGACTCTCCCACAACAAGGGCTAAGGAAGAAGCCCTTGCAAGGTCTTCTCCACTTGGCTCTTGTGGAGCTATGGTTAGCAATTTCATGAAGATCACCGACAAGGCTGAAACTTCATTCAGAGAGTTGAACATGCACTTTACAGGAGTGTCATGTCGTACCTCAACAAATGGGGGAGATGATGCTCGAGATTCACTGCTTGGCTTATCAAGTGATTCGGTAGCGGTGACAAACGAAGGGGAAGCCGAGACTTGTTCCATCACCAAAATAGAAAAAGCTAGCATAGGACCACCCTTTGGAGAAGGTGGGCTCCTCTTACGCCCTCCATTACTAAAAGGGCTAGCCTCTACCTTCTTCGTCGAAGGATGTGAACTCTCCACAAACGAGGCAAGAGGTGCGGAGGAGGAGGAGAAAACTGCAACAGACACCACCGAGTTATTCGACATATCCACGAGTTTGGGGAATGGTAGGATGTCCAGGAGGGACATCAATAATGGTGGCTCAACCGAAGGAGTGATAAACACATACACCTTTTAGGTTCAAGCACATTCACACTTATAGTAGGAGTTAAAAGTGAGACTGAGCTTGGTTGAACAGAGGCAGAGGGGAGGAGAGAGGAGGACACACCAGGAGGCCCTGAAGCAGGGGCGGTTGTCTCCTCTTCCTTCTTCTGCAAAGTGTCTTGATCAACTGCCAAAGCCTTTCGTCAATGCTTGCAATCACACACAAGGTGGTTTCTATGACTCTTTGAGCTAGACTCTTGAACGAGAGCTATGAAGGGACAAAAGGCTCTTGCTCAGCCATAGGGGTGCCCATCACAGTCATTTTCAACAGAGGGGCAGACTCTTGAATGAGAGAAGGAGGAAGATATTGGGAAACAACGGGGGGAGTTAGCTCTAGCGCCTCAACGGTGGGCCTCTTCCCATTCATTGCTTTAGGAACAAGAACGGTGGGAGGCCACGAAGGTCGAGACGTAGAGGATTCCCCACAAGAACCCTTCCTTCTACCATATCGAACAGGCCTAGGCTCTGTGGACAGAACATGAAGCTCAAATGCAGGACACTTGGGCTTTTTCCAAGCAAGCACCATAGAATTCTCCCACAAACACGAAACAAAATCTGATGGTGTTGCGACAGGGCGAGAGGAAGCGTCAAGGTGGACAACGAAAGAGGAAGGAGAAGAACCTCATGATCGCTTCTCTTCTTCCCTTCTACGTGCCACAGTGGCATCATTGTCAGCTTTCAAATATGCCCTGTGCGACACAACATAAGGTGATGGAGGGAATTTCACTCTAGGCGTTAAGCACCCTTTCTTATACTTTTGATCATTATGGTACAAGAGGTCCTTCCTAGGCAGGAGCAAACCAACCAGTGTCATGGATGACATGCATAGAACCCTCATGAATAAAATTTAGACATTTATGCACAACTAACGGAACTACATTCATCACTACTAGCCAGGGGATACCTAGCTTCACTCTGAAGAGTTCAATCCTCGAGATTATATCAAACAACATGTTCATAGATTTAGGTCCAACAAGGACCGATAGAATGATGCTACCAAGGGGAGGTACGGAAAGTCTGTTATGCATACGGATGGTGCTCATAGTTGTGCCATACCCATCTTTATGCATGAAGTTAATTAACATGATCTACTTGGTTATAATATTCACGTCGGGTCAACAAGAACACCTGCTACGGTGTTTTTGTTGATTCACACAAGGATATAAAGAGGAGATGGTTCTTTATTGAAACCCATCGGCAAATCCTACGAGCTAAAGTTTATACCTGGACTACTACTCACAGGCTATGTAGAGGGGATAGGAAAATGCAGGAAAGAGGCCATCACACACACTAAACGACACTCTCACAAAGCCCCCCAAAGGTTTACAATCAAACAGTGACCCAACTAAGGCTTTATTTTGCAACACCTACAGAACCTTCCAACTACGCCTACTAGGGGTCGTAGGTTGGGTTGTAAGGAAAAATGATTCACAACACTCACACCTACAACACTCTTAGAACATGAGGAAATGACCCTTCAGTACTGCCAAACGAAACCAAAATGGTTCATGTTGGGTTCACCAAAAATGTAAGAGAGGAGGACCAACCACATTAAGGCTCTAGGTCACAGAGAGCTGAGTGCGGAGGGCTACCCTAACTTACCTCACTCTAAAAGGATCGGGATCGAGAATGAAGAGAACTATGTAGTACTTTGATCACTCTACAGACCCAAATTTGAGGTTTAGGCTAGATGATCTAGTTTTCAAAGTCGGTACTGCACCTCAGATAGCTCTTTGTCCAAGGACAGTAGTGTAGTTCTAGGATGACAACACAATGCACTGGCATCTCTCTGGTGCATTGGCATTTGAAAAGGCCAGAATACAACAAGTATAGTAAAAATTTCCAAAAGACCTACTAACGAACTAGCTAGTTGATTGAGACAGGAAAAATAGAATAAGAAAGTACAGAAAGCAAAGACAGAGATGATAAAGCAAGTAAATAAAAGCTAGGGTGACGAAGATAATCTTACAGAAGCGCCAGTTCGCTAGCTAGCTCCATGCGTATGTTCACCTACACACAAACAAGAAGGGGATAATTATTGAGGCTATATAGGGGTCTACCTCAGTCAAACCCCGATTTTGGTGTTTCCACCTCCACGGACAACCAGAAAGCAACAAAGTAGAATATGCGATAAAGAAAGGAAAGAAAGCAATGAACACTACAAAAAAATATGCTATCAATCAAATCACAAAGGAGAGGAGTGAAGTGTTACCACTTCCACCCAAAATCTCACTAGCCATTAGAAGGAGAATGCAAGGAATGGACTTGGCAAAGTCACCACAGTCGCAACGGTGATGGAGGGAGGTCTCGCAAGACTCCAAGCCCACACTTCTATGGCTTGCCTCACACTTGCAATGTGGAGTTGATGAAGTGCAAAAGCTACTACAATGCTCACAATGGAAGATTGGAATGTTGTTTGAGAGTGAAAGAGATTGAGAAATTTCTTAGAGGATGGAATGAATGAATGAACAGTGTTTTTTAAGGTGGAATGAGAAGAATATGCCATTTCCGAGGTCAGTTGGTCGAAGAGAGATGTTACAATTCGACCCCAATCGGGTGTGTAACGCCTCTGCTAGCTTCAGACGCGGGAATCCGTCAGGGATGATAGCACGTTGCGTAAACATCCATGTGCTACGCTTGCATCCTTGACAAATATTCTCTCATTGACACACAAGACAGATGCCAAGTGGATAGAAGGCAGGTGGGTGATGTAGAATTTCGCCTTTGGATTTGATTTTCTAAGGTGAAGGTATGTGAAAGGGGAATTTCCCAAGGGGTACAAATTCGCTCCTATACAGCAAGTAACTCATCCCATTCCACCTACAATTTATTTTTGTTGTTTGAAGTTTGTAGCATCCAAACCTTGCGAAATAATATACTCATTTATTTCTATTAACTATTTGAACACCTTTTCCTTCTGCTCAAAGATGTTCTTGAAAACGTGAAAATTCCAAAATTTAATTTGCTACATGACATACATCAATTTATTGCATAATTGATACATTTTAGACCCTCTTACATATGGGGTACTTACCCACCATTGGTGAAGTAGGGGCAAAAAATTTGGATGTCTGAGCCACATCTTTTTGAATTTAAAGGATGGCTTTCTCTATAGACAAGAATTTGTGACTAATATATTCAAATAAATTGCATAATGATCTAATCCAGATAGGGGTAGAATATCAAATGTCAAAAAATTTCCACCTGGTATCTAGTTTGGAGATGACAAGAATCTATCCAAACGTTCAACAATCTGTAGGAAGTCCTTTCTACGATTTGTCTAGGTGTATTTTCCTTTCTCGGGTAGTATATTGATTAAGGCATTATCTTAAATGAAAGATATAGAATCTTCTATTATTTTTAGAGGTGGATAGATACCTCCTTTCTTCTCTTGAAGTGAACCTATTCCATTGAAATCACTAGCTAAGATTGCCTTCTCTTCTCCTATGTCATCCAAAACTTATGTAAAGACATCCCAAAGAGTTTTCTTATCAGTTGTAGAAGTCGGACCATAAACATTTATCAACCAAAATTTCAAGTCAAAATTTGAAATTTTCATTAACTACCAGTTCTTTTCATTTTTTACTACCTCAACTAAGATTGTTTTAGCGTTCCACAAAGTAATAAGGCCTCCAGATGCACCTTGTGCTGATGAAAAACTTGACTTCCATTTTAGCCATTTTTGGATGGTAGATTCATACATTGCCTCAGACATCTTAGATTCCTAGAGAACTATGAGATCAACTCCACAAACATCCAATTGATGCTTGAATTGAGCTCTTTTATTAGGGGCATTAATACTCCTAACATTCCATGAGATTATCTTCATTGTAATTGAGGAGAGCAACATGCTATCCTCGAGTGTTTACTTGCAAGGGCATTAAAATTCTTATCCAATGTTGTTTGTAATACTGCTTCTATTTCCTCCTTTAGTTTAGTCATATGAGATTTCCTTCCCCTCTTTCCAAGTGACTTCTTGACTAAAGTTTGACTACTAGGTGACTGTGAAATGGAGAGAGTTTGAGTATAATCAAAATCAATCACTCCCATGCTTGTTTTCTCTATATTTTCCACGAGTTTTCAAGGACTAATGTCCTCTCTATTGCAAGGGGTTTGAAGGCTATCTGAACCAAATTCTTCTATTTTTATCTCCTCTATAATTTCATCTATCAGTTTAGATTCCTTACAGATAATTATTCTATTATCCATCTCTTCTAAATTACCTTTCTCCAACATATTTGTAAAACTTAAAAGATCCAAAATCTCATAATGATTAATAAATAACTAATCTGCTTGGAACTCTGTGATGTTCTCTTCTACCTCCATCATGCAAATTGAGGGCATATTTTGGTGATATTTAGTATTTTCTATATGAAACACCAAAGATTTAACAACCTTCTCTAATTGGCTCAAAGAAGTAAAAGAGATAGATGGGGTGTATAAATGAAGTGGTTGTGACTGGAAAAAGATTTTGAACCATGATGAGTTTGCCTTTAGCCAAAATTTAGAGGAGACTAGGACTGGTTTGATCCCTTCCTTTAACACTGGTTTGAACCCTTTCTTTGCTATTACAACAGACTCTTTTTGGCCCTGTGGGATGCAAACCAGTGTGTTATCTGATGGGGGTAATATCTTCTTAAAATCCTTTGAAGGAGTTTGCTGCTCCATATCACTTTGTTCCAAATTAGTTGCTTGAACTCTACTATCCTTTTCTTGCTCGCAAGAAGCACTAAGATGTCCCAAACTATGAAATTTAGAGCACACATTTTTAAGGATTTCAACAAAAATACTTTGGATCCATTTCCCATATTTAAATTTTAGATGTATTTATCTTGGGAACTCCCTCGTGGCATCCAATAATATGCAAACCCTCACTGACTTGGTTGGATTTCTGAAAGAGACATAGTCATGTTTAAAAAAGATACCCATGTGATTAGCCAGGGCTTCAAGTATTTTTGTCTCCCTATATTTAAGAGGGAGAGAATTTAGCTGTACCCAGAAGGGAATAAATTTTACTATAGAGGATTTTGGATTAAAATTTGGAGACCAAGGTTGAATGTATAACCCAGACCCTTCAAATACCCATGATTTGACTCTGTAAGTTACATCTCTTTGGTCTTTTGTATCAAAGATAACTACAAAAAAAACCCTTCCCTTGATCCAAATAAAATATCTTGTTGGCTCTAGACCATGCATAAAAAATTAAACTTCTCAAAATTTCAATATTAGGAGTAAGTTTCCGGAACTTTAAAATGAGAGCTTGCCCTAGTAGGTCTTGAACTTACGGCTCAAGAGACTCATCAGAAAAAGTGATGTTGAGAACACCTTGCTGCTCATGTTGTAGTGCATGTCATTCAATATTTGGATGTTGGCTTGAGATTGTATTTGAAACAGGAGGTTTTGTGGAAAAACCCTTTTGTGCTTCTTTGTGCCTCCATTGTTGTTTACCCACTGGTTTGTTTTGCATTGTCTTTCTCATTTCTGAGTAATTAGAAAAAAATTTGCTTCCCTTCCCTGCATCGATAATACGCGTCACGTCTGACCATATACTGGCGTTGTCCTATCTAATGACGCCCAGAGTAGCCATGAAATCCTTGAGATTGTTGTTTTTGCCCTTCATTTTTGAAAAAGTAACGTTACCATAGCCTGGTGATCTCAATGCAAAGGCCATTTTTTCATCTATTGATAGCACACTATTAAGGTTGATCTTTATTGATTCATACTCCTGAACAATTATGACTAGCATAATAGAAGTTATTTTTTCTTCATTACAACTAATATTTGTTAAATTTTGATCAACAAATGATTTTTTCTAGATAGCTTTTGTAGTTTGATTAGTTGATTTTGAGTTCTATATCAATAAAATAAAATAATTCTTTAATAATTCTAAAATCAAACAAAATAATTTTAAATTAAATATAATACTTGAAAAATAACTTACATTATAAATTTGTGGAACTTGAACACTATTATAAAAATATGAAAACATTATATTTTAGTACTGGCATGAAAATGTTCAAGATGTGTAATTGTTGTCCAAGCTTCAATTGATTATTTGCATGTCCATTGTTTAGTACTGATTCACAACCTTGGCTCCACAATGTTTCAATATGTTGATGTATAAAATATATAATCCATTACAAAAAAAAAATGAAAATATTATAATTGACAAAAATATTATAAAAAGTAAAAAAATGTACTATGCCTAATTTGACTACATTAGATGTTATCTATCATTAATAGTTTTTTACCTAAACTAATTTTAATAATAATAGTTAACCATATGTCTAAGTTTATAATAAGGATAATTGTTGGTAATTTGTTTCTATTACTTTCTTCATGTTACATATATGTTTCTAGTAGTTATGAAGTTGTCAAAGTTGTCATTCAAAGTATATCACTATTTATCTTTTACTGTTGATATGTAAATTGTTATTTAATGTTAATGTCCATAAATAACTAAGCATTCATTAAGTTAGTTCTTGTAACAAATTGCTCATAAAGAGTTGTAATATTCTCATTATTACTCATAAAAATCTATATTTTATTGTCACTTGTAATTATTACTTGCACAATTGTATTTCTAAACTTCTTTTACACATAAAACATGCCTATATTAATGATGGTTACCACTAATTCATCTTCTTATGTTTTTTTTTTCTACACCCTTTATACCCCATGAAATTTCATAACTAAATTCAAAAACCAAAAATCCATAAAATAAAATAATTTCATGGCAATAATAACCAAAGAACGTCAAATATATGATTAAACTGATTTTAGGGTATATTTTTCTCTACTAAGCATTTACATAATTAGGCTAAATAAAGCATTTTATTTTCTATCATTTTTTACAAGTTAAAAAAGACCATTTGAAGTAAAAGAATTGTTACAATAGCCTCTTTCAAGATAACACATATTTATTCTAATGAACAAACTCAAATTCAACTATATTACTCCCAATTGTTATGTTACTATCAATTATCAAACTTGAGTCAATGCCAAACATAACAACTATAATATTTTTCTAATGAACTCAACTTCAACTATGTTGCTCTCAATTGTTATGCTGCTATCAATCAAACTTGGGTCAAGGCCAAACATAACAAATATAATATTCATTTGTAAAAATATTGTCGATCTCAAAATGTAAATACTATACCTCTAAATCATTGTCATGACTCTTCTATTGACTACATAACAAATATTTTTAGTGCAATATGTTAATTTCTATAACCCAACAACAGAATAATTGCTCAATAAATTCACATAAAGAAATCTGATTTATAACAATTAATACAACTGGGTTAATTAATAGCTAATAACAACGAAAGAAAAAATAACAAGAAATCAATCACAAATAGAAAATAACACAGTTATACCCAAGAAACCCCAAAATGGGGAAAAACTTGCAAATGTTGGATCTTTTATTCAACCTAACAGCAAACTTTTCTTTCGAAAATACAATACAAGTGTGTTAAACAATCTTACATAAATAGAGCCTAGCTGCTTTACTTAGCGTGCAAGAAAAAAAACTTTCCTTGCATTCTTTGGCTTTAAATCACACATAAAA
The DNA here is from genome assembly GCA_007115665.2 of Sequoiadendron giganteum. Lineage (NCBI taxonomy): Eukaryota > Viridiplantae > Streptophyta > Pinopsida > Cupressales > Cupressaceae > Sequoiadendron > Sequoiadendron giganteum. The sequence continues at coordinate 405,345,258 of CM021107.1, read as the reverse complement.
TCACTCTTGGTTTTATCCCAACCTCACAAACTCGAAAACATTTTATTAAAGAATAAAAAATTGTTGTTGTTGAAAATACAATTCGAGTTGCTTTAAAGCAACTCCACATCTCACCTTTCGAGCTACAAAAATCAACACTCCCTCTTAGCAAGGAAGGTGTTATGCACAACACCCAACTTATCCTTGAAGAATTCAAACTTACTCTTCATCAAGGCCTTGGTCAAGATATCTGTTATTTGTTCATCTGTAGGAATGTACTGGAGCTTCATTGTCCCCTTCTCCACACAATCTCTGATCAAGTGGTACTTGATCTCAATGTGCTTTGACTTGTCATGAAACACTAGATTCTCGGAGAGTTTGATACAACTTTGATTATCACAGTAAATGACTATAGGATCTAGCTCCTTATCAAAGAACTTAGCTAAAATTTTCTGAAGCCAAATAGCCTCACATGTAGCCATACTAGCTGCCATATACTCGGCCTCTGCAAAACTCAGGGAAATTGACTTCTATTTCTTGTTGTACCAAGAGACTGCTACAATCCCAAACTGAAACTGCACCCTAAAGTGCTCTTTCGATCAACTGTACTACCTGCCCAATCTGCATCGGTAAACCCATTGAGCTCCACTCCATCCTGCTAAACATACTTTAGCCCATAATCAACTGTGCCTCAAAGATATCTCAAAACATGCTCTGTAGCTATCTAGTGCACATGTTTAGGTTCCACCATAAACTGACTAAGTGAGTTCACTACAAAACAAATGTCTGGCCTGGTGTTGACTAGATACATAAGAGAGCCTATCAACTGTTTGTATAAAGTCAGGTCTACGGCCTCTGATCTAGAAACATCAATCTTCTTTCACTTGGTCACAAGTGGCGTAGACATGGGCTTACAGTTCTCCATCCTGAATCACTTCAAGATATTAAGTAAGTACTTCCCTTGTCCAAGAAATATTTCTCGCTTTTTCTACCACAACTCCAATCCCAGAAAGTAGTGCATGAACCCCAAGTCCTTCATCTCAAATTCTCTTGCAAGATCCTGCTTACAATGTGTTATTAGCTCCTCTGACCCGGTGAGAAACAAGTCACCAACATACAACACCAATATGAGAAGTTTGCCCTTCACCTAAACAAAGTACAAGTTCGGATCTGCCTCACTCTTTATGAAGCCCACGCTCTGCAAGTAGTTGTCAATACATGAATACCATGCCCTGGGAGGCTACTTGAGTCCATACAATCCTCTTTCAACCTGCATACATGAGAATCCCTCCCATGTGCTTCAAATCCTTATGGTTCTATGTAAATCTCTTCCTCAATCACTCCATTGAGGAAGGTCGTCTTTACATCCATCTGGTGAATCCTCCAACCCATTTGTGCTGCTATAGAAATGATAGCTCTTATGGATGACTACCTAGCTACCGGAGTGAAAGTCTTATCATAGTCGATCCCTTCCTTCTGAGAAAATCCCTTAGCCACAAACCGGGCTTTGAGCTTTTCCACACTACCATCTGCAACATGCTTAATCTTATACAGCCATCTCAAGCCCACCACAAACTTATCTTCTGGTCGTGGTACTACCTCCCACACACTATTCTTCATGATGGAAGAATACTCTTCCACCATGGCATCTCTCCACACTTGGTGCTTGGATGCCTCCTGAAAGCTGGAAGGCTCTACTTCAATTAATTCACTCATAAGAGCCACATAGTCATAATAACATTTGGGAGCCTTTCTTTGTCTAACTAAATCTTAAGGATCACCTGCATATTCTTGAGCCTCTCTTAATGTCTACTCAGCTGCCCTATTTCTCCTCTTCTCGATAATAGGAAATCGAGGCTGAGGAATTATTTGTTCCTCCTTCTACTCGGCCTGCTTTCTTTGCTCTTCAACTTGCGTGACTGAAGTTTGAGGAATTTGTGTTGCCTCAACTGTAGTTGACTGCTCCTCCTCATTCATCAAGTTGTTAGACTTTTGAAGAGCCCTTTCTTCCTCGAACTTTACATCTCTACGAACCGCTGTTTTTCTGAGAGTAGGAATGTAAACTTGATAAGCCTTAGAAGTTTCATTATACCCAACAAGGATACCCTTCTTTGTAGTAGGTTCCAACTTGGTTCTCTTCTCAACAGGAATGTGACAATACACAAGACATCCAAAGATGCAAATGTGCCCCAAATCTGGTTTCTTACCAATGAATGCCTTTTTTGGAGTCAACTTGCCAAACACTTTGTGAGGGCTCCTATTCTGCAAATACACAGTTGTATTGCAAGCTTCTTCCCATAAGAACCAACGCAGATCTTGATCATGAAGCATGGCCTTGGCTGCTCCAACTATAGCCCTGTTTTTCCACTCAGCAACCCCATTTTGTAGAGGGTTGTATGGAACTATCAATTCTTTCTTGATACCTTCCTGAGCACATAAATCTTTGAAGGCATTCGAGGTATACTCGCCTCCATTATCTAACCTCAGTATCTTGATGTTCCTCCTTGTTTGGTTCTCCACGAGAGCCTTGAACTCTTTGAACCTATTGAAGACCTCATCTTTATTCTTCATGAAATATATCCACGTCTTCCTAGATAGATCATCAACAAAAGTAACATAATACTCATATCCATTCAAGGATGTTGTTGACATGGGCCCACACACATATGAGTGTACAAGATCCAAAATCCCTTCGGATCTAGTATCGCTACTTGGAAAACTGGTCTTGGCATATTTCCCAAGTGCACAGCCTTTGCACACCTCATGCTTTTATGTCTTCATCTCAGGCAGCCCCGTCACTATTTCCTTGAGAATATTAAGTGCTCCATGGTGAAGGTAAGCCATCCTCCTGTGTCACTATTCTCCTAGCCCACTACAGCTACTTATCAATGCATGTGCTAGCTCAAACTGCAATCGAAACAATCTGCCATGCCTGACTCCAATCACTTTTGCAACATTGGAATCCTTGGGACAACTAGACTTTTCCCCTCTCAAAGGTCACGATGTAACCCTTGTCTTCCAAAGTAGAAACTGAAATTAAATTCTTTGTCATGCCAAGGACATACAACACGTCCTCCACCAACAAAGGTTTGTCAGACTCCCTCTGAAACCCCCTCTCAAAGGTCACGATGTAACCCTTGTCTTCCAAAGTAGAAACTGAGATTAAATTATGTCATTCCAGGGACATACGACACGTCCTCCACCAACAGAGGTTTGCCAGACTCCCTTTGAAACTTGATTGTGCCAAAACCAATTGCATGGTGCTTGGCATTGTCTTCTAGCTCAATATAGAAATCCAACTTCTTCTCCTCCAACTTGGAGAAACATTCTTTGACTCTCATCATGTGGCAAGAAGCCCCACTGTCAATATATCATACCCTGTTGGCAATTGAACTTGAGAGACAGGCAATGAGTGAAAACTCATTCTCAAATTGTGATGCAAACTTGTCCACCTCTGTTATAGCAGCAACTTGCTTCTTCTCCTTGTCCTTATTTTTCTTATTTGGGCATTAACTGACATAGCGACCCATCCAATGGCAACAAAAACATTTTATCTTGCTCAGATCTTTCTTCTTCCCACTCTCTAAAGAAGAACCTTCCATTTTCCCTTTTATTAAACTTTTGCTTACCCTCGCTTGCAAGAGAAAGATTTTCTTCATCTTGACCCTTCTTCGTCTAATGAGCACCTTCACGAATCTCCTCTTGAAAAAAATTATCCCAAAGCCTCACCCAATCAAGTAGCCGATCTCTTCTGACAACACACTTGACAAACACTTCCCAGTGCTTCGAAAAACCATTCAAGGCTATACGCACCAACTTATCTTCATCAATCGTCTCTCCGATAGTAGCCTGCTCATCCCCGACCTGTGTCAGCTTGGACAAGTAAGAGGTCACACTCTCGCCTTTGGACATCTTGGTATTATGCAATTTGTCCTTGAGCATCATCTTACAACTCTAATAGTCGCTTTGATAAAGTCTTGTGAGCGTATCCCACATCTCCTTGGCAGTGTCTTTCTCGATAAATGAGATTAAATGATCTCTTACTCCATCCAGGATAATCTTTGAGCCTTGGCCTCTTTGACTTCATGTGAATCTAAAGCAAAGGATCATTTGTTGGTGGTGTCACTTTTGTACTAGAATAGATACACAACCTGTTCTCCTTGAGAACAAAGGTAATTTGAACCTTCCACTACAAGAAGTTAGATGCACCCTCAAGCCTGTCCTCGTATCGAACACTGGTTGTCATAGCCACACAAAAAAATTTGGAGACGAAAAATGTGAAACTTTTTTTCTCAAAATTTGTGTCACAAATCTTGGCTTCGTATTCAAAATTTAGAGCTCTAATACCATGTTAATTTCTATAACCTAGCAACAAATTAAATGCTCAATAAATTCATAGAAAGAAATTTGATTTATAACAATTAATACAACTGGGTTAATTAATAGCTAATAACAACGGAAACAAAAATAACAAGAAGCCAATCACAAATAGTCAATAACACAGATATACCCAAGAAACCCCAAAATGGGAAAAAACTTGCAAATGTTGGATCTTTTATTCAGCCTAATAGCAAAATTTTCTTTTGAAAATACAAGTTTGCTACAACAATCTTACATATATAGAGCCTAGTTGTTTTACTTAGCGTGCAAGAAAAGAAACTTTCCTTGAATTCTTTGGCTTTAAATCACATAAAATCACTCTTGGTTTTATCCCAACCTCACAAACTCGAAAACATTCTATTAAAGAATAAAAAACTGTTGTTGAAAATCCAACTCGAGTTGCTTTAAAGCAACTCCACATCCCACCTTTTGAGCTACAAAAATCAACACAATACCACAAATTTAGATACTTGCCACTACATGACTACAATATATATGCCTTACAAGAATCTGTTATTTCAAACTATTATTTCACCTTCCCTAAATTGATATGCCATGATACGCGTATCAATTACAAATACCATGATTGCAATTCTAAAAAGACAAATACTCCCACATGAAAATAGTCCCTAGGCTAAAACTAGGTAATAGGCCCTCCTACACTATGAGCGAGTCGCCCATATTCCATGTTCTCTTTTGAAAAAACATCCTTCTTGCTGCTAAATTACTGGTAAAGTTCATATTTTCCCCATGGCCAAGGGGTTTTTTGTTGCTAAATTTGACATTGATCTGGATAGAAACAAAATCTTATGTAATCACTTTTTTAGCTGGGAGGACAAATTTATGTTGATGATCAAGCCTTGGCATGCTGATTTCAACCCCTCTTCTAAAACTTTCAATAAAATCTCGATTTGGGTTCGGCTTCCAAATCTGTCACTCCATTTATGAACTGACTCCCTTTTAAAAGAAGTGGGTGAGGCTCTTGGTGATTTTTTGTTGGTGGATGATGCATTTTCTGATATATTTCACTCTACCTTTGCCCACATATTGGTTTAAATGGATATTTCAAAAGGGTTGCCTGTCAAAATCTTACTTAAAACTTCTAAGAGTTCTTGGGTCCAAGCTTTGGACTATGAAGGGATTCTCTTTCAATGTAGAAGATGTTTCAAGACTAGTCATGCTATTGCACAATGTGGTTTTGAGAAAAAAACCATGAAGGCTCCATGGTGGAAAGATGCTTCTCCGCAGCACTATACGATTGTTAAGAAAGTTGAGCAACCAAGGAGTTTTTTTGAGGTGGTTGCTCAAGAATCACAGGGCCTTGAGGCTTCCTCTTCGGTTGTCTCTAATGGCGGGATTGCTAATGTTTTGCAAGACAACAATGTTGTGACCCCTTTTGAGATTGAGAGTGGGCCTTTGGCTGCCACTTCTGGTGACAGTGCTCCGACTTTCATTTCGGGTGGCTCTCCTGATTTGGCCACGCCTGCTAAGAGGAATACATATCAAATCTCTAAGATAGCGATTGTTGGCTTTCCTCTTCAGGATAATAGTGTGTTGGCTTGGCTTGATCAGGAAACGCAAGTAGAATAGGGTTGGATCACTGTAAAGGGCAAAAAAGATAAGTCCTTTAAACCTCTTTTTGACATGACTCTCTGCTCCCACAAAAGTAATTCAAAATATAAATCTTGATGGTTCTTGTTAGGGGGTTGGTTTTTGGCCAGTTGATGGTTGTTTTCCAGCTTTGTAGTCAGTTGTGGCTCTTGGCCTTGGTGGCCTTTTTATCATTGGTTGTCTGTGCTTTCATGTCTTTTAGTTTTGACAACTTTCTAGTTGGGGGTTCCAGATCCTTGCAAAATTTGCGTGTAAAGGGTTTCGGGGCCCCTTCAAAACCTGTTTTTATTCTAATCAAAACAACCTTCTTGCTGCCATGGCAACATGGTCTTGGGTCTTTACTTTTGCCCTCGCAGTTCCTACACCCCAACTTCAAGTCTGTAAGTAGATTATTGTTTTTGGGAGTTTTTGGGAGGTTATATCGAGCGGAGACAAAGACCGTGAATAGAAAGAAGAGTAGGGCAAGCAATGCGCTTATTTTCATGCGTATCAAACTTCCCATATTTGAAACGCTGAGAGCCTTCACTAAACCAAATGCAAAGTAAAATCTATACGTTCAATAGGTGAAGATTAAGATGGAACCTATTTATAGAGTAAAGCACCAACTAAAATGGAGAGAAAAATTATGGTAATTTATTATAGTATGGTAATTTCTTAGTGGGGTGCACTGAAAACGCACGCCCATTAACAACAATGGTTGCGTCCACTTTCACTCCATTTCTAATAGAGAATAAATATTTCTCCCTTGTGTGTAAAATTGCAACATATTTTCCACAATAAATAACTTTTTGTTCTAGGTGAGCCGAAAGCTTCAACTCACAAGTATGGGGATGTGGTGTCATCATTACGCAGTGTCTATCATAACGCCACCATGGGTACCATGCCCCTCTCCCATCCAAGATCACTATGTAATGTACCACATTTATCAAAATACCAATGGTTCGGTAAAGAACTAGTTCACATCAATTTAGGTGAAATCAAAAGGGATGTTATTGTACTTAGAACTAGTGAAAACAAAATGGCATTACATTGAGATTTTAAATGTGGGCTCTTTGAATAACTTGTTTGAAGAAGAAAGGATATCAAAAATTGTAAATAACTTGATCAAGATACACAACAAAAAATCCAAGTTGCAAAAAGAACAAGAGATCAAGTAGGCATGGTGTTGCAATTTGTTTGTTGTAGACTATTGTGCTTATTCCTCTTGTTGACTATCCATGGGTCCCATAGGTTGTTTAACCTTATGGATGTTATTAAACATATTCATTCATGCATGTTTGTTTTGGGTTGTTGTGCTTATTCCTCTTGTTGACTATTTGTGGGTGACTATTTGTGTGTCCCATACGTTGTTTGACCTTATGGATGTTAATAAAAATATTCATTCATGCATGTTTGTTTTGGACTGTTGTGCTTATTCTCTTGTTGACTATTTGTGGGTCCCATAGGTTGTTTGACCTTATGGATGTTATTAAAAATATTCATTCATTTAAGCAAAAGTTGTCTAGGAGAAAACTTAAAAGTTAAAAAGTACAATAAAGAAGGCATTTACAAAAGGTTATGTAGAGTAGTAAACTAAACTAGCATATCTATCTTTAGAAAAATCTATATAAAATATGTTGAGATATCATTCTCAAGGTGCATATTTGATTGAATTGGAAGTGTCAAGAGATATATTTCTTGAGATGTATATTTATTTAATCAATTTAAGTATAATCTTAATTTGATATTTTGAAACTGTAAACCTTGATTCCCCTTCATTTATGAGATCACAAGAGCTATCATCAATTGCTCTATTTAATTGAAGGTCAAGGGTTTAATCTCAATCTAAAGGCAAGGTTTTCCTAAGCTCAACCCTACATCAATAAACAATTTTCTTAAATTATAAAGTTAAAGATTGAAGAGTGACTTTTTTTACAATGTGACTATATCAAATGGAGGTGAGATTTTTTGTATTTCATTTTAGTTTCATTATTATCAATGTCAATCATGAATAGGAGTCATGAATAAAGAGGATAGGGTTTGCAATGGAAAGACATTCATAGATCCTTCTCATTGCAAAAATCAGCTAAAACACAATCCCATCATCATCCTTTTAAAATATCACAACATTCAATAAAATTAAAACATAATCTTATTTTGAAGAAATTAATTAACATTAAATTAAACTAAAAAGAAATAACAAACAATTGTTGCCACTAATTCATTAAACAAAAACCTACAAAATATAAATATAAATAACACAAACCACAAAACAATATTCACGTGGAATTAAAATGAATTTTGCATAGTGTAAATATGAACCCCAAGTTCAATTCAATATTTAATCTTTAATTATTAATTTTGAATATAATTCAATATAGACATATCTTCATGTAACATGCACAACCTATTAAAAGAGGTCAAAACAACTTACAAATCCAAGATCATGAATAAATAAAACAATTTAATTGTAAGTGTCGATAGTGTTGATGATCCTACTTTCTCAAACTCTATATGCATAGATCAAAATTGAATGAACTTCCCCAATTAAACATAAGACAAAATCATTAATTATAGTTCTAGTATGGAAACCTCATCCTTTCAAGATTGGGACCCTTTGTAGGAAACACATGAACGAATAAAGCAAATGTTATTAAGACTCGACCATTGAGTAATGCACTCATCATGATGGAGATGCTCACAAGGTAGTTTTCCCACTTTTGATCCTAAAGCAATCCTCTTTTGACATACAAAACACCTCAAATCATCCACTTCCACATTCATTGTGGTTAAATTCTATATAACCCACGAAGGAGGGGTTTCATCATAGTCATCATAATTCAAAAACCAAAAATCCATAAAATAAAATAACTCTATGACAATAATAACCAAAGAATGTCAAGTATAATTGGCCACCTCATGACTAAACTAATATCAAATTATATTTTGCTTTACTAGAGCATTTACATAATTAAACAAAATAGACAATTTTGTTTTCCATCATTTTTGTCAAATTAAAAATGACTAGGGGAGAAAACCCGAGCATGTTTCAATAGTTGTGATAGTAGTTGTTTATATAATGCCCAATCTTTTTATCAATATTGGACCAATGGTTGTGACATTAAAGTTGTTAGTGTTGATGATGACTACCCATAATTAAACAAAATGTATTCCTTTGATCTAAAAAGCAACCAATCATGTGACTCCACATCAACACTCCATAAAACAAATGCACAAGTATTGGTCTCACTTCTTTTGGGGGCCTTTTTGGACACCTTGACAAAAAGCATGCTGATGTGGCATCATATTTGATGATATGGCCTTGAAACCTTAGTTACAAGCAGGGGACTTGCCAAGTAAGCTGCTGTAAAAAATTGGGAGTGATATGAAATTTCCATGTAGGATGATTAAAAGCATGAAATTAGGGTGCACAACCATTGAGTCCTCTCCCCTATTTGAAGTAAATGAATTTGTTGCAATAGCCCATTTCAAGGTAACAAATCTTTCAACGTAACAAATCTTTATTCTAATGAACAAATTCAACTTCAACTATGTTGCTCACACTTGTTATGCTACTATTAATCAAACTTGGGTTAACATAAAACATAAAAACTATAATAATCATTTGTAGAAAAATTGCTAATCACAAACTCAAACTGTAAATCATAGTCATGACTCTTTTATCAACTACACAATAAATACTTTTATTATAATACTATAAATGTAGATACTCTCACTGCATAAATAAAATTTGCATGAACCTATTATGACATTCTACTATCCATCTGCATATGCCATAATTCAACTATAACTAACCAACAAGTGTTATTACTAGCACTTGAACCTATAGGAGATTCAAGGAAAACGCCGATAAGAAAGCAAAGGTAAAAAAATAATGAATTTGAACATTACATAATCCAGTATATTTATATACAAATTTATGTTATTACATTATATAGTTGTTGTGGATGTCTTTATTGTTTTGAAACAAGCATCTCCCTTCTCTTTTCTAACCAGATGTTTATTCTTTTCAATGTAAACAGCTCACGACTTCCATGGTTTGTGACCAGAAAAATAATATTGTATCCTTATACATAGATTGCCCTTGAATTCAAAATTGATTTACCTTATTTATGCACCACATCTATTGTCTAATTTATATTACTATTTATCTGCAATAAAAACAAATAAAAACCTCAATAACATACAACTCCCTGAAAATGCCCTCTGTAAAATCTTTCTAACCATATATACCGTGCCTCCATTTTCTAAGAGGCGCATATCTCAGTTATTCAACCACACAGAATTCGTGTCTGTCTCAAATTTTGTTTTATACATTCGCAAGTGAACTGTTCTGTTCCCTAGATAATTTTTGACATGGTCAAGATGAATATCTGATTGGGCAGAAACTATGAAGGTATTGAAATGACCTTCAATACAATTTAAAATGCTGTTAGGTTGTACTTATCTTTGCACATTTTTAAATCATTAGTTAACATGCAATTAAACTGCTATCTTCCCTTGATAATTTCTGCTGTTTTTGTAGTATTTCAAATTGGATGCTCTTCAGTTATATTTAAGTTTGTGACTTGACTTTATAATTGAAAAAAGTTCACAAAATTATTGGGGATCTCCACTTTTACAATGGACAATTAATAGAATGAACCTCATCCATGGCTTCTAAAATTTGAATAGAGATGATAACTTTTGGTCGATTAATCCCCAAACCAAATTACAAAATGAGAGCTAAGATAGGGAAACGTACCAGTAGCCGTCACGGCTAACTTCGCGCATTCGTGCAGAGTGGAAAATAGGTCAGATTTCAAAAAAAAAATTGGGCTTCTTCATAAGCGAGTTAAGACCTCAAAAAGAAAAAATTGGCTTCTGGGTTATTTAAAACGCGCCTTGTGGAACCCGTAAAGCGAAAGGTGTTCAAAAAGGGTGTTTTAAAACCGTCATCCCATACATCTTTACCACTTTGCCAGTACCCGTTCATTAGACAAACAATAAAAAACCACAAAAAATTAAAGTGTTCTAAATAGTTAAAAAGGTGTTTTCAATAGTTTTCAATGTGTTTTAATTTTTTTTGTCAACTACACATTCAGTAGTGAACATATATTGGTGTAATTTGTAAATTTTTGTTGGCATAATTAAAACAATGTAATGACTAAAATGTAAACGGTTATTGGGGGGTCAGGTGAACAAGAAGTAAACGGGTATTGGATCATGGGCGGCAATTGGGTCTTTTCCCCTATTACACTCAAATTAAAATCTCCAAACTGAATTACAATATGTAAAGGGCAATGCGGATACAAATTTACAAGGTTACAGTTATAGTAAAGAAGTTAAGAAATTTACCAAAAACAACTTATTTTTGGTGCCCATTTTTAGTAGCTTCTGGAAATACAGACTTGTTACCTTAGAGTTTCCCATTTTCTTCAATATTGTCAAGGGGTGGCACTATTCTCTCCCAAAACCAGTGTTTTCTCCATTGAATAATCATCTCTTCAATGGGCACACCTTGGTTTTTGGCAAGAGGAAGTATACAAAGACAGTAAGAATAAAGATCCAACCTGCAAAGAATAAGAAAATCCCAAGGCATAAGTTCAGAAATTGCACCTTTTCACCTTGTGCACATTCACACTAAGCGCAAGTGGAGACAAATCAAACAACCTTGGGATGAGCTTGCCAAGTGTTCAGTCGAAAGAAATGATCAAGGTAGCTCCAGTCTTAGTTTTCTTTGTTAGAATCTCAGATCAAGTTGGATTAAATTATCCAATCTCTGGAAATAATTCAATTTCAAAAATAACACTATTCCTACACATTGTGAACTTGCCACCACACAGACAAAAGTAAGGACCAGATGCCATGCTAAATTTCCTGACTACTAGTTAATTTGGCACGAATTTAATGAATTACCTGAGGTAAGTGCACATAATCATAGCAACTCAGGTTTAAGCTTTCATGGTTTAATTTTATGTTACATTGGGCTTTTAAGTTATCGAATCCTAGAAATAGTACAATTCTGAAGGCATAATAAGACTCACTGCTTCTTCTCATTATTTACTGAAACACCGGAAATGGTTCACATCTAAAGGCATAAGAGTTCAGAAATAGCACATATTTTTTTTCATTGTGTATTATCGGAAATAATAAAACTTGTGAGGAGCTACTCCCATAGCCAACTATAAACTAAACTAAATTCCCTAACTACTATCTAATGGCACATGAGATTACTCAAATTTAGCTCAATGCAATCACACAGTTTTCCTTCCAATGGAGGAGCATTCTAATATTCATTGTCAATGCAAATTGAATGTAAAGTATAATAAAAAAAAGTAGTAAAGATGCATTAACGAAGAACATGATTTGTTCATGGAAATGAATATTGTATCTAGGAAATATAGCAATGTAAGGAGGAAATCCAAAGGCCTTAGCTACGGACTAAAAGATGATGAATGGGGAGTGCAAGTCCAGGGAGCGATTGGTAGAGTATACCTGTCATGAATTGAATGTGAGTAGATCATCAAACATTCTTTGATTCCATCAAATTTAAAGTTATTATCTACTCACCAAGATTAGCAAAATTCTGGTCTAGTTCAATGTGTAAAGGAAAATGCAGAGGTATTACGAGTCCTACATTGAGTGATAGTGATGATGAAAACAGGAAGGGTTCCTATATGATTTTTTGGTTGAAGAACATAAATACAGAAGGATATTGTAAGTTCTGACTAGAACTGTTAAGGAAAGCGACGTAGTTATTAGTATCCCTTATGAAGTTAATTTTACAAAGAAAGTTGAGCAAGACATACTGCAATTTAGTGCAAATAAATATTTTAGAAAGGAAGCGACAATTAAAGCATAAGGGAAATCAGTTAGACTGGTAGTGAGTAAATTGGAAACTAACTTTTCTCCAACAAATGCTCTATTAGATCTACTAAAGACCTTATAAAACTTAAAACAAAGAAGCTTGAGTGCTAAAGAATATACTAAAGAGCATTAAAAGTTTTCTCTTACGGTGGGTTTAGAATAGAATAGGAGGAAAAGAAATAGTACCTCTTCCAGAGGTAGAAATTAAGGAAGTGGATGATGCAAACATTACAATGATGCAAAATCAGAGGACAACTCAGGATGTAATTGTAGAAGTATATCTGATAATCATCAAAGAAGTCAAGGTAGATATGGAAGAGTTAGTGAAGGAGCATCCAAATGAATCATGTTTACTAAGTATAAAATAAAGTTAAATGCACACTATTATTTCCAGAAGCTTTTTACTCGATCTCATGAGCTGTGGAAACCTCAGGTTCAACAATTTATGACTTCATAAATTGTTGTATTGCTTCACATCGTGTACTCAAACCTTGGAAACAGTTCAACTTTTTATGAATGAGACATCAGATATTGCACTTTCTCTTCTCTTATATACTGTCAATAATGTTGGAAATTGTGAATACCTGCTCATGAAGGTAAGTATCCAAAATCAATTTCCATACAACTACTTAATTTCAGTCAAGATTACTCAAATTTAGCTACATGTGATCGAGAGAGCTTGGATTTTAGTGATTAGGCTGTCTGTCCTATCTGGCATAACATTACCCAAAGTTCAAATCCTACAAATAGTTCAATTCTAAGGGAATAAGGCTTGAGGTATTGCATCATTTCTTCTCATGCTGTAACGGAAAACTGGAAATAGTTCAATTTTAAAGGGATATAACTTTAGAAATTGAATCATTTCTTCTCAAAGTGTACTGAAACACAGTAAATATTTCAATTTTAATGGCATGTGACATAAGAAATTGCACTGTTTCTTCACATCATGTACTGGCTGTAACACTGCCAATTGTGCAGACCTGCCATCACCGTCACAGGCAACTATATGCTAAGCTAAATTTGCAAACTACTACTTCGTAGGACACAAGATTGCAGAAATTTAGCTCCAACGGATGTTCAATTGTGATTACGAGACAAAGCACTGCATGAGACAATTTTCTATTCATTAATGGCGACAGATTTCGATCATTTTAACAGAGAAGCTACAGAATCAGGGTATACATGGCTATTTTTGCATCCATAGATTAGATTGTGAGTATGAAACAAAGCACTACATAAGCCCAATATTATCATGACAGAGGACTGCCTGGCTGTGCTCGGCCGACTGAAATGACCCAAAATCCCGACAATGAATGGACAGAATCTGCAAGATAAATATGATGAAACCCTACCGATGGCACGAATTTTATAAAAATGAGACGAACCAAAAACAATCTCCCTACAACTGCTACTTCAATCTATTCACTTTCTTGTTGATAAATATATGCATAGTTTAATATGCAATCCTAAACGGCTGCAAACAAACCACAAGTTGAAGCTCTGCATTAGGTTCGCCTAGGGTTTTCCTGTGACTTATAAATAAATACTATGTAGCTTGAGTAATAAACAAAAAAACCTTAGATTTGCCTACATGTAGCGGGTTTCTACCTCTCTTGGACGACATTCTTGTAGGTTATTTCTATAATTTGGAATTCTGCAACAGCCTTGAATCCCTTCCTACCTGTACCGCCATACTCCTCCAATAGTCAAGCCGCAAAATAGCGATGTGGGGATCTTGCAAACTGGAAAGAAGCCATATTCTTTCCTCCTTCACTGCGCCGCCATGCCTGCAACCAAAAAGGCATCCTCATTTTCCAGCAAACCCTCTTCAATCTATTCACAATAAACGAAGAGTAGATGTAAGATCTAAAATTATCGGGGTTGTAAACCTTTAGATTTTTGAGCTCGACACAGATTTGATTTGATTTTTCACAGCTGTGAGATCTGAAGTGAAGTGGTGAAATGCATTTACTGAAAAGATTTGATTTGATTTTTCACAGCTGTAAGATGTGATGTGAAGCGGTGAAATGCATTTACTGCAAAGATAACAATCCTTATCTGTTGGACTGTTTCACGGCAGGTTTACAGTGATCTCAAGACTATTTGACAGCGAGTATCAGGTGTATTGCAGGTGCGTGAGACAGGTTTGCAGGTGGATTGTGGACTGGGAAGTCCAAAAGTAAAGCCTATCAACTAATTACAATTTTAAAAAGACAAATACTCACGACAAATAGTCCCTACAGGAGACTAGGAAGCAGGCCCTTCTACATTATGAGCAAGACGCCCATATTCCCTGTAGAAAACAGCCTTATTGCTGAGCCGGCGACCATTGCTGGGCGGGCTGCATCTTGGGTCATTACCTCCGCCATTGCTGAGCGGGCGGCATCTTGGGTCATCACCTCCGCCACTGCAGTTCGGGCGGCAACCTGAACCTGACGCCTTCATGTCTGTAGGCAGATTATTGTTTTTGTGAGGATGTGGGAGTTTATATCGAGCAGAGACAGAGACCGTGAATAGAAAGAAGAGCACGACAAGCAGTGTGCTTATTTTCATGCTCATCAAACTCCCCATATTAAAAAAGGTGAGGAAGATGAAGATTCAGATGAAACCCATTAATAATCACCAACCAAAATAGACTGAAATTTGATGGCGGTAATTTATTATAAGAATAGTATCGTAATTTTTAGTGGGGCGCACTGAAAACGCAGGCCGCTCACAGGAATGGTTGCTTCCAGTTTCACTCCGTTTCGGATAGAGAATAAATTTCTCTCCCTTGCGTGTAAAGTTGCGACGGATTTTCCACAATAAATATCTTTTTCTTTTGGGTGCGCCAAAAAGCCAAGTCACGGGCGTGGTATCATCAATAACGCCACCGTCCGTAGGGGTCTTCGGTAGGGGAGAAGACCCAGAGTGTCTGTCAGAGTTAATTTCGAGCAACCATAGAATGTGAACCGTATGTTGAATCGGAAAAAAAATTTATGAGTTTTTTTCGTCTATAAGTTAAGAGCTTATAACTAAGTTTATGGCTTTTGGGTAATTCGTTAGAGTGCGGGAGCATTGGATATGCGCAAAGTGGTCAAAAAAACACTTTTTAGAGGTGTCGTCCGCTCCCCGCCACTTAAACTCACCAATAAAAATTTTAAAAAACACTTAAATATGTGACTAATAATATTTTTTAAAAATTATTCTATCATCCAAATCCGTTCAAAAGTCAATGGGTCTAATTCACGTTGGCACCTTCAAAAATCAATTTCCTACCCATTAAAAATCACTCCTACATATTGATCTTCTTACTTTAGCACTGGACACCAAACACATTACACTCCAATTAATCTTCATTTCGGATCCGATTTAAGCATATGACTAATGTTTTTTTCGATGGGCACCCCATTATTTACCATCATTTAACCACTCTCGTTCTGTTGAAGGTGCTCACGGCGATGGAAGGTAGCGGCGACTGCACTCCACGGCTACGCACGCGCCCTCAGGTAACATCAAACATCATACCCGTTTGAAAATGCAAACAATGGTACTGGTTAATCATTCTCTTCTGCATCTTTCGTGACCCGTGAAGGGTTTATTCGATGTTTGAAAAATTATTATTGCTTGTTTATGAAATAAATCATGCCTCTTACGCGCATTTTCGCTGTGTGCTATTTGTTTTTGTTGGGACATGGTGCTCCTGTTTTACACATGGGTTTTTTTGGGGTTAAATGATTTCCTCTCCTAAATTTCCAGCGCGCTTTTAGGCTGGTAAAGTGGATTGTTTAATAATTTTGTCTACAGAAATGATTGGAGAATTTCGTGGGTTTCACCACATGTCTACCAAAAAAGACCATTTATGGTCTGCATTGAGCTTTTTACAAAAAACCCATAAATCGACAAATCCAATTTAGTTTACACCATTTTTGCGAAAACCCTTGCTTTATTTTTCCAAATACGGGTTCTTTTGGGGTTAAATGATTAAATACGACTTGGTAAAGTCTATTGTATCATCATATTGGCTCCATAAATGGTGAGGAATTTTGTGGGTTTTGACCACATGTCTGCAAAAAATGATTAACAGTCTCCATCGACCTTTTTACAAAAAACCCATGTCAATACGATCATAAATCGGCAAACCCAATTTAGTATACACTATTTTGGCAAAAACCCTTACTTTGTTTTTCCAAATTCGGGTTTTTTTTGGGGTTAAATGATTAAATACGACCTGGTAAAGTCGATTGTATCATGGTATTGCTTGCAAAAACGATGAGGGATTTTGTGGGTATTGACTACATGTCTGCAAAAAATGATTAATGGTCTCCATCGATCATTTTATAGAAAACCCATCTGAATACGACCATAAATCAGAGAACCCATCTTCTGCATCTTATTGAATTTGTAAAGGAATGTGTACAATATTATACCTATAAAACACACATTAAGCAGTGTCTTTCAAATTGTAAATGAATCTGCGCAATGTTTTATACATTCATTTACAAATTATGTGTTTGTTGTCTCTTGTTCATTGAGCAGATTGATATATATGTCTGTTTCCTTTAACTATCCTTTGAAAATGCAATCAATAGTACTGGTTAATCATTTCCTTCTGCATCTTTCATGACCCGTGAAGGGTTTATTCGATGATTGAAAAATTATTACTGCTTCTTTATGAAATATATCATTCCTCTTACACGCATTTTCAGGTTGGTACTTTATACATTATACCAACCGTTATTTTCATGAATTGTGCATTTAACATTTATATTTATGCAATGTCTTCTTACTTTCATCAATTGTGTATTTAACATTTATATTTATGCACTGTGTTTTTACTTTACTTTATAAGTAAATTAAGGGTTTTTTTGTTGTCTTTACAAGATGTGCAAAACGAATTCTCCTAAGTTTTGCAGCAATTTTTTTATATCGTTTACTATGTTACCTTTGGTTGTCCAATACAATAGACTAGCATTTGTCATTTTACATTATGTGTCCCTTGTTCATTCAGCAAATCGATATATATGTGTATCCTTTGCCTATCCTTTGGCAATGCAAATAATGGTAGTGGTAAATCATTTTTTTCTGCATCTTATTTAATTTGTAAACGAATGTGTACAATGTTATACCTATAAAACACACATTAAGCAGTGTCTTTCAAATTGTAAATGAATCTGTGCAATGTTTTATACATTCATTTACAAATTATGTGTCTGTTGTCTCTTGTACATTGAGCAAATTGATATATTTGTCTGTTTCCTTTAACTATCCTTTGAAAATGCAAACAATGGTACTGGTTAATCATGTTCTTTTGCATCTTTCATGACCCGTGAAAGGTTTATAATTATTCGATGATTGAAGAATTATTACTACTTGTTTATGAATTATATCATTCCTCTTACACTCATTTTCAGGTTGGTACTTTATACATTCTACTTATAGTTATTTTCATGAACTGTGCATTTAACATTTATATTTATGTAATGTCTTCTAACTTTCGTCAACTGTGCATTTAACATTTATATTTATGTACTGTCTTTTTACTTTACTTTATAAGTAAATGAAGGGTTCTTTGTTGACTTTACAAGATGTGCAAAACAAATTCTCCTAAGTTTTGCAGCAATTCTTTTATAGCGTTTACTATGTTTCCTTTCGTTGTCCAATACAACAGACTACCATTTGAATACGTTTTATTTGGCTGTCCAATACAACAGACTAACATTTGTCACATTTTGTGTCTCTTGTTCATTCAGCAAATCGATATATATGTGTGTATCATTTGCCTATCCTTTGGCAATGCAAACAATGGTACTGGTAAATCATTTTCTTCTGCATCTTATTGAATTTGTAAATGAATGTGTACAATGTTATACCTATAAAACACACATTAAGCAGTGTATTTCGAATTGTAAATGTTTTATACATTCATTTACAAATTATGTGTCTGTTGTCTCTTGTACATTGAGCAGATTGATATATATGTCTGTTTCCTTTAACTATCCTTTGAAAATGCAAACAATGGTACTGATTAATCATTTTCTTCTGCATCTTTCATGACCCGTGAAGGGTTTATAATTATTCAATGATTGAAAAATTATTACTGCTTGTTTATGAATTATATCATTCCTCTTACACTCATTTTCGTCGTGTGCTATTTGATTTTGTTGGGTCATGGTGCTATTATTTTTCTCCCACATTGTCTGTCCACGGTGTGAGGTAACAACAAACATCATTCTCCTTTCAAAGTGTATGTATGTATCGGCAAACCCATTTAGTATACACCATTTTTTGTGAAACCCCTTGCTTTGTTTTTTCAAACACTGATTTTTTTGGGGTTATATGTATGTATGTATGTATGTATGCACGTTGTACACATTCTTTTAAAAATTCAATAAAATATAAAAGAACATGATTAACCAGTACCATTGTTTGCATTTTGAAAAGGATAGACATCTATATCAATATGCTCAATAAATGTATGTATGTATGTATGCACATACACATACATACATAAATAAATATATATATATATATATATATATATATGCACATTCATACACACATACACACATATTAATTTTTGTGTATGAATATGCATACATACATACACACACATATATATGTATGTATGTACATACATAAATACATATATATATATATGTGTGTGTGTGTGTGTGTGTGTGTGTGTATGTATGTCCATACATATATGCATACGTCTGTCTGTATGTACATACATACAAACATACATATATATATTTGTGAATATATGTATGTATGTATGTTTGTATGTTTGTATGTATGCACATACATTCATACAAATATATATATATTTATGAATGCATGTATGTATGTATGTCTGTATGTATGCACATACATACATACATACATATATATATTTATGAATGTATGTATATATTTGTGAATTTATGTATGTATGTATGCACATATATATATATATATACACCTTCCATCGTCGTGAGAACTTTTGATAGAGCGGGAACGGTAAAATGATTGTAAATAATGGGGTGTCCACCGAGAAAAACATTAGTCATATGCTTAAATCAAACCCGAAATGAAGATTAATTGGGGTGTAATGTGTTTGGTGTTCGGTGCTAAAGTAAGGAGATTAATATGTAGGAGTGATTTTTAATGGGCAGGAAATTGATTTTTGAAGGTGCCAACATGAATTAGACCCACTGACTTTTGAGCGGATTTGGATGATAGAATAGTTTTATTTAAATATTTTTTTTTGAGCAATTTTATAGATAAGTGTTACCAAAGGGGGTAACTCCCATGTACATTCATATTTAGCTTTTACAAGCCAAGAATGAGATTACAAACCCCGCTCATTCTATCAACAGAAAAATTGTTGTGAGGATGTCTCCAATCCTAGTCAACCGTTCCCACCGGACCCCATTGAGCCAAGCCAAGTCGGATCGCATGAAGTTGGAGAAGGCGTCCATGTTGGCGTTTTTGACTCCTGCTCTAAATACTTCCCATGCGTCAATACAAAAATTATCAGTTGCAGCCTGGCGGGCACTTTCAGCATCTTCGTCTACATCATTCTCGTCGGATTCCACTTCCTCCTCATCATTTTCTGAATCATCAGTTGCCATATTCAATATTGTTGGGTCGAAATAGTACTTGAGGAAGCTCACCCAACCATCTGCGCTTAGGTTCAGAATGGCATTGGCTACTGCCTCAACGTTACCAATTTCTATGAATCTGTCGAGCCGCTCAACCACAACTTCCTTAGCCTCGGTTATGTCCACTAATGTGCATAGTATGACCTCGTAGAATTGGTCATCACAGCAGTGCCAATCAAGAGAAAAAATCGTAGATACCAGGTCAACTACTGCATTCCTTATTGTTGGGTATGGAATGTTAAAAAGCCTTCTGCACTGGGCCATTAGTGGCTCCTTAGTGCAATGGCAGTCAACTCCGAACATGAATACCATCCTGCTTTTCTTGGCAAACTTGGAGTTGTTGTGATGAGGTAGAAAGAAAGAACATATTGTCCCTCTATTAATAGCCTTAATCCTGTAACGATAAGGATTGCTTGATAACCGAACCCATCGATTCAGGCCATACCAAATCCAATGTAAATCGGTCCTTATGATTTCGCACATGTGAATCCAGTCCTGATTTGAGGTTCACATGGTTTTTGGGATGAGGGATCTGGCATTCTGACTACCGCCATTTCTGCCAAGTAGTTGAGTATACTCACGTGATAGAGTGCCAAGGTTCTTGTCCCTTGCCCATTTCGTAAGCTGTCATTGTGGGAGCATCGATTATGATACGACCCAAGGTAGTAACAGATTCTACCCCCATAGACCATCACAGAGTTTATACCATCCCGTGTCTTGTTGGGATTATGTGTTGTTTTTTACTATCTCTTGAACTATTATTGCCTTGCAATGTTAATAGTGACACATTTAGGTGTTTTTTTGGCTTTGCAATGTATATCAAAGATTTTTTGCAATGTATATGTATGTATATGATTATATGAATACATGCATGTATGCTTGTGTTTCTATGAAAGTTTACATGTATGCTTATGTTTGTATGATTGTATGCATGCATACAAACATGCAATAAATCACAGATATATAAGGCTACCCAAATAAACATCAAATCTAGATATAATGCAGAATTCAGTCATATCATCTCTAAAAACCTACGTAAGTGGCAGCTACAAATTAAAATTTGAAACACAACAATCAAATTGAATGCATTCAATTGTCGGATTCAAATTTATAAATAAGAGGGACAACAGCCAACGACATATAGCTTAATCTCACCTAGTAATATCCTCTCCATACTAAAGACCATTCAATGGCATCCTTTGCACATTCCTTATATATCCAAGGTTGATGAGAAACAATGAATATAAGTTGAATAAATCTTGGTATACATATGGAATTTATAATATGTTGAACTTGATTAATTATGTGTTGTTGTACATGCATTATTTCAAATGTTGTATGATGTTTGTATGTTACTAGCCTCGGTTGTGACTACCCATGGTTGTAAATATATATTTGCAAGCACGAGAGAACAAGGAGAGGTGGTGCTACAATGTTCAGGTTGCGCATATTGGTAAATGTGTTTGTCAACACACCAAATAATTAAGTATTTTTTGTTCAAATGGCTCTATGTTTCAATTATTTTTATATATTGTTCTGTAACTAGTATGTCTTTTGATTTATTTCAATAACTATTGTCCATGTTTGTATGTTCTATTATATTTGTTTGTTCTGGCAGGCATGTAAAATGGCTAGAAGGTTTTAAAGAGCATCTCAAATTGCAAGATTACATTTCAGGTAAAGTCTTTCAAGACTTTGCTTTGGCTGTGACCCGATAGACATAGTGTTCATTTGTAATGCTCATTTTTCATATTCATTGTAACCTTACATTTAAAATTTACAATTAGATTGATTCCAAGTGTAGGTGTTGAAAATTCTATAAGTATATATATATTAATTTATGGATATGTTGCATATAGATGTATACATATATGTATGCATATACTTAGTTGTGTATACATACGTACACATATGTATGTATGCATATATGTATGAATGTATATACATACATACATATATATATTTACATATATGTATGCATGTATACACAACTAGGAAGGTTGTAAAGAGCATGTCAAATTATAAGAGCATGTATATTTTGGTTGTGACTTGGTAGACATTGTGATTATATATGATGTTCATTTTTCTTATTCATTGTAAAAGCACACTTACAATTTACAATTAGATTGATTTCCACTACACTTACAGTTACAATTTATGGATATACATGTATAGTAATATATATATGTATGCATATACTTATATGTGTATACATATATATATGTATATATTTATATTTTCAACAATGTTAGTTAGATGAATACAACCAACACAAAATCGATTTTGAATCACAAAAGCATATATCATTAACTTTAAACATGATTAAGACACCATAAACATGATGATTGAAAAGTTGGAAAGAAGACACGGAGTCTTCAGTCTTACAAAAAAGACACTAACATACATCAAAGTATATAGTTGACCATAAACTACCATTCAGTTCTACAAAATTAGACAGTAGTATCCTTTGGCTTTCCAATACAATAGACTACTATCCTTTGGATGTCCAATACAATAGACTAGCATTTGGTTGAACAAAAAACACTCTAGCACACTTCGAGGTCAAAAAGTTGACGACAAAAAATCATAATCAGACATCCACAGATCTGATTAAGAAGTGGTGTGTCCTTGGGAGTTAATTGACTCTGCATCAACTGGAGAAGATGTTAAGGACTGCGGATTGTTTTGTATGGCACTTAAGATACAAGCAAGCAATGCATGATTTGCCTCTGGAGTGAGTTGTAACTATGGAGAGTAGCCTTCAAAAGACCCATTTTGTATGCTACTAAGAGCAGCAAAGGCTGGAGCCAAAATGTTAACCATGTCCCTTAAAATCAGATGTTGACTTGGAAGAGGAGTTGTAAGAGTACTCTTACTTATGTTTCTTTCTGTTCTTTCTTCCTGCTTTTGGTTTTCCTTCAACTGTCGAGTAATCTTTGCTTGCTCCCTTTCAAGCTCCTTTTGTTGTTGCTGCCTCAACTTCTCCTCTGCAATTTTCTATTTTTTTTCAGCACGCTCCAATCTCTTGGCCTCCCTCTCTGCGAGGATTGCTTCTCTTTCTACCTTCTTTTCAGCCATTTGCTCCTTTTTCCTTTGCTATAATTCTTGGTTTCTTCGTTTCTGTGCCTCTTGTTCATTCAGCAAATTGAAGAAATCATCTGATGTCAAAATTTGAGACTACCTACTAAGGCGTAGGACCCCATTGCGACCTGTATTAGATGATTGGTGCACCCTTTTCATTGGGAGTTGCAAAAAACTGCTTCTCCTGCCTCCTAGTTGTTGATCATTGACTTATGTGCATGGCACATAGTCAGCCTCTTTGTCACTTGAGTCATTACCTTCGAGTCCATCCTCATCATCATTTTCAGCCTCCCAATTTCTCCCAATTGTGAAGTAATGGATGACATCTTCAGGATCAACATCTGGTGGTGATGGCATGGACAACCCTTCATCCACTTGACCGAAATTGAGATGTACCCCTAGGTTCAAAGCTGCATCTTGAAATTCAGATGGCAGATTGAGACTCTCTTCATTTGCAGTTGTCTCAATTTTTGTTGTCTCATTGTTTTCTGGGCAATATCCTTCTTCATTTGTTGGATTTGGGGCTATGCTTGCAGAAAAGGTGTCCACAAATTTTCCAATCTGATCCTCATTCCAACCTGCTATCCTCAAACATGTTTCCGCTGCCATGAACTGTGCCTCATCATCAGTTGTATCACCCTTTGTTTCTGCTCCCAATGTGTTTCCTTCCTCGTCAATCACGAAAGCTTGGCTTGGCCCCATATCAAAGTCAAGTGCATGTCTATCTAATGGCCAAATTCCCATTCTTTGAAAACCACTTGCAATGTTATTAGAGGTCAAAGCTTGTGCAAAAGCTTTGCTGGCAAGTGTTGCCAACTCTACCCTTCCAATGTCAAGTTGAGGATTTTCAGAGAGCCATATACTCCTTTGTTGTTTGAAGTAGTTCTTAAATGGTGAGAACACACTAACATCAAGGGGCTGCAATTTGTGGCTACAATGTGCTGGAAGTGTGAGTAGATCTATTCCCATAGTCTTTGCTTCTTCAATCGTTTTGAACGCAACATGGCTGCCATGACCATCAAAGATGAGAAGTTGTCTGTTGGATGGTGAGACCCCTCCTGGGACATTTCTTGCAAAGTGCTTTAACCATTCCACAAATAATTCTTTGGTCATCCAAGCATGCTCTTGGATTACCATGCATACCCTTGGCTCATAGTTAACAATATAGTTTTTAATGTTCCTTTTGGACTTGAACAAATAGTAACCAGGTATAGCTTGACCTGTTGCACTAACACAAGCTAGAACAGTGATCCATTCTCTGCTTTTAGCAATCAATTGTGGAACACATTTCGTCCTTGTTTTTGCAATAACTCTCATTGCACAATTTTTGCCAGCCTGCACATCTGTTTCATCGCAGTTCCATATTTTGTTGGGCCTATAATAATGTTTGTTGTACAACTCCTCCAAGTTATCATAGAATGAAGAAACTATTTCTGGGCATAGCATTATAGCTCGATTTGTGTCCACTCCTTCGGATGTTCGAATTGTTAGATCAGGATGCCTTTGACGAAACCCAACCCACCATGACCTCCTTGGTATCCCATTTGTGAATGGGTTAGGGCTTACTCCAACCATTTGGGCCATCGTTGACTTAAGTTGTGACACTTGAAGGCCATGGCCAATATTAGCCATATCTTTACACCACTGCACAATTTCAACTTCTTCTTCATCATTTAGGATTGTTCGGGGCCCCCCTTTTTTGTGGATGTCACACCATTGAGCCATGCCCACAAACTGCTAGGCGGGATTCCCCATTTGATTGTTGAACCTCTGATTGAAATTCGCTTGTCCTCAACATCTACAATGGCTTTTTCCACGTTATCCATAGACCAAGTTTTCATGCTTAGATCTGGGGTTGTCACATGGTCGGTAGGTGGCGGTTCCATTTCTACCTCAGTATTATGAACAGCAGGTTGAAAACCATCATTTTCATTGGTCTGTTATGCATTTTTAGAAATAACTTCCTCGTTCATGTTGACTGGTGTCTCTTCATCAAAAACATCAGGAACATTGAATGTCACTCCACGAGGTACTCTAATCGAGCGCCTCCGAGATGGTATTTTCCTCTTCTGCCCTGGTGCCATGATTGCCACTGATCTTGTACATTGTAAGCCATAAAGAGTCAAAAAATATGATCCTAGACATATAATTAGACTGATATACAGTGAAAAGTAGAAAACAATGCTAAATGTGTCACTATTAACATTTAAATAAAACTATTATATCATTCAAATCCGCTCAAAAGTCAATGGGTCTAATTCATGTTGGCACCTTAAAAATTCATTTTCAAATCAAATTGATGCCTATTAAAAATCACTCCTACATATTAATCTCCTTACTTCCCACATATTAATCTCCTTACTTTAGCAGCAGACACCAAACACATTACACCCTAATTAATCTTCATTTGGGGTCCGATTTAAGCATATGACTAATGTTTTTTTTGGTGGGTACCCCATTCTTTTCCATCAATGTTCAAAGGAAGGGTTTCATTAGATTAATTTGCAGACATGTGGTGAAACCCATGCAATTCCTCATCATTTGTGGAGACAATATCATGAGATAGTCGACTTTACCAGGTGGTATTTAATCATTTAACCCCAAATAAACTCGTATTTGGAATAACAAAGCAAGGGTTTTCACAAAAATGGTGTATACTAAATGGGTTTGCCAATTTATGGTTGTACTCACATGGGTTTTTTATAAAAAGGTCAATGCAAACCATTAATCATTTTGTGCAGACATGTGCTCAAACCCACGAAATTCCCCTATCATTTCTGCAGACAAAATCATGATACAAATAGGGAGAGGAAATCATTCAACCCCAAAAAGATCCCTGTGTAAAACACCAACATATATATATATATGCATACATACATATATATATATATACATACATACATATATACATATATATGTATGTACATGTATGTATGTATATATATATATATATATATATATGTATGTATGTATACATACACTTTGAAAGGAGAATGATGTTTGTTGTTACCTCACAACATGGGCAGACATTTTTATATATACATACATGCATACATACATACATATATGTATACATATCTATATATATGTATGTATGTATGTATGTATGTGCATGCATACATACATGCAATGTGGGAGAAAAAAATAGCACCATGACTCATCAAAATCAAATAGCACATGGCGAAAATGCGTGTAAGAGGAATGATATATTTCATAAAGAAGCAGTCATAATTTTTCAATCATCGAATAAACCCTTCACGGGTCATGAAAGATGCAGATGAAAATGATTAACCAGTACCATTGTTTGCATTTTCAAAGGATAGTTAAAGGAAACAAACATATATATCAATCTGCTCAATGAACAAGAGACAACAGACACATAATTTGTAAATGAATGTATAAAACATTGCGCAGATTCATTTACAATTTGAAAGACACTGCTTAATGTGTGTTTTATAGGTATAACATTGTACACATTCCTTTACAAATTCAATAAGATGTAGAAGAAAATGATTTACCAGTACCATTGTTTGCATTGCCAAAGGATAGGCAAAGGATACACACATATATATCGATTTGCTGAATGAACAAGAGACACAGAATATGACAAATGGTAGTCTGTTGTATTGGACAGCCAAAGGAAACATAGTAAACGATATAAAAGAATTGCTGCAAAACTTAGGAGAATTCGTTTTGCACATCTTGTAAAGACAACAAAAGAACCCTCCATTTATTTATAAAGTAAAGTAAAAAGACAGTGCATAAATATAAATGTTAAATGCACAGTTGATGAAAGTAAGAAGACACTGCATAAATATAAATATAAATGTTAAATGCACAGTTCATGAAAGTAAGAAGACACTGCATAAATATAAATGTTAAATGCACAGTTCATGAAAATAACTATAAGTAGAATGTATGAAGTACCAACCTGGAATTATAGAGGAATGTGCAGAGGATGTCTGTCAATGCTCTGAAATTCTGTAAAGACACTGGCTGCTTTCCCCCTCTTATTTAGGAATTCAAATGTGGCAATTGAATGCATTCAATTTAGTTGTTGAGTTTGAAATTTGAATTTGTTTGAACATTTGAATTTGTACATGCCAGTTACGTAAGTTTTTAGAGATGATATGAGTGAATTCTACATTATATTTGGATTTGATGTTTATTTGGGGAGCCTTACACCTGTATTTAATTATGTAGGTACCTACAAAAAATGGAGTAAATACATATATCTGCCAGGGAGTGTGTGGAAGATTGTGCATTTGAAATCCCATAGAGTTAATAGGAGATTGTGATAATGTCATGTAAAGCACCATTAAGTGTGCATGTGTAGTTGTAAATATAAAAAGTAATGAGGGATAAAATATTGCAAGTGGTGGTATTTGTAACAATACATATTTTAAATTAAATTTTAAATGAGCCTTTTTATGTGCAAGTTGAGTTTATTTAAAAATGCAAAAGCATGTTTAGCTGTCTATTATGATTAGTGAGTTACTCATCTTTTTATGAGCAGCTATTGGTGTTGTTGTAATATTTTATTTTTTCAAATAAAGTTTTGTACTGGGTCAAAGTTAATTTTTTTTGGGGGGTGGAGTGAGCACGGAGGTGGCGGTTATTCAATGGGGGGCTGTTACTGGGTCTTGTCCCCTAACGGGCCCCTTTCCCATCCAATATCACTTGTGCAATGTACCACATTTATCATGTTTCTTGTTCCTTCTCCCTCTCCAAATCTCAAGCAAAAGATGTTTAGAATATATATATTTAACTAGCAATCCCACCTTTGTGTGCAATGGGTATGTCAAAGACATACTAGATAATTTTGTGTTAATTTGGTTTATTTGTAAATGGGAAAAGTGAGTGAGAGTCGTAAACTTCAAATCCTTTTAGTTGAAGTTATCGATACAAGAGAAAGCATTAAAGTTTCCAAATATTATTGGAAAATTGCATGTTAGCACTTCGAAATCCCCATGCTCATGTTTCCAATCCATTCCAAGATAATAGCAGAAGGTGAGTTCCTCTTTTTTTTATATGCAACCTAGAAGATTCTATACATTTGTCATATACTCAAAAGAGGACAATTTTATTTTCATTTTAAGCTTAGTTATTAATTCATTCAAACTGGGCCAAAACTCACTTCATTTCTTTCTACTTAAATTTAGTCTAATAATTTACTATCAAAAAATACCAATTTATCAAGGTAAATCAAACTTTCAACTCCCAAGCCCATAAGGATACAGTGAGCAAAACACAATTTAAAAAGGTTCTGGATTTCACTCTACGTGTCTATCATCAAGTCAATAAGTCCTTTAAACTCTGTCTGAACATACACTAATTGTTCAGCTCACTGCAAAATTGAAAACACTTAGGTTTTGGCTACTTTTTTTCATTAAAGATATTTTACAATGCACAGTTTAGTCAAATATTGATTCATACCAAGATCATTTGCATGCATAAAAATAGGGTTTTGTAATGTTTCTGGCCATGCTTATTCAGTCCAATGATACCGAGTTTTGGTTGTATACAGATATTTCTTTTATCTCTTGTCGAATTGTAGCTTTCTAACGGTCGTAAAGAACTATCTCCTTAACAAATGATTCTATTATTTTAAGTTTAAAAGATTAGAGAAGAAACAGATCACACACATTCATTCAATAAACTAAATCCTTTCAAACATTCATTGCACTAATAAATAACAAGTCAAAACAAGTTTTGAGAATACTTGACTCAGAATTTGGCTGCAAAGGGGCTTTCATTGAATGTGCATTACTATACATCAGTGAGGAGTTTTGAAGTCATTGATATATAACCAAGCCTACCATGATTGATCTCAACATTTTTTGTACTACTGAAGTTTCCTCTGTGCATATACCAAATCATGAGGAAAAGCCCTACATCCAGTGCAATATTAGATATGTCATCATTCCTGATTTCAACACAAGCATACAATTTCAAAACCTCAATTTGGTGGATAATTCAACCCATATACAACAACATAGCGCAGCAATCACATACATGGATGTTGATCTACTTTTCTTTATCATACATTAAGCTCAAGGCTATAAGAGAGATCCATACCATGGCCATCACTATGCTTTGCACCTACATAAGCTTCTAGGTTGAGAAATAAATCGCAAATTCATGGAGTTGGGGAAGCATCCAAATACAAAATTTATGAACTTCACCAAGGTTTCGAGATGCACATACAATCAATCACAAGAATCAGGAAACAAGGAGGTAGGATCACAAAAAACAAGAGTAGGAATCTCAAAACATATGAAATTTAAAAGAAAATTCCTCTTATATTTACCATAATGGATCTACCATTGGTTCTGAACCCACTTATATCTATGGTTCTATGATTCCCTGGAAGTTGAAACAAAGAGTCCCAAAGACAACAGTAAGAACAACAGAACCCCAACTATCACAGGCCCCCAATCAGAAGACATTGTTTCTCTGCTTAATACCTTCACAGTTCAACTAGAACTTATAAAAGATAAGAGCAACAGATGATATGCTAAGCTGCTACAAAGGGAAGAATTTATGCAGGGAGCAGGGGGCATTTTCAAAGCTTTGTTTTGCTTTTACCCTACTTCAATCAAACTCTAAAACGATCTTTTGTGTTGCACAAATATGATTTGTTCTTTTGTTCTTGGTGCAAGTAGAGGATAATGAGTTTTCTTAGATTGTCCCTGGTTAGTCACTCTGTATTACGTGAAAGGCAATGTATACTTCCTTAGAATATTGATAGCTAGTAGATTGAGAGAACATGGATGAAATTGGGAAAATGTGAATTTCTAGAAATTGAAATCCATGTGGAATTGATTGAATTCACTATTTCTAACATTGGTGATTGGTGTCTGTGAATACAAAGCTTGACATTCTAGAGTTGAACTAGACTTATCAATATGAAGGGTAAACAGTGATGATTATGTTAACAACAAAAGTGTTTAGAAAGAAATCAAACACAACAGAAAGTGATACGACAAACTGTGCCTTACTGCAAGATTTAGCACAAAATGTGTCCTGCTGTCAATGATGCCGATGAGAAAAATGGGTTGTTGCTTCAATCTGTTCACAAAAAAAAGGTAAATCTAAGTTACCATGGTCGGCTGTAACAATAAAAGATGGTCAACTCTAAGGAACAAAGAAAAACAATGAATGTAATTGGGCAAGGGAAAGACTTTACCAGGAGAAAGCCACAATGGCAGAGGCAGTGGTATTTCCATTGTTCTGCGGGAAAAAAAAAATCCTCTATTTTGACGTTTACATAGAAAAGCTTTTTGGTGGTGCCTACAACGCCCTACAACCAAATTGCTACAGGAAAAGGAAAAAACAGAGAAGATTAAAACAAAAATCCTCGTAGAATAGAAAGTAAAAAAATTGTGTGGAATTGAGAAACTGTGACGGTGGAAAATGCCCTAAGACATACGAATGATAGTCTCGGTGTCTTTCTCCATGGCCTTAGTCTGCCCCTGAATCTCCACCAGAAATCGCTATAGATTTTTTGCGCTCAGTTGCCCGTTCTTGAGTATGCAAATAGATTCTGACATTGTCTAGATTTTGACACATCACAGGCAACAGAAAAAGGCATAGGCAGAGCTTTTGATCGCCTGTGAGGCAATAACGGTTTTTGATCCTCTGCCATCTAAAGATTTTCCTTGTTTGAAGTCGTTGGCATTGAATATATGGCTTTTAGGATACGAGTTTCTGGAGACCGTAATGTTGTTCATGGGCAACCAGATGCAATTTCTATGCAGCCACAAAAAAGGCTACTTTGCTTGAAGTGTTAAAAAAACCTGGCAAAAGCTCTCTAGATATTGATGTGGTGTTACACGTGAAGGGAAAGAACGATGTGGAAGTTCCCAGATAGAGAGCATGTGTGAGGCTATAATGTTCTATGTGGAAGTTCCCAGATAGAGAGCATGTGTGAATTTACCAAAAAGTAGTAATGAAACCAGGGCAAGTGACTTACCTCACGATGTAGAAATTGTGTATTTCTATTAGTTCAATGCCGAGGAGGAAATTTGCAGAGCTTACAGAAAGAATATTAAGAAGCCAAGCAGATATTTTATCAAGAAGAATACGGTGCCCTAACTATTTTCCAACTATGAAATTTCAAATCAGGGGGACACTCAGATATTTACATGCGGGAGATATATTGCAACTTGCATCCCCCTCTGCAATCGATGACTCCAACAGTGCGGATCGCTTGCTTGCCTCTGCAGTTTGAGACCATCGATAGACAAAGGAAGCGTTGAAAACCCGATGAATGACAAAGATTCGTTACATTGCATTGGATTGCTTGCAAGTCAATCTACACCCAGGGCTTGTAAGAAAACGTACGAAACCCTATGAACCACTGTGATTTGTTTCATCGTAGTTCACCCCCTATCAAGCAATCTACATCATTGGCATGAAAAGGGGTTGCAAAACTTAAGCGTGGGGACACCTTCAGCGTAATAAATATATATGAATTATGAAAAAAAAAATCATATTGAGAGGTTTGTTGTAGTTTGAAGTTGTTTTTAAGTAAATAGAAGAAATCTGAATTGTGATTGTTTATATAATCTATATAATATACATCAAGAGATATCATTTTTTAGGCGTATTTTTTTGTTTTTGTGTTCTTTTGTTTTTTTGAATTAAAAAAATATGCCTCAAAAATGATATCTCTTAACGTATATTATATAGATTATATATAAGGTATATATGCTAGTTTACAGTCGCAGCGCACACTCAATTCTATTATATTAAAATATTATTAAATGATAATATTATATTATTGTTATTAATGTTAGTATTATATTATTATTTATTTAATATAAGTATTATACTATTATAATTACTAAAATATTATTATATTTTCTATTTAATTATATTATAAATATATATAATATTACTATTATATTATTGTTAAAAAATTATCTTATAGTTATTTTAAAGTAAATATTACATTATTTTATTATTAGGTTTAGGGTTAGGGTTAGGGGTAGGGGTAGGAATAGGATTGGATTTAGGGTTATGATTATGGTTTATGTAGGAGATTAATGAAAGATAAATATTTGAATTAAATAATAAGAGTGGTGTAGTTAGGTTTATAGTTATGGTTTATGATTAGGTTTAGGATTATGGTTTATGGCTTAAGGTTAGATGTAAGCTTAGTTTATAGGGTTGGAGATATAGTTAGGGGTTATTTTTCACTTTGGGTTATGGTTAGGGTTAGGATTAGGGTAAGGGTTAGGTTTAGGAGAAAGCTTAGGGAACTAGGGTTAGGGGTAGGGTTAGGTTGTGTGTTTGGTTTAGGGTTAGGTTTTTGATTAGGGTTAGGGTTAGAGTTAGGGTTTAGGGCGATCTCTAAATTTAAGTTTAGGTCATATTTGGTTGCTTTCATTTTTTCTCTCATTCATTACAACCAACTATGACTTAATCTTAAATTTATACCTTTTCTTGAAAGCTAACATCCTAACCCTAATTGTAACCCTAACCTAGCCCTAATTTTATTTATCTTAACCCTGACGCTTATTTTATTTCTCATAACCCTAACTTTATCCCTAACCATAACCGTAATCGTAATCATAACAGTAGTCATAGCTGTAAACCTAACTGTAAATCTTAAACCATAAAACATAATGGTAACCCTAACCCTAACCAAATACCTAACTTTAACCCAATTTTATTTATCTTAATGTTAACCTTTATTCTATTTCTCACAACCCTAACCTAACCATTATCATAATCATAACAATAATCATAATTGTAAACCTAACCTTAAACACTAAACATAAACCATAATGGTAACCCTAAACTTTCCCTAACCCTAACCCTAAACTAACCCTAACCCTAACCTAAAAATATCCCTATTTGTAACCTTAACCCTAACACTAACCACAATCTTAATCCCAACCCTAATCCAAAACCCTATCCCTAATCCAAATTATAATCATAACTCTAAACCTAACCCTAAACCATAAACCCTAATTATAACCTTAAATTAACCCTAAATTTAACCTAAACCCTAACCGTAACCATAATGTTAATCGTAACCCTAATTCCAACTCTATTCCCAGCACTAACCCTATTTCTAATTATAACCCCAACCCTGACCATAATCCCAACTCTAATATAGAACCGAACCCTAAATTAACCCTAACCTTAATCCTAATCAAAACCCTAATCCTAACCATAAGCCCTAATCGTATCCCCAACTCTAATTCCAATAAAAACCATAACTTTTAACCCTAATCCTAATTGTAACTCCAACCCTAACCCTAACCTTAAGTCTAACCTTGATCTTAATCGTAACTCTAATCATAACCCTAACCTATATTAAACCTATTTCTCATAACTCTAACTTGTACCCTAAATCGAAAACTATTTTTCATAACCCTACCCTAACCTTAACGATAAGAAAATCCCTAATCATAACCCAAAACCCTAATCCTAATCATAAATCTAATTGTAACCACAACCCTAACCATAAATCTAACCCTAATCGCAACCCTAACCTAACCTTAACCCTAACCCTAATCAAATTCTTAATGCAATCATTTAGTTGTAACCTTAACACTAACCATAACCTTAACCCTAACATGAAGTAAATCATAATCCCAAGCTTTATTATAGAACCCTAAAATTTCTAAAAATCTAACCCTAATGCTAACCCTAGTCTGACCATTAATCATAATCGTTACACTAACCATTAACCATAATCCTAACCTTAACCTTGCCCTAACCCTAACCATAAACCAGCATCCTAACCCTAACTCTAATCAAATCCCTAATTGTAACCCTAAACCCTAACCCTAATCTCATATCTAATCCCAACCATAACCAAAACTCTAACTCTAACCATAAACCCTAATCCTAACACTATTTTTCCTAACCCTACCCATAACTCTAAACCTAACCCTAACCCTAACCGTAACTAAATACCTAATCGTGACCTTAAACTTTAACCTAACCCAAATCTAATCCTAATCATTTAATTAAGATAAAAGTACCAACCTAACCCTAACACTATATCTATTTGTACCATAACCCTTTGTAATTGAACCCTAATCGTAACCCTAACCTGAACCTAACACTAATTATACCACAACCCTTTGTAAATTTTGAACCCTAATTTTATTGTAACCATAATTAAAATGTAGCCTTAACCCTAACCTTGATCCTAACTATAACTCTAACCCTAACCATAGCTCTAACCTTGATCATAACTGTAACTCTAACCATAACCTTAACCCTAACTATTACCTAATCCTAATACTAACCATAACCCTAATTGAAGCCTAATACTAATAATTGTACCATAACTATTTGTAATTGAACCCTAATTTTATTGTAACCACAATTGAAATGTAACCTTAACCCTAACCCCAATCCTAACTATAACTCTAACCCTAAACCCAACCCTAACCTTAACTCTAACCTTCATTATACCATAAATGTAACCCTAACCCCAAGCTTTATTGTAGAACCCTAAAATTTCTAAAACACTAACCCTAATGGTAACCATAACCTAACCATTAACCATAATCGTAACCCTAACTATTAACCATAATTGTAACCTTAACCTTGCCATAAGCCTAACCATAAACCATAATCCTAACCCTAACTCTAACCAAATCCCTAATTGTAACCTTAAACCCCAACCCTAATCTCATATCTAATCCCAACCATAACCAAAACTCTAAATCTAACCCTAAACCCTAATCCTAACACTATTTTTCCTAACCCTAACCCTAACCCGAACACTAAACCCTAACCCAAACTAAATACCTAATCATAACCCTAAACTATAACCTAACCTAACTCTAATCCCATTCATTTAATTAAGATAAAAGTACCAACCTAACCCTAATCCTATATCTACTTGTACCATAACCCTTTGTAATTGAACCCTAATCATAACCCTAACTCGAACCTAACACTAATTATACCATAACCCTTTGTAAATTTTGAACCCTAACTTTATTGTAACCATAATTAAAACATAGCCTTAACCCTAACCCTGATCCTAATTGTAACTCTACCCCTAACCATAACCCTAACCCTAACACTAACCCTAACTCTAACCATAACCCTAACTATTATCTAACCCTAATACTAATCATAACCCTAATTGAGCCCTAATACTAATAATTGTACCATAACCCTTTGTAATTGAACTCTAATTTTATTGTAACCATAATTAAAATGTAACCTTAACCCTAACCCCAATCCTAACTATAACTCTAACCCTAACCCTAACCTTAACTCTAACCTTGATCCTAATTGTACCATAACCCTTTGTAATTGAACTCTAATTTTATTGTAACCATAATTGAAATGTAACCTTAACCCTAACCCCAATCCTAACTATAACTCTAACCCTAACCCTAACCCTAACTCTAACCTTGATCCTAATTGTAACTTTAACCATAACCCTAACCCTAACCCTAACCGTAATTGTTAACTAACTCTAATACTAACCATAACCCTAATTGAACCCTAATACTAACTCTAACCCTCATTGTACCATAAATGTAACCCTAACCCCAAGATTTACTATAGAACCCTAAAATTTCTTTAAAAACTAACCCTAAAACCCTAACCTAATCATTAACCATAATCGTAAGCCTAACTATTAACCATAATCATAACCTTGACCTTGCCCTAACCCTAACCGTAAACCATAATCCTAACCCTAACTCTAACCAAATCCCTAACTGTAATCCTAAACCCTATTAACCCTAATTGCATATCTAATCCCAACCATAACCAAAACTATAAATCTAACCCTAAACCCTAGACCATAAACCCTAATCCTAACACTTATTTTCCTAACCTTAACGCTAACTCTAAACTTAACCCTAACCCAAACACTAAACCTTGACCCTAACTAAATACCCAATCATAACCCTAAACTGTAACCTAACCCAACTCTAATCCCAATCATAACTGTACCTCTAAACCTAACCCTAAACCCAGGTTTAATTTTATTATATTATATACATTATATATTAATATCTACATTTTATCATATATAATATTAATTATATATTACTATATATTTTAATATGGGTGGGTGCATGGAAATGGGTAGCCATTTCGTGGACACATTCAAAAAAAACTTTTGAAGAGTCATAACGCGCTCACGTTATGGCTTGTTAAAAGCAAAAAAAAAAGAGAAATATTGTCATTATGATTTTGACTATTTTTTTCTTCTAGTTGCGGCCAAAACCCCCATATTTCGTGTTCGCGTTCTAGGAGAACCCATTCAACAAAATTCTTCACCAACAATTGCTATTTCTTTGCAATGATGGCGTCACAACGAGGAAGAGGTGTGAGAGGTAAAGATTGTGTGTTTTTTGTTTTGAATTTGATATATATTTATTTGAATTTTTAGGAGATGCAAATAAACCTGCAAACCCTCAATATCCTCAATAGGAAGAACAACCAAATCCTCAAGATCAAAATCAATAACAACAACAACCTCCACCAATCATTCAACCCCCTCCTGACACTCAACAAAATTTAATGAGTGAAATTAAGAACAACAAAAAGCAAATTGAGGATTTGATCAGTAGGTTGAATGATCCAAATGGTTCAACCATAGAAAGAATGACCCTAACAAATTCATTGAAAAATATGTTAACAAATATAGATTCAATTAGCAAACAAATAACTAAATGGCAAGATAGGAGGTAGGCGGCTAGGGATTATTATGCAAATAAACTATCATATAAAGATGTAAATGATTTAAAAATTAAAAAAGGTGATTTGTGCTCATTATTCACCGACCCATGCACAAATCAAAATCTTACCCTCAATGTGAAGAGGTTTCATATCCATTGGTGTCACCACCAATAGATTAGGGGCCAGTTTTATGATAGGTGGTACGTGGTCTTTGATTACCCACCGTGCAACAATTGCGAAGTCCCGCAACATTTCCTTAGGAAACTATACAATGAGTTCATATTGAACAAAATCTCAAATTATTTTGATATGAGGGATTTTTAGGGGAGAGGTGGGGGGTCAGCTCTGGATAGACCCGGTGCACAGCCAGATCCTATGCGGCAAGGTAGACGAGCTCTCGCTAGGCCACCTTGTGAGCACGTTGTTATGCCTTCCATCGCAAAGGAAAATGTTGACGTAGAAACATTGCAGGCGATCAACACTTTGACCTAGAGTGTGATCCATCATACTAGCCCTATTCTACAATGCCATCCAGGGGAGTCTTCGAGTGGTGGTCTTCGAACCCATGTGTGTCAATTTTGCAGGGCGACTTGTTCATGTGACCCCACCAAAACTCAAGAGGCTATTATGTAGGATCCGTCTGCAGCTATGGAGATGGAGAGGGCAGCTGACATTTTACATGAGGCATATGGCATTGATAGTCAGGTAAAAGTTAGCATGTTCATTGAATTTAATTTATTAAATTTCGATTTTGAAATGCAAGATTAACTAAAAATGTTTTATGATTTTAATAAAATTGCAAGGTCACAGTGTTGAGACTGGATACATCGGTCCCCCACCTACTTATTTCTACAGTACACCTATCGCTAGGGTATGTAACTAGTAAACAATTATAAATTTATTACATGTTAATAGCATTGTTTTATGAATGGTAATTTAAAATGCAATTTTGGATGTTGAACAGACTAATATTGGAGGTTTCGATGGAACACTTCCCAGTGGCGATGGATTTACTCACGGAGGTAATAGAATAAATAGTTTAACTAATGAATTGTACTTAATAGATTTGTGTAGTTTATATGCACATCATTGATTACATTGAATAATTTGTTGTTTTATTTTCAGATGTTGCAAGCCGAAACACCTTTGAATGTGACGAGGGCAATGGAGATTGGTGTGTCATCTGCTATACAATCCTCGATGGCTCTGACAGAGGAGGTATGAGGCAAATTAGTAAATTTCAATTTACATTTGTTGTTATATATGTTAGTTAGTGAAAAATCAAACCATTATTGATTCACGTAGTTTAATTTCTATTTGTATGGTTTATGCAGGGCTTGAGCACGCCTAAGCATGGGCATGAGAATATATCCCCCATGGAGAGAGATCATGAAATGGCTGTAAGTGATTATTTTGTCAAATATATCATTTTTTATAATGTAATTTCTATAAATTCATGTTTTTACTTCTTATTGTAACAGTTAAAACTTCAACATGACCTAAACACTAGGAGGAGTAGCAGGAGCCCTCCTCGAGCGCAGCAAAAACGAGTGATAAACCTATTGCCATTCAATCGAAAAGCAAAGGGAAAGATTTTATTTCTAGAGCATGGAGAGAAATGACTTTTGATTCTAGAGTCCTTTGTTGTATGCCTACATGGCAGTTTTGTACATATTTTGTATTGGACATATTTGACATTATATGCCTATATTGCATTCTCGTAAGCCTATATGGCTATCTTGTACATATATTTCATACTTATATCGACATATATTGATGTATGCCTACATAGCTATTTGGTTAATACAAATATCTTTTATCGATGGTGTCCATATTTGCATTCTAAATTGATGGTTCAATAGATATGAGTTACGTGTATTCAAGTGTATACTTTACAACTTATGTGTATACTTTGTGACTTACGTGTGTTGGAATGTATACTTTGTGGCTTACATGTTTCCATGTGTATACCTTGTATTCGTGCATATACTTTGTATTAATTTGTGTATACTATGTATTTGTGTGTATACTTCTTGAGGCTTACATGTTTTTGAGTACTTGTGCTTCCCTTATTGACATGTACATGCTTGACTTATTCACGTGTATAATTATTAATTGGTTAACCCTAACATTGATCATTTTTGTCCTTCATGGTTTGTCTTGAATATTAATTGATTGATGCTAAACAACTTTATCTAAAAGAAAAAAAACATGTTTTTAATTGGTATTCCATGAAATGATTCATAAAAAGATTCCAATATGTTCTTGATGTGTCACCATCGAAATATTTATATGTCAACTTTTGCAATATCATTTCTTGTATACAAAATGGACTGAGGAGAAAGCAAGTTATAATTTATAATACAAATAAGAAATGGACTCAACGTTGTCCTAGACCCCTGAATAGGTCTATTTAACAAAGAAACACGCTAGCAATCAATCTTCAAATTGCAAAGCACCATTGGTGATGCAGAGTGGCTCAACCAAGTTGTGATTTGACACAACTTCTCTCAAATATGCCCACTAAGACTCCAACATTCACTTGACTCAACAGGGTAACTCAACTACCCAACCATGAAATCTATCAAACCAGACATGACCAGAACTTGGAGCAGACTTGGAAACCTCCCAACATGAACAACCCAACTCAACACAACTCACCTTATGCTTGGGAACCACCTCTGACCTATTGCTTCCAAACTAGGCCTCATATTCCTTGCAGCCTAACCAACTAGGACATTCAACACAAGAACCACTCAAAAGACATTAACCAAACTAAGGACACTGGTTCTAGGCATCTTATACCAATTCCCACAAGTCCTCAAAGGCCCATGTCTTGACAACAAAAGACAAAGCCATGACATGCCAAAACAAAATGCTACAAGGTAGGCCTAATTAGGCTACTCCACACAAGGAATCAAGTACCTTGGCTCACCCCAACACCCCTCAGCCGAAAATAGGTTCTTACAACCTTTTCCAACACAAATCAAGTGCTTTCAAGCACCCTTGTCACAAAACACTTATGAAAATAATCAAAAATCAAATTTTACACAAAATCAAGCCCGTCACATAGAGATGTCAGGCCTAGAATGCCAAAGATATCTCTCCCAGCTTCAAACCATTCTATGAAACCAACATGGAATCAAAATATACATGGTAATCTTCCATTCCACCCAGATCTAGCCTTAGCACATGTTGGAGATGGAAGATATGAGGGAATTTCACTCAAAACTCTGGTTTTTTAGGGTTTCAGACCACTTATAGAAAAATGATAAGAACTCTCCTATTCCTTTATAGTTTTGCACCAAACCACCGCAAAAAGAAATCCAACTTAGCCCTTTTTTAATCCATGTCAGCCTTAGGACCGTACAGGAAAGCTACAGGCCGTACCAAGTACGGGATCAACAAGTTTGTATCAAAAATCTAAAAAACAGAGAACAATGTGAATAGTTCTTATTAGATCTTCTCCAAAAGTTCAACAACAACCTTCATTCGAGCCTCTCAAGGTTTTACATAGTCTTTTACACCCTTCTCTAATTGATCCATGCCCTCAACTAACTAAAAACAAACTTTCAAAACAAGTAACCGTTGCATTTCAAATTTGTTGCTTTAAGCAACTTACAAATTTGCAACTTTAGACTCCTCCAACCTAATGACTACAACTAATGACCTCTAAACCCACAC
This sequence comes from Sequoiadendron giganteum, assembly GCA_007115665.2. Lineage (NCBI taxonomy): Eukaryota > Viridiplantae > Streptophyta > Pinopsida > Cupressales > Cupressaceae > Sequoiadendron > Sequoiadendron giganteum. The sequence goes on along the minus strand of CM021107.1, from coordinate 405,304,369 downwards.
AAATGGCTTAGAAATATCCTTATTACATCAACAAAACTCCATTCTTTCACGCTCATATACAAATTCACAAATTTGCCTTCAAAGGCTACAAAAACAACTTCTAGTGCAAGATTGAAATTTTCACATTTTTTATCACTAGACCCAAAAGTCGCCTTAAAACATACCTAATGGTCTTAATTGACCTTATTCAATACAAAGCATGCTCAAAATACCCATAACAACCTATTGACCAACCTATTCACCATCAAATAATCACTAAAACCACTAAACTAGACCTTCTTCATCAAATGGAGGAACAAGGTGCTCTGCACCAATGATCATACGTTTTTTGTGTGGAATACTCAGACTTCTCAACCGTCATTTGTATGTTTCTATTTTCCATTATTTTGCATGCCATCATAAGGGATCAAGTCGGTTGAACGCAATTCGGATCAATTCCCCGTGTTTGGGTGCGAAAGAGGACCATGCCTAGCGTAAACCTACCTATCGGGAAGCGTTGGAGCAGATAATTTGGTCACACGAATTGCAAAATGAAAGTTGCACCACTTTGCAACTTTACACTGCTTCCATTTGACACTTTTTTCATCAAGTAAAAATCCGCTACCACGAGAAAACCACTCTGAGATAGCCAAAACCGAGAGAGGTTTTTGTAGAGGATCCCAACGCGATCTTGTAGGATAATATGAGAAGTTTCTAAGCATCACGGTATCCGAGTAATAGCATGATGAAGTTTGCAACCATTTAGCACTTTGGAACCTTAAGGGATCGATCCAGTTGTATGTACCTTAGAGCGATTCCGCATGTTTGTGTTGGGGAAGGAACGGGTCAACTTAGAATGAAACATCTAAGAAAAACAATGTCTTTGGTGATTTTCATTTCTTCAAACCACCTCAAAGACACAACCCACTATGCCATAAAGTAGAAACAGGCATAGTGGTTCTCCCCCATTGATCCTTATGAGAAAAGCAGATGCAAACTAAAGCTAGATTCAACACCATGAACAAACAAATAAATGAACACATAGATTTATGTGGGGAAAACCCTTTCGGGTAAAAAACCACACTCCAAAAGATAGAGCCATTGTATTATTCAGCAACTAAATAGTTACAATAAAAAAATCAGGCTCATAGCCATTACAGGAGTTACATCTTGTTCATCTGGAGAAATACAGGCAACAACATAGATCTGCAACCTTGCACTGTTACAATGTTTTCACAAGACATACAGTGAAGATTCCCTTCAGCTCTTCAGCCCATTTACACAGCCAACCTTTCAGTCGGCACAGCCTAGCGGCCACCTCAGGTTCACATCTGCTCAAGTTCTGAGTGACTCATTGTTCGCGGTTACAATGCTTTGCGCATATCACTCGAACACACACTCTCTGATCTTTGACCAAGCTCACCGATCATGGATTTGTCGATCCGCTGATCATTCGATCTTTTGATTTGATTTCTATCGGCTTGCTCTACTTTCAGCTTCAGCTTCTCAACTTTGGCTTACTATCGATCAGCATCTGGCTTCGCCTTACGACTCAGCATCAATCGACATTCCATCAACCTCAAGCCGACCTACTTCAACCAACGACCATCAGGGATCTCATAATACCTCACCGACAAGCTACACCATCTTGGGTTGCGTGCACCACCCTAGCAGTTGACATCAAGCCGCCCTGCAATCAATTTTGCACTCTAATCAAACCCTTGAGACAAGCGCCCAAGCTTTCAGTCACTTGTCGTTGATTTGCAACAGCGATGCAAAATTAATCAATGAGATTTTGCCACATGTCACTCTGTCATTCGTCTGTCACTTGTAGATTAGTCACCCTGAGCTCCATCGCTAATCATTAGTCAAGCCTCTTAGGTTCGACGATCAACAACTCTACCGTTAGCCAAGGGAAAAGCCCTCACGGCATGGCAGTTAGCCAAACAACTGCCAACAACCGCCGCCGCAACCGGGCCCACTGAGACGTGTCCACCGCTCATGGACTTTTGGGGAACTGAGGAGGGAAACACAAATATTCCCCCGAGCTCGCCCAAAACAAGCTTTCACTGCTGACACGTGTCCATTATCCTTCCGCTCTTCGCTTGAGTCACACTTGGGTCCCACCGAGCCACATGTAAGTCGCTCATAAACTTTCGGGGCATCTCAGAAGGCATCCACAATATTCTGTGGCCTTTCTCTGAAATGTCGATAAGTGTCTGTGACCGACAACACTTAGCATAAATCTCAGGACCCACCATCCTTCCGCAGTGAACACCGCTTAACTCACTGCCACGCGTCGAATGCACAAGCAATTCCTCTTGGCAAAAAAGTTCTCAGTGGTACTTGCCCCAAATGAGCATGGAACGTGACGAGCACCATCAGATCAACTCCACCACAGTCGTTGATCAAGTTCATCTCCGCTTGGTCCCACTTCAACCGCCCAACATATATCGGCATATTGTTGGGACATGAAATGTCACCTGCCGATATGCAAATGCTTCACCGCATCGACCCATTGGTGGAATAGCACAAAACCTCCCGTCGATAGTGAACGCCAGTTGATAAAGCATTCCGCCAAGCCAAACCCGTCGGGCCATCGTCGGAACGCCACTAGGAGTCCTGTCGATCGGACAAAGTCTCAACGACAAAGATAAGTTGAACACATGAAGTCCCCAGACCAAAGTGATACAAGCCAGCTAGATTGAGGCACATATTTCCAACAGTTTGGGTACAAAAGAGGACCATGCCTAACGTAAACATAGCTATTCGGATGCATTGGAATAGTTCGTTTGGTCACATGAGTTGCAGAATGAAAGTTGCACCGCTTTGCAACTTTGCACTACTTGCATTTGACATTTTTTCCATCAAGTGAAAATCCGTCACCACGGGAAAACCACTCCAAAATAGCCAAAACCTAGAGAGGTTTTTGTAGAGGGGTCCAACGTGATCTTGTAGGATCAGACGAAAATTTTATAAGCATCACAGTATCCGAATAATATCATGTTAAAGTTTGCAGCCAATTTGCACTTTGGACCCTTAAGGGATCGATCCAGTTGAAAGTAGTTCGAAGCGATTCTGCGTGTTTGTGTGTGAAAGAGGACCATGCCTAGTGTAAACATACCTATTCGAATGTGTTAGAACAGTCTACTTGGTCACATGAGTTGGAAAGCGAAAGTTGCACCACTTTGCAACTTTGCACAACTTGAATTTGACACTTTTTTCATCAAGTGAAAATCCATCACCACAAAAAAACCACTCCGAGATAGCCAAAACCGAGAAAGGTTTTTGTAGAGGGTCATAACGCAATATTGTAGGATCAGATGAGAAGTTCGTAAGTGAAAGGGAATAATTTTTATGGGGTTTGTGTTGTTGCCCTTGTAGATTTTGATGGAAAAGGGAATTAAAAATGAGGTTTCACTCTACGGTTTGATAAAATATTGCATGTAGAGGTTGGGTGATTATCTTTTGAGTTTGTGCAGGTTATTTTAAGAAGGTCTGAGGTTGTGGCATGTTCTGGTAAGGTGTGGAACTATTCCTTTCAATAAACCCTCCTTATACTAGCATAAAATAAGGGTTTTGGTTTGGCATAGTGGAGTGAGTTTGTCTTGAGACAAATTGTGGATCTAAGGGTTTAGATACATGATAATTGTTGCCCCAAAAATTTAAGGGGGTTGTTGAATGTTTAAAGGTATGTTCCTTTGTAAATTAGACCTAGTTAGTCTAATGAGGACAACGAAGAAGGTCATTTTTGATGCCTATGTTCCAAGACAATCACTATTGATTTTGAAGTATGTGTTGTAACTCAATAATAGCTATCTAGATTAGTCATTTATTTGTGAAGTCATTTGAGAAGTTTTCCTCAAAACACCACTTAGAACCACACTTTTCACTTGAAAATTCATCATAAAAATTTTTAGCAGAAACTTCACCTTTGTTTCTTGAATTCCCTTGCACAAATAAACACACACACCTAAAACATCCTAATAATAACTTACTCCACTGATCTAAACTATCAAATTCAGTGGAGTAGTCATTATTGGTTTACAGACCGAATTGAGAAAAAAATAATTCAAACTAATGATAAAATCAATGTATACCCTCCTAAATAGATTCAAATGAAAGATACTTCACTATTCTACCTTAAACAACAAGATTGAAAGTTTTAAACTACTGTACAGGCCGTACAAGTTAATGAACAACTGGAAAAACTCATAAAATCACTAAAATATGGACTTTATTAATTGTAAATATTCAAGAATACAAAAGATCTTTGTTTTTCCTTGACCTACATGTTTTATATCACTTCTCTAATCACCTAATGACCTCTTTGAGACTTTAAATACATTACATATGACCTTTACATGATCTTTTTCACATTGTTTACATTCCAAATTTCAAATTTTGCAAATTTGCCTATTGAAGGCATTTATAGAACAAGCTGCTACTGCATCAAACATGAACTCCAAAATTATAGTATTTGAGTAAATCTCATTACAAGTAAATTTCATTACAATGTCTTAGCTACTTCGTTCTCATAGATCTTTTACAATGTCACTCATACATTCAAGATTCTCTTTAAATGTCTACATCATAGTTGTTCATTATGAGGTAACTTCAATTGAGTAACTTGAGATTCCCTCGCTAAGCTTCACACGCTCTTTTATAATGGCTTGAAATCAGAATTGAGATTTGTCAAGATCATCAAAATAAGGATGTTGCATTGCTTTTCTGGCTAAGATTCTTTTTGATGGCTCATAAATTAGCATTTTCTGCAATGAGAGATCAATCAATTTTGAGTAGTTTACTTACAAATACACAAAGTAAAAGAAAAAAAGAAAGAGCATCCAAAATGAAAATGAAATAAAAATAGATGGAAGACACTTACATATAGGCATGCAGGTCTCTCACAACTTAGTCACTCCTGGTCATACATCTTCACTGGGAATTCCAACATACCTATTGCACACAACACGTCTCATGAATAGAGTAAGTTGAAATTTCAGATGCTCTTATAATTTCTACATCATAGCTACTTATGATAAGGTTAACTTCAAATGAATAACTTGAAATTCCCTCACCAAACTTTTCACACTTTTCTAATGGCTTAAAATCATGATTGAGATTTGTCAAAATCATGAAAATAAGGGTGTTACATTGCTTTTCTGGCTGACATTCTCTTGGATGGCTCATATATCTGCATTTTTTGCAAGGGAACACTAATCATTGTTTAGTAGGTTACTTACAAATAGGAAAAGTAAAAGAAGTTGATAGCATTGGAATCAAACAAATTAATGTGCATACAAGTATAAATTAATAAGAAACAATGCGCATATACTTACAAATTAATCCAACGGACCATCCGGGTCTACTCTACTCTTTATTGTGTCAAGTATTACATCATGGTCAGACTCACATACCTTCCACAAGGTCTTGTTCAAAGGTCTACCCCCATTTTTGGTCAAACGAACATTGGATGCCACGACAAGGTTCGAGTAATGAATAATCTTATGATGCGTGTCAAAGTCCTAAAACAACCAATGTTTAACACTCGAATGTGGGTACCTTTTAAGCCACGTTCCAGTAACCACAACTGAGCCTGTAAGGTATTCGATGTTTTCTCCATCTATAACTGGGGCCTCCAATTTCTTTTTGGCCTCAACACAACGACACAAGTAATAGTATGTTCCCTCTTCATTGTCTTCATTTGCAATAACTGCATAAACATGCCTTGCATTGATATGTGCAACAAATATCTTGAAATTAGTCAACATTACGAATACAGTACAAAATAAGATAACGATACGGAATTTCAACAACTAAGTAGATATATCACCTGGTTGAACTAGATTTGATACGTGGTCAAAGTCGACCGATGATTACATCTGTGTCAGTTTCAATGCCATTGAAGGGCAATACGTGTGAAGTGGGCTAAGATAACTTGTCAACCCCCTCCCTTGACTCACAATCATTCCAAGTTTGCATTGTACATAAAAAACAAAAGCATGCCATCTTTTGTGTATCGATACTCCATGAACCTACATTTGAGCTAAGGAAAGAGTGCACCTCACTCAATCATGTTAGTGTACAATAGTCCTCATATGGTGCAATGTTAGTATCATCCATTTACCAAGAAAAATCTATGAATTGAAGATGTACCTTCATTACCTAGACCCATCAAAGCATTACACCACTCAACGATTGATTTTGCATCTGTCAACTTTGCACTATCTTTATACTTTAACTCTTCTCGTGTTAATGCTCTTTTCACGCATGTTTCTGCACCATCATGCTCCCCCTTTCCATGTTCGGTCTCACACAAGTTCCACGTATGTTGAACACCTATAATGACATGCATCCTGCACAACCAGTAGAACATGCGCAAGTTCTTGAACTATGCTACACAGTTATCTGACCATATTATATGTCGGTCGTATGCTATGCCCCTCTGAGCCAAACCATTGTAGAACATCTGGAAGCAACCTTGCACAAACTCTGGAGAATGTGTGCGATCATCACTAATGTAAAAGTGGTACTCCCTCAATACCATCCTTTGGTCATTTGTACTATCAGATGCATGAATGAATGTTATGTGCACAAATATCAAAACTTGTGTGGAGTTGTAATATTGTGACCGCACCACACGTTGTGGTTGTAGAGTGTAGTTCTCTGCAAAGTCAACCACTGATACTATGTTGTCAACTGGAAAGGTGTCCTTGCATAGCTTGAATTGTGTGTCCAACTATCGGGCTCTATGGGTATGCATTACATACTCAGATAGTATATTATCATGAAACATGGATATAAACTGGTACACTAGAATCTTCTCAATAACCAAATCACACATTTTTGCTTGAAACTCATCTTTTGTAGCATATTCCACTGTTTTATACTTCCCCAACTCTACTAGTTTATGTCCCACCTCATTTGTGTTTTCCATATGTTGACATACTGGCATACATTGGAAGCCACCACAATGCTCACATGAACCATCCAAGCATGTTGTCCTGTAGAATATCTGGCCATCCTTTATTTCACATAATTTTTTTTATAAGAACTCTCTTGAAGATTTTGGTGGGGCTTCTATGCCACAATCCTGCAAAACATCGTTAGTATGCAAATCTAAACATACAGAATGATAAAAATCATAATGGTTAGAGAATTCAATTTGTAGTCTACAACAAGAAGTAGTGCGTGTGTGATTTATCTTGACATAAAAAAGTTTAAGCATTTCAAAAAATATTTGAGAAATACTAATTTGAGGATAATCATTTTGAAATTTACGAAAAAATTGGGTTTCAGTCATATCCAAAAAATGCTTTGGATGTGGCTCACGATTCCGACTACCAATTCTCCTTCTTACCACATCCCTTTAATTTAGAGATGGCCTTGTGTTATTCTTCCAACACTCTTCAATTAGTGTTTTCAAGGCTTCGACAACTTCTTTATCTTTTCATGACAATCTCCTCGAGAATGCCCATAATTCATTTGAATCAGTGCCCTCAATTCTTTGCCACCTTTGAATGGCTCTTGATAAAAAATTTCTACTAATTCTCGTTTGTTCACTCGTCTTTCTAATGAGATGAGTTGTCTTTGTTTGACAACTTACCAAAGTTGATGTAATGACATGTCAGGTGACATTACTATCCTTTGAGCGTGAGGTCTTACCCACACTTTCATAAGCATCCATTAGATTCTTCACAATAGTGTCTTCACTCGATGCATTCGATGTTCTCAACCCAAGAGTCTTCACGATATTCCTATATTTTACACCCCGCATCATTTCAACAAATAGTTGACATCTTGCAGTCTCATTTAGTCTTTCAAAGAATCATTTCCAAATCTTATCAGCATATCTTCTACAAGTGTGTTGAAATCTTACCTTCCATGTGCTACAAAATATCATCATCAATATTAATCAAATACTTTGGGTTTGTATGCAAAATTTTAGGTGGTGTTCTCCTAGGTACATACATCTCAACATTAGGAATTTCATCAATATTTAATTGAGGTGGGCTAGATTGCATACCTTCGATCGAGGGTGGAGAAGAAGGCATACCTTGAGGTTCACATGGGGATGATGGCATACCTTCTTCGTCAAATCCGAATGATGATATACTCTCAACTTGAGATGTGTTTGATGGTGTCCAACAATATTCACTTGCGGTAGATGATGCCCATCCATATTCACTTGCAGTAGATGGTGTCCCTCCATATTCACTTGCGGTAGATGGTGTCCCTCCATATTCGCTTGTGCTTAATGGTGTCCCTTCATATTCACTTGCTGTAGAGGGTGTGTCTCCAACTATGGTATCCGAATCTGTGTTACGATGATGCTTTCACATTCGTGTTTTTTGTGTTGCCAATGCCTATTCTCTTTTTGACTGTTGAGGTTCCTCTTCAATTGGCTTGTTTTCGTCAATCATTTCCAATTTCTTCTAATCACGATATTCTGCCACCCAAACTCTCTCCTTTCTTTGAAGGTTTCTTTCTCTTCGTTTGTTAGTATTCTTTTTGTCTTTTTCTTTAGCATGGCGGATAATTTTATTTGTACCATGGTAATGAGATGAATATTAGTTCCTAAAAAATGTATCCATTCAAGTTAATTGAAAAATATATGTCATTCAAGGCTTCATTTAAAAAATACATACAATCATCTTGTACAAGAGTTAACCTAGCATAGACAAAGGTGACACAATTTTTTTCAATCCAGAATGCCTTAAAGAAAAATGGTAACGTGGCATGCCATGATTGCAAGATAGGCTCAAAATGGAAGCATGGACAAGAATACAAAATTTCAACTTATGTCATATAAATGTATACAAACTGTGGAAGCATACATGCTACGAGAGCACCATTGAATGAAAATTGTCAATTCAAGAAGTTGTTGTGTAGGCTTTAGGAAAACATCGATGCAAACCCTTGTTTTTGCAAGTGTGTTTTGGAGGGTTTCTTGGGATAGTAGGGTAATGACCTTATGTGGGAAAAGTAATGATGAAATTGGGGGTTTGGTATCATGAACATTAACTGTTCTTGGTGTCTGAGTGGAAACATCACCTTTAAAAGGTACTTCCTTTGCAAATTTGGGGTAATTGGGAAGCCTTTTGCTAGGTAGGCTTATTGGAAGTCAAACATAGTCCAAAGAAGTCACCCCTGATTCTGATGTATGTTGTGTGTCTGGAACCGAGTTGATGTAGAGTGGTGGGAACCCAAGATACAAATTGACACAACTTCTCTTAAATATGCCAACCAAGACATCAACCTTCAATTGACTCAACAGGACAACAAGGTTACCTATCAACCATGACTCTTCATTATGACTCCAAACTGAAATTTGATGCAGGAAAAGAGTGTCAAAACCTTCAAGATGTCAGCATCTTGACATTCAACCACCTACAAAAATAAGATCAAACAAACTCTTCTAAAAGCCATTTTTGACCCAAAATTGCCTTGTAGGCTTCACAAACCAGTTTTATGGTTTTTTCTCATAAACCTCCCAAAAAACCTGTCAAAAAAATGATTGATCTAAATATCCATTTCAGTGGTATGAGACATATAAAAAATCCACATATTACTCTTTTAAGACACTTTCCTCAAAATGACAAATTTCACTGTTTTAGGACATAAATTAGCCAATTTTACAAAGGGACCCCCTCAAGAACCCACCACCAAGCCTCCATGACCAAAAATAGTCTTGTATTAGGTTTCAAAACTAACAATTATCAAGGTTCTAGGACCCCAAGTACTCATTTTATCAAAAAATTCAAAACCCTCTCTAGAACTTAGGAAACAAGGGTTTTTAGGCCTCCTTATTGAAACTCTACCTTCCACAAATTCCCAATTCAAACCAACTGCCTAGAAACCTCTATATAGGTCCCCCCAAGCTTAAGGAAACCTCATATTCCCTCTAGCAATGTTGCACCCCTCTTTCTTAGGTTTGCACCATTGTTTTCTATGAGAAAATAGGGTATTTCCCCTTAAACCAACATCATTCATGAGGAAACTTTAAATGTGTTCTTATCTACTCCTAATAACATCCTAAGTACATACTAAATTGTCAGCCCACCGAGTCACGGAGAGCACAATATGTGGGATGCCATCTAAGACATTAAATTGCCCTCAAACCCTTGATTGTCCAAAAACCTGGTTTCTAGAAATTTATGAATTCCAAGCACAAAGTTCAATGAAAACCTCTTCAAAGGAAGCCAAATTAAATTAGGAACATTCATTTATAGAATAATATCAATTTCACACCATTACTAAGCCTGTACAACCCGTACAGGGTCTGCAAACACACAAAAAACAGTGAGATCTTCAAAAAAATAGTGTAAATGCAAGTTTCTTTCTTATTCAAACTCCACCAACCTCTTGAACGAGGCCATACCAAGTTTTTAAATACAATTTGAGGCCCTTCTCCAACTGATCCATGTCCATAACCAACCTATAACCACCTGTTAACTACCAAGACCTTCATTTGTCTTAAAAATTGCTAACATTGACAACTTTTGCTAAATAAGCAACATTATGCAACTTTGTTGTCCAAGACACCTAAGACCACTCAAACACCTTTATTTCATCCCTAATACAACTTATAAACTCTTGTCTTTCACTTCCATTTACAATTTGAATTATTTTCCTTCAAAGATTATATGGCAAAATTGACAAATTTTTGAAGTAAGAGTGCATACTTGCACATTTGATCACCAAACTCACAAAATCCCTAAATACATGAAAGATTGGTCTATTTAGACCTTATTTTCAATAAAATCTATGAAAAAGAATCTAAAAACTCTTGAACTCACCCAAAGACCTTAAGACAAACTGTCACCAAAGTAGATTTTGAAACATGGTTGTAGGTGCCCCTGCACCGCAGGTTTGGAATACTGCTAGGGGAAGCATGCTCAAATGATGAATTTTGGTGAGATATTTGGAATGTGTATTTGGTTTATTTCAATCAATAACATGCTGATAATAGTGTCTTGGATGTATGGATAAAGGTTGGTAGTTACCTTCCATGATTTGTTGTTATTTTGCCATGTAAGTTGGAGCATTGAGTTCTTGAATTAGTGAATCATGAACAAATTGAATGGTTCTGAGTTTCTAATCAGGTTTATGCTATGTTACAATCAATTTTATGATGGTTAATATGTTTTTGAGTCTGACAAAGAGTTGAAGCCAAGTTCTAATGTTTTCTGGAAATATGAAATCAAGTGAAATTGAAGGATTTTGATGAAAAGATGATTGAGTTTGTTGGTTGATCTTCTTCAATTTAAGTTAGGGTCAGAAGTACCTTTGATGATTTGTGGATCCTGGTAGATGTTTTGCATCAGGTTTAAAATGGTAATTGGCAAGTGTATATAATTGTGTAATTTAAAATGTGCATTGACAACCTAAAGTTATAATGACAAACAAACAATGATCAACATGGAATATGCAAATAACAAAAATGAAAGCAAACCATAATAGAATGAAAGAAAATGTGTAAATACTTAACATATCTAAAAAGCCAGACTTTCAAATGGAGTTCAACCCAATTATTTAGCCTTAGCTTCTTCTTTCTTCAAACTCCACAACAATTTGACTTTTTTAAAAGTTTGTTCCCCTCCAAACTTCAATTGTATATCAGTTTTCAATGGAATTCAAACTTGAATTGATATTATATGTCTTTCAACATGGAAACTCTATTCTTTCATGCAAAAGTAGTAGAAATATCATGGAAAAGATGGTGGAATGTGAAAAACATGGTTGCACACTTCACAACATCATCAAAAAGTTATTTTTTGTCGAAGCACGCACATAACCAGGAGAATATGCAGACTATGGGCCTTGACATCATGGATATGGAGTTTTTTTACCATTTTTAGTGGAAGACAAAACGTGAGTGCATTATTTCTTGCTAAAATGGTAACATCTTTACTTCTTCAAAACGCGCACACGTTATATGAAATATGGTTTTTTTAATATATTAATTTTCTCTGTCTTTGTCTATACTCTCTATCATAATTCTATATCTCTCCCCTGTACCCTTAAAGTAGAGGAGATAGAGGTGAGTGTATGTGTGTGTGTGTGTGTGTGTGTGTGTGTGTGTGTGTGTGTGAGAGAGAGAGAGAGAGAGAGAGAGAGGGGGGGGGAGAAAGAGATAGTGGGAGATGGAGAGAGAGATGGAGGAAGAGAGGGGAGTGGGAGAAAGAGAGAGGGAGAGAGGGGAGAAGGGGAAAGGGAGAAA